>WUAM01000274.1:655279-665668 GCA_024336885.1 Actenoides hombroni
AAGCTTTGTGTTTGTAATAGTACCATGGCAATGTCGAAGGATTAATCACTTCCTGTGTGCCCCAAAAAAAAAACAACCCCAACCAAACCAACCCAAAAACCCAATACAAATAAAGCCTTTTAGCAGTGGGTAAAGAACATGAATAATTGGCTAGGAGCTCATCAGCTGAAGCTTGTAGTGCGTTTGTCACAAACGTGTTTCACTTCATGCGCACGTTTTTTAATTGCAAACAAGCTCCTTGCATGTAGAAAGAAAGAAATGGGATGTTTTTGATGTTTGTTGCTCCAAATTACAGTTGTATTGGTAGCTTTGCCATGCCCAAAATAATACTAAAATGAATTTGAGCATTTGGAAGGAATTCAGGGACGAGAAGCGTATCTGCTTATCTGCCAGCTCAAGAGTCACCGAGCCAGTGGTTTCTTCCGTGTTCCCAGTGTTATGGTCGTGTGGAGGCCCTGGTAAAATGACAAATCTCATCTTGTTTCCAAAAAAAAAATCTGTGCTGTGACTCTTGAGCTAATGGGGGTGTGTCTCGTGTTGCTGGGCAGTGGGGAATCTGTATGGTTGGAGGTAGGAAAATTGCTCGGCACGATTTTGGAGCATACCTGATGATCCTATGGCAGCAGGTCTGGGGACTTACACCTATGGGTCGTGTTCGTCTCTTCAGCACCTCAACTGTAAACTGCTAGGGGTTGAATTTTGGAAGCGGAATAAGGGAAAGGAAGGTCATCACCTCAGTCTGGGGGGAATTAGGTGCCTTAGTCTGTTAGCATCTTAAAAAGTCCCAGCATGTACGCTTAGCCTCTTAAAGTCTCAGCAGCCTGTATTTGGATCTCTCCAGCCCCTGCTGGGTTCCTGCATTACTGTAGACTCTTGGGTAATGTTAGGAAAATCAGGCAAGTCTATAATTTATGAACATGAGATGTATTGAATGTGACAGAGAAAACAACTGAAAATTAGGATACACAGAACGAACGTTTGTGAAAGCAACAGAGGATCCTTGGAAGCTGTTTGGGTGTCTTAATGGGACTGATAGGGTGACATAAGGAAGGGAAATAAACCTTTAATGTAAAACAACATGGCTTTTTTTGATAATTGATTTTTATGATACATGTTGACACATGGGAGGGATGAGATGTCATCCAGAGGGACCTCAACAGTCTAGAGCAGTGTGTGTGAATCTAGCAGAGAGTGTGAATCTCCTGAGGTACAACAAGACCAAGTGCAAGGTCCTGCATCTGAGTCGGGGCAACTCCCAATATCAGCACAGGCTGGGGAGGATGAAGGGATGCAGAGCAGCAGGAGAAGGACTTGGGGATGCTGGGGGGTGAAAATCTGGACATGAGCCAGCAACGTGCGCTCACAGCCCTGAAGCCAAGGGCATCCTGGGCTGCATCCAGAGCAGCGTGGGCAGCAGGTCAGGGAGGGGATTCTGCCCCTCTGCTCTGCTCTGCTCTCCCCCGTAGGATTTATAAAAAGCTTTTACCAAACCAAAGCGCGTGCTGCGTTAAACCTCCGTTCCATCGTGCAAGTTGCCGTGGACTTTGACTTCCAAGTTCACCTGCTTCACCTTCCTGCCTTTCCCCTCGCAGGCAGCCCCGCTCTCCCTCAAGATATTAACGTTCCTCACGGTGCAGTACCGGCCGTCCAGGGCCCTCCCCGCCCGTCCGGGCAGCTCCACCTTGGTGTTGAGGGGATGCTCCTCGGGGGTGGCTCTGGCAGCCTCCCGCTTCCTCCGCAGCTTCCGACACTTCCCGGCAAGGAGGCAAACCCCGGAAAGCAGCAGCAGCAGCAGGGCCAGGGCGGCCACGGCGCTCCCCAGGGAAGCGCCCGTTTGGGATAAGGAGGCCGCGACGGCGGCTTCCTCCCTCTCCAAGATCAGCGACTTCATGTTGGTGCCGTTCTTCACCTGGTCGCCTTCGTTGTCGTAGACTAAGGAGTCGTCCAGCGCCAGCCTCCCGTCGCGGTCCACCAAGTCCCTGAGGCCGCGTTTCCAGCGGCGAGCGAGGGACCGCTGGACGCGGGGCCCTGCCATGCTCTCCGGCCCGATGACGTAGATGACTTGGAGGTACCACTGGTGTCCAGCTTCCACCTTTAAGAAAGGGAAGACAGGCCCGTAAGACATTTTAACCGCGGCTTTTAGATCAGGCGATTCTGCTGCATAAAGGCAGATTGAGCTGGCTGCAGTTTTTATCCCATTTCTCGTGCAAATATCAACACAAAAAAGCTCCGTGTGCTTTTGATATTTATCACCAAGTGAAGCGTTCGGTCTTGTTGTCTTTGGCAACTGCAGTAATTAATTCAGGAACATTCATAATATGTTTTTAAAAGAGCGGCTTTTATTTTCCGAGTGCTTTGGAAAAAGAGTAAATCTCAGTGACCAGAATAAATTCCTCATCTCCGCTTTCTGTGCTGGAGTTGGCTTCTTAACTGGCCCACTGCTAATTAATTACTCGTATGATGCCAGCAAGGCCAAGAACCCCCTTAAGCTAAGAGAGGCCACCGAGTTCCACAAGGGGTGTCTCTGGGGAGGGACAAAAAAGCCAAGAAATCAGGCTATAAAATTCTGCCCTCGACCAAGAGCTTCCTCCGTGTCCCTCCTGTTTCTGCCATGATCCGCTTGGCTCCTCTGAGCCACGTCCTCGTCAAGTATTTGGGACAAATAACTACAACTCGCCAAGTATTTGGGACATCCTGGGCAGAGAAATGGAGTTTGGGGCACGCGATATCCCCTCGGTAGGTACCTTGTAGAGAGCATCCACCTTGAGAGTAAAGCCGTCGACTCCGGGCATGCTGCTGACCGAATGGAAGTCGGGCAGTTCGGAAACGAAGTGGGCGTCGAAAGGCACGTCGTGGAAATACTTATCGGTCACTTCTGGTTGGTTTCGGTCCTGGAAATCAGGGGATTTCTGGGTAACTAGTAAGTGAACCTCGCATTATACGACACCATTCCTGTCAATTCCAAGCCATAGTATAAGCAAAGCTCAAAGGAAACGTTAAGGGTTTGGTACATTGATTTGTGGTGGGTTTGTTGTTTGGGGTTGTTTTTTTTTCAGACTAAGAAACACTCCAGCCTGCCCGGAGGCTCTGCAGGGTGCGGTGGGGCTTGCGGGTGCCTGGGGAAGTCACGGGGAAAAGCAGCAGCGCTACCTCCTCCGGGACAGGCAGGCGAGTGAGAACGCGCGGGCTGAAACAAGGTGATATGAGCCAAGGATCTGTTATTTGCAACCCCTCCCTGGAACCTGGAAGGCCACTTAGTTCCCGGGCCAGCAAGAGGGTGAGAGACGAGGCTTCTCTGGACGCGATCACACGCGACGCTCAACGCCAGGGTTTTGTCCCCAGCGGAAAACTTACCAAGAGGAGAAATCGGTGTTTGAGGTGCTTGTTGGGTTGAATGCAGCCATACTGGGGCCCCTCGTTATAGACGGTGCCCGTTGGGTCAAAGAAAGGCACGTAGCCGTCCCTGCCCGTACACAGGTAGACTTTTTCCAGCTGCAGCTTGTAAGCGGCGTTCAGGTTTTGCTCCGGGTTCCAGAGCACGCGGCCGTACAGGGTTTGCCCTGTGGAGGTCGGGAGAAAAACCAGCGGGTTAAATCCTCCTGTTCAAGGAGAGGACCGTCCTTAGAACCGGACGTAGCCAACTGCACGCAGCTCCGGGTTTCGGAGGGGTTAGATTTGGGCACGGGTGATGAAACGCCGTGGCACGGGGCGTTCCTGTCTTGTCGTGCTGTTACGGGGCCGCAACGTGCCCGGAATGCCCTTTGCTGCTGTGAAAGAGGCAGAGCCACATCTGGGTCATGCCCTCACCTTGCAGAGGAGTTGGAATTTGTGCAGACAGAAACATCAAGGTACAAGGAGAACGAGAAAGTAAAAGAGAATAAATCCCACCCTTTGAAAAAGCCCCTTTGTAATCCATTTCTGCCAGAGACATCTCGGACTTGGTGGGGTCCATCAGAAACACCTTCTCGTTGTTGCAGAGCTGAAACTCCGTGTTTAGGGAGTAGACGACGGGAACGGGGCGGTTTGTCTGCTGGAAGGCAATCGGGATCAAAAACCTGCAATCGGGACAGGAAAGGAGAAAGGTTTTGTTTGTAGCGTGCCACACACCTGCCGGGACCGCACGAACAGCCCGAAGGGGCCGAAAGGGCCGGGCCACTGTCACGATGGGGGCTTCTTACCGCTCGGGAGCGTGAGCCGTGCAGGGCAGGGGCTTGTCCCCGGGCTCGACCCACGGCTGCGTGGGCTGCACGGTGCAGGGGATCAGGAAGATCGTGTACTCTCCGGAGTAGTCCTTCCTAGGAGGAGACAGGAGACGCTACGGTCACCAAATGAGGCTCCAAACTGTTCACCCAGCTGCCGGGTTTGCTTAACATCTGCCGTTGCCCAAGTGCCTAATCAGCGCGAGCGGGCAAGACGAGGCTCACAGCAGGACCTCTCCCTCGGCCCTGAGATGCCGGCAGAGGAGCGTTTTCAGCTCCTTGCGTGCTCTAGCCCCGAGCCCTCGAACAAGGCTGGCTCCTGACCGCCCCACGCTATTGCTGTGGCTGCTGAAAGGGCAAGGGGGATTGTCCCCTCGGGTCTGGAACTGCTCTGCCCGTGCTGTTCACTCCGTGAACGTTCCTGGCTTAAGAAGAACTCTGTGCTGCGGGAAGCTGCTGAAGGTGGCTGGACCCCCCCACTCCTCACCTGTTATAGGAGCTGGTTGCTCTCCAGAGCTGGTAGGGAGAGTCGAAAGTCTGCGCGCTCCACAGCAGCTGCAGGTCAAACTCGATCCCTCCCAGGTGCTCTGGGGTCATTAAAAAAGACTTGACATCTGGCAGGCTGTGGTGCTCCATTACAAAAAGCCCTGGGGTGAGGACAAGGAGGTGACAGATAAGGCCGAGTACGGGGAGACCCCACCTCAGCACAGAGGGACTCCTCGTGGGAAGAGGGACTCGTTCAGCCACACGTGTTTCTCAAACAGGTTTGTCTGTCTTTGTACGTCGATTTCTTCCTCTGTCAGGACTAATGGTCTCACCTCTGAACTTGGCTTGTGTCTTGAACTCGATAACCAGCCGGCCGTCCTCGCGGATGTAGATCCTGATGATCTGCAGCCGGGCCGACAGCACGCTGTCCGTCTGGATCCCTGCATGGTGCAGCAAGAACAAAGTCACCGGGGAGGCCACGTGGCACAGCCGGGCCTCGGCTGGGTGCTGGCAGCCCCACGTAGCTCCAGAACCAGCGGAGAGAGCTCCTGAGGTCCACATCTGCCACCAAAGTTTCACTGGAGCACAAAGGAAGCAAATCTACCGAGTTCCCTCTACGATCAGCCTGTGAACGCAACTTGTTTGACATAACAAGCTGTAGGCAATTGCTCCTGGGTAGTCCTGGCCTTCATTCCCCAGTGGCCCTCCAGGCTCAGGACTACGGGTGCAGAAAAAGGTTAAACCGAGGGAAAAACCAGCTCTCTCATACCCCGTCAAACTCTTTGGACCTACCTGTCCTCCAGAGAACAGTGTCGTAGAAAAAGGAGAACTCCATCTCTGTGTGATGCTCGAGAGAAGCCCAGCCTCTCGGCGCCGTCACGTAGATGTAGGACACGTAGAGGGGCACGTGGACTGTTAGGAAGGACTGTGCAGAGTCCCGGACCTGTCAATAAACCCCCCCCCAAAAAAAGGTGGGTATGCAGCTTCCAAGGGAGAGGCACCGGCCCAGACTCGGCACCCGCCGCATTCGTGAATGGGGATAAGAGGCAGAGTATCTGCAACTGAAGAAAGACTCCTTTTTAGCTCCAGACCGTGGATGTCCTAAACACAGGGAGGATAACGTGGGGATAAAGTATTTCCAAAGCAGTGTAGTGTCATTGCTCCGTAAAGACGGAGCATTATCGACAAACAATCAGCAGACTGGCAAAAAAAAGTCATCGCTGGACTGAAAAAGAATAATGAAGTGCTGCCAACCTACAAGCCAGTCAGAGACGACTGTCTGAACTTTCTTTGCCTTTACACCTCACGGTACTTCAGACAAACCTGCCTTTAAAATAAGGGTAAGAGCTAAAGCACACTGGTGCTGTGGTACAAAAGGAGCTGTGCTCACAACTTCACCTCAACACCCTCAGCCCCCCACCCTTAAGTTTCTAATTCCGTGAATTAAAACTAAGCAATTCTGCTTGCTCAGGACTGACCCGAGAAGCATCTGAAATGCCGCAGCTCTCGGGCTACGTACGCGCCGTTTATCATCCGCGAGCCCCGCGAGAGCTCGGGGGGACATTCCAGGCTGGTTGGTGCCAGCCTCCACCGACCAAAGTTCACGGCTGCTCTCTTCAAGCAGCTTCTCCTGATACGTGCAAGTAATTGGAGCTATAAAAGGGAAGTTAACAAAGTATTCCAGACTGGCAGGAATTAAAAGAGGTGGTGTTGGCCGTAACGCTCCGACCGGGAGTCTAATCCAAGGACCGAAGGAAGGTGAGATACTCACTTGAGTGGGATGCACACGTCTGATCCACCCAGGAGAGGGCAGCGAGACGCGTCTGGTAGCGAAAGCCGCGGCTTTACAGAAGAACATCGGGTCTGACAGTCAGTTAATTAATAAATTTACTTAAAAATTCCCGTGCCCTTGCTCCACCGATGCGTCTCTGCTCTGTTCCTTGCCCTAAAAACTGAGAAAGACCCCGATTCCGTGCGAGGAGGTTTGGACGCGGCACCTCACCTGGAAGTCAGCGGTGACGGAGCCTCCGCAGACATCGATCAGCTCGGTCATGTCGTAATAAGCGTCGAAAGTCCAAATGCAGCTCTTCAGGTTGAGGTGCTTGTAGAGCTGGATCGTCTTCGGCTCCCGCACCGTGGGGTCGAACTGGTAAGGGCGGTCGTAGCCGGGGCCGAGGACGATGCTGTCGTAGGTGACTTCGTCCAGGAACCCCGCCTCTGGCATTGAGAGACACCAGGACACTGAGTGCTCCAGGTTTTAAAGAGCACGATGCCAAGCGCTGCGGTCCCGTTTTCATTCTCATATCAAGTCGGTGACTTTTATTGTATTAGGGACTTAACGGGCTCCTTCCCCCTCATTATCTGGAGGGCAAACTGAATAGACACAGCTCTGCATGGGGGAAAACGTTCTAGGAGTGGGATAAGAACCCCAAAAACCCAAGCTTATGAACCTATTAAAGGTTGAAGTTGAACTGTAAGATGAGCAGCTCGAGTAAGAAAGGAAGAGAAGGAAGCACAAGCAGCCCCTGCCCGCCACAGGAGCGTGGACCGCGTTACCCTCGGCATCAGACGCAAACCGCCTCGTTTCTTCAGCTCCGGCATCTACTTCAGCAGCAAGTTGGCTTTTGCTGCTTCTCGCTGCCACGTGGCAGAGCTCAGTGACACAGAGCCAGCGATCCAGTGCCCGGGGATCCCCCTCTAACCGCACGGGCATCGCCGGGCAGGTTTGAAAGGCAAGAAACCACACTGAGCACCTACAACCTCCTCAACAGCAACGCTGCTTAACCCCGTTACCCATTCATGCACCGCAGCTCGTCTCCAAGGGGGCAACCCCGCCCGCTGCTGTTAGCACAGGAGGATTAATTATTATTTACACGAAGCCAAGAGAGCCCAGAGAAAGGCAAAGCCGCCTTCTCCGCATTTCTTTACGGGCTTCTCCCCGCCACCAAGCTCTGAAAGCAAAGCCTGGCTTTCTAGATTACCCGAGATGCCTCTGAGGTCTCTGAGGGTGACCAGGTTCGAGCAGACGTGCTGGTGCCTGTAGATAGACTCGGACAGGAGGAAATGCAGGTTGTGGAGCGGCAGGGTGGAGATGAGGGGCAGCATCCCGTCCTGGTGGGGGATCTGCACCGAGATGTGGATTCTGGAACAAAGAGAGTGATGAGACAGCAGAAAAAAGCAGCGCCGGCACCCATGGGAGCCTCACCCGTCACCCCGCGCCCCACGGCAGCGGAGCACGGACAGGGTGAGCCTGCTACTGGCAGCCTGGCATTTAATTTCAGCTTGATGTCCCCACCTCCACGGCTGCTCCTCGAGCTGTCCCACCAGCTCTGACTTCCCGAGGGGAAGGAAGGGCGGCCCCTCAGCAGAGGAGGCTGCGAGGAGGAGCGTGGCAGTGCTGCCCAGAGCACCCTATGCTGTTGGAGAGGGTGCACGGCACGGAGGGATGCGGGTGCAGACACACCACCCGCCCCGACCCATGCTGGCTCTGCTGAAGGACTCCAGGCTCCTACCTGTTGGGATGCTCCTTGTGCTTGACATCCAAATATTTCAGAGTGGCGATGAATGACTGCGCCTGGAAACCTCGGGCCGTCCCTGCCACCACGGGAGTGTGACAAATGGCGCTGTCTGTGCCTATGGTAACTACGTTGCTTCTCAGGGGGGTCCCCGCGTGGCCAGCTTTGTCCACGGCCTTGGCCACGCAGCGCACGTGGAAGCGGCGGCTGAAGTAAATGCTGTCCAGCACCTGCACGGGACCAGGAGGGAGAAATGTCCCTCAAAGCAGCTCAAAGACACCGGCATTGTGCCACCTGACCACTCTTTGTCCCAGTGCTCTGAAGGCAGCACGGAGGCAAGGCGCGAGCCGATGCGCGCCGGGAGCACGCGGGTGCCGGCAGCCACTTGGCCACGCGGATGTCACCGGCCCCTCGCTACCCGCTGCTGCCGCGGATGCTCGACTACAGTGAGCTTTGCGGCTTCCAACCTCTGCAAGGCCGGCCAAGAGGAGCCCGAGCTGTTGTGATCTGGCAGGCTCTGTCTGTCTCCTGCCACCCAGGGATTTACTGAAGTGCCTGAGCGTTCACGGCTCCGTCCCACATTGACAGAAGTGGGGCTTTTAGCAGGCTCAGGGAGGAGCAGTGCTACATTTTCTGAAGCCAAAAGGATAAACCCCCTGAAGATGTATCCGCATATCTCAGGCCAGTTCCCAAATCTGAGGAGATTTTAGGTCTTAATCTCTGTGCGCTGCCCACTGAGAGGGTCTCAGACTCACGCATGAGTAGGCATGGTCTAGGAACACACCTGGATGCCTGAGAAAAGCTGAGCCATCACAGTGGGGAGTGCCTGGGGAAAGCCCCCAGAGAACAACAGTAACTCCATCTGTGAGGCAAGACACGAAGAGCCCGGGGACAGGGAGGTTGCGGGCTGCACAAGGAGCACAGCAGCAAAATGAGTGCCTGAAGGAACAGCAGTTCCTAACTCGAGCTACGTCCTTCCTGCAGCTAGAGTGGGATGGAAGGAAAGCAGAGCATCCCGGATCCGAGCCCTGGCCACACAGCTCACGTCACCCTGCTGAGCTGGTTTTCAGCTGCAGGAACACGACCGGATTTCCCATGCGAGTGACCACAAGGCACAGGGACCAAGAGAGCTGCCCCGAGCTCCCGCTGACTCACTCCAGGCACCCGTGCAGCCCCACCGTACCTTATGGTTGACGCTGGTGAACGGCGTGTTGTCGGTGATGGTCTCAAAAGGCGATCTGGCTCCGTTCCCATCTGTGGGGGTTGCTACTTCCCAGCTGAACTGCATGGAAGACTGGTTGATGCCGGCCTCGCCGCACCGCTCCTTCATGACCGCGTGCCTGGGGAAGTGAGGGTCACAGGGAGTGACGCAGACGAGCGGGTAGCCTGGGGAAGGGGACTTCTTAGCACCGTCCTTGGTCACTTCTTCCACCCGGTCGTAATCAGCCAGGGTGACAACCTGTAGGGATGCAAGACGGCGGTGTTTGTGCGGGGCCGAGGGGTGGGGTGGAAGAGGCAGCCCTGTCCCCACGCCTCATCGCTGCAGCTCTTCGTTTCAGTTCAGAAACCCCGCTGGGGCTTCCAGGCCGTGTTTGAAAGGTACCGAGTCACAGCCATTGCAATGGGCGACCTACCACGGGAGGTGCCGGTAGAATCAGGCTCCCCGCCGCCTCCTGATCCAGAATAGTCACTATGGCGGTGCTGGTATCTCCAAGAACAGCCTCCACCGGGTCATCGGGGCCCAGCACCAGAGAAAAGGACTCGTGCCACTCCCGGTCTTCGTTGGACATGATCTCCACCTTGAACACGATGTGGTCCACGCCTGCGAGAGGGGACGCAAGAGCAACTGAGAGAACTCGATCCGGCGTCAGATATCGCTCTGAAGTTCTCCTAAAAACCCTGCCCAGCTGGCCTAGGCTACGACCACTGCACCACCAGGAGAAACCAAGCATTGTACATTTTATCTCCCCTCACTGCTACTAAGAGTTTAGCGCCGTCCCCACGGGAGTCTACTCTAGAGATAAAACTCCAGCGATGACAACGGACCCAAGCGATCAGGCGACAGATGTACCAGCAGATGCCACCTGAGGATTAATAACGCCCCGTGTGGGCGGCAGCGCGGCACTTTGCTCATCAGGCGGAGCGGGCTGGCGCTCAAACCAGTGGGTGTGAACTGGGAATGAGCAGGC
>WUAM01000274.1:672591-684520 GCA_024336885.1 Actenoides hombroni
GGGGGTCGGTACGGGTGTGGCTGGGGGTGGTGCGGGTCTGGGAGGTGTCGTCCATGGTGAAGGCGGCGGCTCGGTAGTAACGCTGCCCGTTGGTAGTGCGTTCGATCAGGCCGTGCCGAGGGGGCTGCACGACCGTGAACGTGATGGACTCGGCCTGCACCCAGGAGACAGGGAGGGTGACCAGACACTGGAGTGGCCTGCCCAGGGAGGTGGTGGAGGCACCGTCCCCGAAGGTGTTCAAAGAAGGGCTGGATGTGGCACTTAGTGCCACTGTCTGGCCCGTAAGGCAGTGTTGGGTCATAGGCTGGACGCTTGCGGAAGCGGCAACAACATTTGGGGCAGGACCTTTGGCTCGGGGCCATAAGAGGCAGCCAGGAGCTCTTCTGCTGCAGGGAAACTGCCAACAGACAGAGCCAACATGAGACCGCTTAGTCTCTGGCCAGACCCAGGAGGAAGAGGAACCATCCTCTTCCTCTGCGCTAGGCAAAAACTCAGCGCGTGAAGGCTACGCATAAGCTCAGCTCAAGTCCGTGAGGCTCAGAGGTAAGGTGGGACAGGGCGAGGACTCGTTCTGATCACAACTGCTACACGTTTTGCACGTAGGTGTGCTGCTTATGCGTCCGAGAGACTTCCCAGGTGAAGCTGTTTCTCAAGCCAGGGCTTTGCTTTGCTCAAGCACTCATCTATTTACGTACAAGCTGTGCCTCCCAAGAGCTGTTTGTTTGATGCCGTGATCAGACAGGGTACGATCGCAGGGAGAGATGACTCTCCCCGTAATCTCTCTCTTTGAACACAAGCCCATTTTTCTGCTAGCCCAGATGTGCAGCAGAAGAGGGGAGGGAGGGGGAGAGGGGAGGGAGGGGGAGTCCTGCCGTACCTCCGTGTCAGCATCTGTCGCTTTAAGCTCGAACTCTGTGATGGTTTTCCTCACGCCTTCCTGAACCGTCATCCCGAGGCTCTGCACGACGGGGAAGGAGTCATCCACAGGGTTTATGGTGATGTCAAACGTCTGGCTCACCTGGAACGGGAGGAAAAGCCTCTCCTGAGGAATTCGGTCTGCCCAGAGTGCAACTGCATTGGAACAGTAAGGCTTTCAGGAGACCACGGTGATTTTGGGTCACTTCCTTTTGGCTTTGTCTGGTGAGAAAATACGAGCTTCTAGGCTCCGGCCGTGTGAACGTGACCTCTCCTATCCCTCCTCTCTTCCCCTGACATTTACGGACATCCACTTTTTCCTCCCTCATGCCACGTTGTCCCTCTCCCTCTATTCACAGCCACGATTGCTCTCTCCCAGAAAGCAGGAAGAAGACAGTTCTCAAGGTGCTTCTGGGTACCGTCACCAGCTCCCTGGATCAAAGCTGAGCTCCAGGAGCAACTGGTGACGTGGCAATCTCGGTCCACCAGTCTCAGGAGGCTACCCCACAGGTGCCTGCCCCGCACCTTCACGGGCTCGCTCCCTTCCCTGCGGTACGAGAGATCTCTCAGCGCAGGGGAAGCAGCTGGGTTTATTTCCTTTGCTACATGTAACCGTGTCTTGCAGGCAAGAAGACGTGCTGGGCCTCACCTCGTTCATTCCATCAGACACAGAGAAGGTGAATGCATCCGCGTGCTTTTCAACGTCGCTGGTGTGGACGTAGCGGATGCTGCGGGAGGCCAGGTCTGCCTGGCTGAAGGCACCAATTCTCATCCCTAGAAAAAGAAAAACGGGGGAATGTGTGCAACAGGAAGAGCGAGGCTGAGAAAAATACAGGGAGCTGGACACATATAGCTGGACGTATCTCTTCTACGATGGCACGCTGTCAGGACCCCCTGCCGGGGACGGGTCTCTCCGGGCAGAGGGTGAGAGGGGAGTGGTGAGAAAAGGGTAGAAGTACCACTTTGATTTTCACCGCTGCGCGGGACTTATCTAACCAGGGCACCACTGAGTAGGAGCATAAGGTTTCCTGGCCTCGCAGCGGGTCTCAAAAATGCTTTCCCAGCCTCTCTGCTCTCTTTTCCCCTCCTTGGATCCTTGCATTTAGAACAGACTACGCCCCGCTTTTGATGCTGACTTACAGTGCCACCTTTACAGGTCACTGGGCGTGCCAGAGAAAGGCACCTGACAAGCATTTTAAAAAGCACTTCAGCCTCAAAGTCTCTCTGCTGAGTTTTGCTGCTCTTAATGACGACGACAACCCTGACAAAAACTTTTCCACCCGTTTATCATGCTAAATGGCTACTGACAAGTACTGGCCACGCTACAAAAGCTACCGGGAGCTGACAGAAATAAACGAGCCCCAACCGGGTGATGAGCCAAGGTTTCCTCAGAGCTCATTAGCTTGAAAGGTTACTGTTCTCTTTTGAAGACCCCACGCCTCTCTCCTTACGTTTAGGCCGCTGAAATCACGAGAACAGCACCATCATGTTTTAAATAACAGGAGGAATAAAATCCTTAATCCAGCTCTTTGGGGTCTCCAGCCTGCGAGGTGCACTGCGGAGCCGGCAATTTCCGCAAAAATCTTGCAAGTTTTAAATGTTGTCTCAGTGGGGGGCTTGCTTTTTATAACTTCCATTCATTTGTGAATGTCTGACCCTCCCGGTTTGCCAGAGGACATCTTGCACTGTGAGCAGGTGAGGCAAACCACACGCTCAAACTGAGCTGCACGGGGACCGTCTGCACCTTGAAAACACGCAGCAGGTATTTCCGCTTCACTCCCGCGTTACGGAGGATCTGATTCTGAGAAACAATACACTAAAATAACCTAAATCAGAAGGACTTATTGTATGATGCTCGATCAGAGAAGGGCAGGACACTCTGTCATGCCTCCACTCGCCCTGTTCTCCGGCTCTCCGGGCTAAGAACCGTTTGGTTTCTAACGGGAAGCACAATTCTATTGCCCTTGCCTCCGAGAAGGTTTTTTCCTGCAGCGAATCTTTAGGGCTCAAAACCTCTCCGGTCCTCTGCTGCCAGGAGTACCTGAAGACACCAGCCCACTAACCTGGGGAGGCCGCATGCTCCAGGTGCCCCAGCTGTGGCTGCTTGGTGACCCTGTAGAGGAGCTGGGCCGGCTCGCTGTCCTCGTCAGTGGCAGAGAGCTGGAGGGTCGTGATCGTCCTCGCCGAGTTCTCGTCCAACACCAGCCCTTTGTTTGTGAGGATGGAGGGAGGAAATCTGTCCTCTGGCAGGGCTGAATGCAAAGCTGAGTTAGGAGACAGTCGCCCTCCTTTCTCGGTGTTAATCAAATCAGGTACCTGGGCTTAAGCAAAACACCTCCCAGGCTGGTAACTGCAAACTGGGTACTCTGGGATGGGGATGGGAACTTTCCAGCATGGTAACTTTATAACATCTTAAGGACAATCCAGACAGTGTCAAGACATTACAGGCAATTTTTCTACCCTTTTCAGCTGTTTGTTGAAGCTAAAGAACCAATCCTTACACCTGAGAACTCTCCCTGGGCCCCAAACTTCAAAGGCCTTCGAATTAACGGCGAATAAAAACCGGTTTCCAGGATTTACGTCTTAACTTGGAAGCCCATTTGAGCTGGGCATTTATGAAGGCCAGAGCTCTGCAGCAAAGAAAACGTCACGTCGGCACCATCTTTTACCTGATACGCCAATATAAAACACTTGGTCCGTCAGTTTGTTGCCATCTGCATCCATCACATCAAAGGCAAAGGCGAAATTTCCAGCGGGATCCCCTTTCTCGTGCCTGTACAAGACGTGCCCTGGAGAGAGGGATGGGAGGAAAGAAGCTGGTTTAGTGCAGGCTGCATCATTCGATTCTTAGTTGGGAACCAGGCCGGCACCGTAAGCCGAGGGAGGCACTTGGGGCTTGACGGAGCTCCCGGCTTTGGGTTTCACTGCTTTTTTCCCTTTTTCTCCTGCTGAGAAAGACTTTGTAACGCCCGCTTAAAGATACCTGTTTTGGCTCTAACGTAACAACCTTTATCTCCTTCCCCTGCTCCGAGCCATCCTCCCCCTCTGAGGAAGAGCACAGAATCACAGAGTATCTCAAGCTGGAAGGGATCCATCAGGATCACAGAGTCCAGCTCCCCGCTCCTCGCGGGACGAGCTAAACCGGCCGCAGATTACTCGCCGTGCTGATCTGAAAGCCCCCTCACCTTTATTGATGTCGGCCTGGGTGAAACTTCTGACAGGTCCTTCCACAGAGATCTGCGCTGGATTGTCGGCTCTGGTCAGCTGCAGCCGGCCCACGCTGGGATCCCTCTTCATGACAAATCTAATCGCCGTGTCATCTGGAGAAGCAGCTGCTGCCTTCAAGCGCTGATCCGTGAGGTACGCCGCAGAGCCTGGACCAGAGAGAGAAAGCCCGCGGGAACAGCTTCAGCCCACCCAGCAAAGCCACTGGTTTAGACGGGGCCGTAGAGCAACGCCAAGCAATAGCATCCCCGTACCGACTGGGAGCTGCAGGCCCCTGTTGACAGCTAAGGTGGGCGGCTGCTTCTTGGGCAGCTCCGTGAAGAAGTCCAGGCTCCCCGTCTGCGCGTGGAGCCCGTCCGTGACGGAGAAGCCAAACTCGTCCGTTTGCGCCGTCGCTCCGCTCCCAGTATAAACGATCAGCTCATCCAGAACGTCCTGGTAGGTGAAGGAGGAGCCCGTGGACAGCACACGTCCACGCTCCGGGGGCTCTGTAGCAATCTGCCTCCTGCGGAGCTGACCTGACAAAGAAGAGGCAGAGGAAGGTTACAGGGAGCAGGCAATGTGCTGGGGGCTTGCTGTGTGCCAGCTATTGGGGGCACATGGGCAGCTGGGCAGAACCTGACTGGCAAAAGGCAAGGAAGTCATCTGCTTCTTGCCCATTTGGCTACATAACTGAGATCTGAGAGAGGCCCCACGGCCCTCTCCAGTTCATCGTGCCACTTCAGGCTTCAGCTGGCACCCTGCCTGCCTTGCTTTGTCCCCGCAGACGTTCAGCTCTTTGGAGCTGAGCCCCACGATAGGAAATGGGGTAACACAGAAGGGAACACGGACACGCAGAGGACTCGTCGCGACTCACCGTGGTCAGGACTTTTGGTAACCATGATGACAAGCTCGCTGCTCTGGGTGTCCAAGTCCTGCAGGTTGAGGGAGGCGTTGGTAAGGACCACGGCCGAGCCCTCACGCACTCTGACGGGCTCCAGCACCATCTTTGGGGGCTCATCGTTCTGCCTCTGCACGGGTCCCAAAGGCACAGGGTCAGAAAACATGAAAGGGGCAAGGGGCAAAGACCGACCGCTGAACAAAGTGCAAGCCCCCAAATGACATCAGTGGTGGTGACCCCCAAGAACAGGTGACACCAGCCTCTCCAAATCTGCCCAGCATCACGGCTGCTTCCAAGAAGAGACAGCAGAGAAATAAGCCCTGCAATTCACAGCCGTTCCCTGGCGTCGCAGGCAAATACGTGCCTGTGCTAGGGGGAGGAAGGAGACGGGAGGATAGGAAACTTCCTTTGATCCCCTTCCCACGTGTTACAAAGGAGAGAGCAAAGTTTCCACTTCAGGAGCCGTGCGTCTGCGCGAAACGAGAGGGCTCTGGTGGGCAGGGAGCATCAGCCTACCTCGATTGTGATGTTAATGCTCTGCACCTCGGACTGGCTGAAGCCGTCGCTCACGTAGAAGCTGAAAACGTCGCTCGTTGGCTCGATGCTTTCGTGGACGCTCTGGAAGTAGTAAATGCTGTTCTCCAGAACATCCTGAAGGGAGAAGGATGCATCGGCGGTCACGGCAGACTCGCTCTGCGGGCCAAAACTCTCACCTGCAAACCAGAATACCACTAGTGAAAGGACGTTCACTTCACCACTTCACTTCACTTCACCAATAAACTAAAAAGGAAAGCAGCAGGATTAGGAGAAGAATGGCACGTTGTGAGGGGTGCAGAAGGATGTCCATTCCTGCGACACGGCTTGGTTGACGCGCAGCAGGAGCACCCCCACGTCCCACAGTGACGCTTTGCAAAGGCAAGTTGTGTTTTAAGTAAAATGAACCTATGGCACCCCTGTTAGGACCACGCACGGGATTAAGCAGGCCAGTCACCTGGGTGAACATCTTTGGACAATACGGTATAAATCCTACGTCTTGTTGATAATTCACAAGATAAGAGAGCGTTAGGAGCCGTGCTGTGCCACAGCTCTCACAGCCTGCTGGGACACTTAGAGGAATCGAGCCGGCATAACCAGGACGGTTGAAATCAAGCATGGTGAAAACGCAACGCAGCCCGGCCGCTTACCCGTCTTGGTGTTCTCAAGGTAGCCATACATAGGTAGGGTGATAACCGTGACCCTCAGGTCTTCCTTGGAGGCAGTATCGTAATTGGCAGCCAAGTGGTGACGAGCCAGCAGCGGGACCCTGCCCCCCTCATCCACCTGGAAAGCAGAAGCGATGACAAAACTACCGCCAACGCAGCGATCGGTACCCGATGAGCCTGCCCGTAAGGGAGGGGCTCGCCAGGTCTCCATCCTGTCCTCCCCTAGATCTGTTAGGCATGAAATCAGCTGGGAGGAGAGGTGGGGTGGGAAGAGCAAAGCCTGCCTGGCCCTGCAGAGGAGGCTGCCAGCGTGTTATCAGGGCGGCAGGAGAGCGGGCAGAGTCGCGCTGACCTCGCGGAAGGCGAGATCGGCATTTCTGGTGGAGGAGAGCCTTGTGAAGGTGAGGGAGGGGGAATGCAAAGCTGGAAAGGAGGGAGCTGACTTCAAAAGGCTTTGATAAGGAGTCTGAAATGCCGTGTTATCGGTCCAAAGCACCAGAGGTTTTCAGACTTGTTTTCCACTCATCTTTTTACACACGAGCTGGTGAAATAAGGGGTGAAATCTCTGTCTTTGCTGGAGAGAGTCCAGCAGAGGCTCCCAAGATGCCGAGGGGCCTGGAGCATCTCTGTGTCGAGGAAAAGCTGAGAGCCCTGGGGCTGTTCAGCTGGAGAAGAGCAGCCTGAGTGGGGAGCTGAGCAATGCTGAGCAAGAGCTAAAGGGAGAGGATCAAGAAGATGGGGCCAGACTCTGCTCAGTGGTGCCCGGTAAAGGACAAGGGGCACCGGGCACCAAGTGGAACCCAGGAGGTTCCGTCTGAACGGGAGGAAAAATGTCTTTGCTGCGATGGTGGCAGAGCCTGTGCCAGGCTGCCCAGAGAGGCTGTGGAGTCTCCTTCTCTGGAGAGATTCCAAACCCGCCTGGCCACTGCAACCCCAGACCCCCTGCTCTGGGGGACCCTGCTGGAGCTGAGGGGGGTGGCACCAGATCGTCTGTGATTCCACGACTCTGTGAAATATTAATCAGGGATAAGTCAAAGACTTGGCTCCTGGGGATAAGCCAGCTCCCAACTAGAAGAGGCGCAAGCAGATGAGGCTCAGCGATCCAGCTCTACCACCAGACCCCTCTGGCCTCCCAGGAACGTGGGAAAGCCTCTGCGCCCGCAGCGTTGCGCGCGCAGCGCCGCTGCTCTCTGTCCAGGAAACCCGCTCGGTCCCTCACACCTGAGACACTCTGGTCGCTGCAGCCACTTACAGTGACGTGGTCGGCAAAGGCGATGAGCGACGGCAACGCGAGGGCGGACGCGATCGTGACGGTGAACATCTGTCCGTCCAGCCGGTTGTTGTCGGCGTCAAGCACGGCGAAGCGGAAGACGTCCGTCACTGGCTGGTTGCCGGTCTCAAACACGGTGGAGTAGCTGTGGAAGTCAGAACGCAAGCTGCGGCTCAGCGAGTCCCACTGACGGGCCAACACATCTCATCTCTGCGTTTCGAGGTGGACCCGCCTCTTGAAAGAGAGGTGGTGGTTCAGTCCCCAGCTCTCCTCCGCGTTCGTTCCCCGAGTTCTTTTGAACGACCGCTGTGGGTGTTGCCTGCCTAAAGGATCACCACGACACCGTGGACACAGGAAAAAATCCCAGTAATTGGAAGCTACACTGACTACTGGCGTTTCAGTTGCGCGTCAACCCCTCATTCCGCACCCAGGAAACGCTCTCGTTCTTCATCTCAGAGGATACAAGAGCCAAGAAAGGGAAAAAACCCAACACTTTTGATATGCTGTACTATAATAATATCACCCAGAAATCCCCGCGGAAAGCCCACAGAGCTTTCAACTGGCACGGCTTGAAGGAGAACAGCTCTTTGATACCTGATCCTCTGGCTGTTGATGTCTTCCATGGTGAAATTATAAACCTCGGAAAGCTCTTCCTCACGCGAGCCCAACATCCGTCGGAGGGTTCCATATGCAGGCAGAGATATTAACTGGATTCTTATCTCCGAGTCAGCAGAATTGTTGTCCTGCACGTGAAGAAACAAACCCAATCAAAACCAAGACAAGCTCAGCTTGTGATTCCCTCCACTAAAAATGGAAGGAGGGATAAAACACACCAAGCGAGCGGGTGAATATGAATATGAAGCTCTACTTAAGAGAAGAGAGACAACTGGGTTGACATCTTCAGGATGTCCTCCTTAAGAGGAGGCCAGCACAGACCCCAGACTTGTATCCAGACGTTTTTTTCCCTTGGAAAAAAACATTCACCTGCCTTCTTATCCTGCCTCACTGCCTGCAGTTCCCTCATCACGCCTGACAGCCACTACCTCAGGTCTCTCCAGCCTCACGCACGCGCACGTGCTGAGGAGCACATCTGCATACCTGAAATCCACTGCTACAGCCTCTGCTGCTAAATCACCTGCAAAGGAGTAAAACACCTTTCTTCGGAGAGGGTGAGGGGTCTAGAGCACGAGTCTGGTGAGGAGCAGCTGAGGGACCTCAGCTTGTCCAGCCTGGAGCAAAGGAGGCTGAGGGGAGACCTTCTGGGTCTCCACAGCTCCCTGACAGGAGGTTGAAGCCAGGGGGGGTCGGGCTCTGCTCCCAAGGAACAAGAGACGGGACAAGAGGAAACGGCCTCAGGTTGTGCCAGGGGAGGTTTTTGTTGGACACAAGGCAAAATTTCTTCCCCAGAAGGGCTGTGAAGCCCTGGCCCAGGCTGCCCAGGGCAGGGGTGGAGGCCCCATCCCTGGAGAAATTGAAAAGCTGTGTAGATGTGGCTCTGAGGGACGTGGTTTAGTGGTGACCTGGCAGCGCTCGGGGAATGGCTGGACTCGAGGAACTTCAAGGTCCTCCTGACCAAAACGATTCTATGATTCTGAATTTTGTAACTCTTGTACAACACACGATCCCTGGGACTAACGCCGAGCTGCCAAGGAGAGCAGCACCTTGGGCCGCTTAAACCTCCTCACCTTCAAATATGTCCAGAAAAAGAACTGGGCAATACTGGGAAGGGGGCTGAGAGAGCTGAAATTTCCAAGGGATTATCACTTAGCAAAGCCATGTGCTTTACTAGTGAGTCTGCTACAAAAATCTGGGATTAACTCAGTTCTCATGTTTAGCCTGGCAGTTCGCTTCTGGTAAGAGTCAAACAGGGACAGCCTTAAACCCCCCTTGGATGAAAGAGTCTATTATCCCCTGCTTGGCAGCAGCGGCCAAGAGCCAGCCAAAACTCGAGCTCGCTCCCAACAAGCCAGGCTGGAGGCAGAGAGCTGCGTGTGGCGGAGGGTCTGCGGGGCAGGAAAGGGGGGCTGGCAGCGTTCCCTGGGTTTAGAAAGAGAAGAAAGCTTACAATGTACGCGAGGTGCAGTCGAGAGAGAGTCACAGAGCTTTTGCTGGCCACGGTGACGGCCAACAAGCAGCCCGGGGCCAGCTGCGGGCCGCTGTTATCCGTCAGGGACACTTCCACCCGCAGCACCGTGGTGACCGTGGTGACGCCGTCGGTGACGGAGATTTCCATGCCGTCCTCCGCCGCCGAAGAGCCGTCGTGCGCGTACTGCAGAGCGTTCCGAGCGACGTCCTCGTAGGTGAAGGTGTCGCCTTCCCCAAAAGAAAACGCAGAAGTCAGAAAGACTCCACCCACCCAATTCAAATGACCCGCGGCCCCGGACGGGCCAAGACTTCATCAGGTGCTGAAGTGGAGTTTCACAGCGTCCCTGCAGGGCCCCGAGTTACGAAGCCATTTATTAAGGAGCCAGAGTATATGCAGGGCAGAGGAGAAGCTGCAACCTTCACAGCTCCGCAGAGACTCTTCACGGCCCTTTGCTTTGTAAGCTCCTGCCTGCCAGAGCTAGGTAAGGCTTCCCTCTCCACATCTTCCCCCTGCACTGCTCTCCTACAGGTAATATTTGTCTATCTGATCACCCAACGGAAACCGCTGCTGCCAAAATCAACAGGGAAACTCCACGGGAGCTTTCGACCCCTGGGTCACCACAGGTTTACGTGGGCTTCAGTAGAACCTTTCACTACGTTACTTCACTAAATTACTTCAGCTATAATTTAGCACGTCAAACAAAACAGCCCTCTGGAGCAGCAGCTGGTTATAGTTACCACAACGCAGCGGCTGTCGGGTAGCCCAGGCACACCGGGTCCAGAGGCTTCTGTCTCCTCCTGGTCAACTAGACCAGCTCTGTGGAGAGGCACACGCCACCCCCTCTTCTGCTCTGAGGAAGACTTCTGCTCAGCTCACCTGCTCGCATGGGCTGCTGGACGCCCGCGCTGTACTTGAGCACGGTGCCGTGACGGGGAGGCTTCACCAGCTCGAAGAAAAGACCCTCGGGAGCCGTGTCCGTGTCGCTCACGGCTAACTGGACCCCTGCGCCGGGGAAAGGGTGCGGGGCTTCAGCATCCTCAGGTGCTGCACGGGCAATATCCCTTAGGTTTTGTGATGTGCTCTCGAGGATGGAGCCCAAAAACTGCAATTCAGTGAGTACGTGCAAAGTACAATAATTCTGGAGCTTGCTTGTCTCACGGGAACAATCAGTCCCCCGGAGATGCTCAGATGGGAGGTGGCATCAGATGACTTATTGCCAGCACAGCTCACGAATCACAGCTATGCAAACCTTATGAGACAGACGTGCACGTGTTCACATGGAAGGGGGTATCTACAAACCCCCCAGAGAACCTCCTGACCCAAGCAGCAAATGGCTATTCCTTAACCAAGCACCCGATCACACCACTAACCGAGAGTTCAGCAACTGCAGAGCAGCCTAAGAGGGGACAAAGTAGAGGAGCGGCGGGTCCACGATCCTGCTCGCCCCTGCCTCAGCCAGTGAAGGGACCTGCCGTACGCTGGGGGGGTGCTGGACATCCCCAGGCACTTTTCTCAGGCACCACCACCTGGGTTTCTCAGTGGTTGCTGCCGTACTTGCAGAAGCACGCGGACGGAGGCGAGGGAGACCAAAACTCTCCTCTGCTCCAACCACGCGGCCTCCCGGCAATCAACACCGTGCCTCAGGCTGAGCTCTGCACCCTGTCCCTCGCACCCGACTCACCAATGGTGGCTTTGCCCCCCTGGCTGACCTCCAGGAACGGAGCTGTGATCTGGAAGACCGGAGGCTGCTGCTCCGCCGAGAGCAAATGAATGACAAACGGCATCTCCGGGGTCGTGTGTTCTCCACCAGACACTAGACACAGACAACACCAGCAGGGAGGTGAGACTCCCGTAGGGCCCTGCCTGCAAAACTCACCTTTCTGTACCAAATCCCCAACCTCACGTTGCTCTCTCGCTCTGGCAAGCTACACCTTCGACTATGGATGTGCACGCGCAATTTGCACCCGCCACGAGCGCTGCTCCTTGTCCCTGAGCCAACTCCCAGCAAGACAAGAGTAGCTCCTCAAAGCCTGCTACCTGCCGTACACCCCCGCGGTGTGCTCCCAACTCAGAGCACGGATGTCTCCTCGCTGGTGGAGTACTTTGTGCCCCTGCGCTCGAGAAGGGAAAGGTAACAAGTGCGTAACAAGCGAGCAGCTCATCGCTAGTCATTTAACCACGTCCTCGTTTGCGCACCGGGGGAAAGCGGGAATGAAATCAGGCTCTTGGGACAGATTCCAGGGGACTACTGGAAAAAGACGTCTCTCCCGAGCTGCAGCTCAGCTTCTAGACAACACTGCCAGGACACGGATGAATTAATATTCCCCAGGCACGTGCATTTCTTCCCAGGA
>WUAM01000274.1:694407-708005 GCA_024336885.1 Actenoides hombroni
AGGAAAGGAAAGGAAAGGAAAGGAAAGGAAAGGAAAGGAAAGGAAAGGAAAGGAAAGGAAAGGAAAGGAAAGGAACCTTAGGATGTTTATAGAGAAAGCAGTTTAGTTATGGGCTCGAGCCTGTACCCCCTTTGCCATCTGCCTGGAATTCCAAGGGAAACGCAGAACCCAGCTCTATTTTATTAGTGCATAACCTACAGCCTGGACACCTTCGTCATCTTCCAGGGCGCTGCCGCTTGAGAATGAAGACCCCACGCAACCCGCGTGCCCATGTTGTCTGTTTAAGAGGAGTTACAGAGAGGGGGAAAAAATGGAAGCAAGGAAGAATGCCAGGGGAGGGAGGGCAACCTAAGCAGGTCACTCGTAGCCAAACTGAGAGGCAGAAGCTTCATGAGTAGAAATGAGTCAATTCATCAACCGAAGGATGTGCTTTTGCTTGCCCTGACCTGCTGAAACTCCATCTCCAGAGATGGAGCGAAACTGGGTGTTGTCACCATCATTATTCGTTTGTTTTCCAAGGCTCCGCGGCCTTATTCACCCTAGATGGCAGATGGGCTAGAGCTCACATTTTTGCTGCTTTAAATTAGTTCTCTTGTTCTTTGTCAACGAAAAAGTTTCCCTATCGATCCCAAGGAACAGCCTTTGCCAGGGGTAGGACCTCGCCCAGCGGGAGGGAGGAGATCCCGCAGAGGCAGAGCCGAAGCCCCGGGGACGTTCATCGGCGAGCTAACCGCTGCCACCTCACCTCTATACCACTTAGCAGGGTTATTAAGGATCGTCGGGCAAAATTCCTGTCATTAAACCCCTCTCTTAGGTATTCTGGGGCAGCGCCGGCGGCTCTTACTCAGGTGAGTATCCCGCTGAGGTAAACAAGAGATGAGCCCGAGCACGGATCTCAGCGCCAGCCAGAATCGATGTACACAGAACAGGATCAAAACCTGCAGTTTGTCCCCCGTTAAAGGACAAACCGGAACGCTTCTCATTTCCAGAAGCTGTGGAACGACTGAGACGGAACACGAGGATTAAAAGCAACAGGGTGCAATTAAACCCCCCCTCTAATTCCTAACTCTGAAGCTACCACCTCTCTGGGATCCACACAGAGAACAACCAAGCAGTGCAAAGTCTCAGGATGGTCAGAGAACCACCGAAATGAGGCACCTCGGGAGGAGCCGTTTCCTATAAGGAACGCTAAATACGTTAAACTGGAGACTCCCCATAGGCCCCCAGTATGGCAGGTAGCGAGCAAGTCACGTGAGTGAAGTTGTGATGCAAGGTACTGAGCTCACCCTGGTTTTGAGCTGCTGGCCACGTTCCTACTGCGCTCAGCACGAAGCACAGAATAGCACCAGCACCTCCACCCTCGACTAAAACATTCCTTAAATGACTCGTCGTGAGGACGGAGGCTGCGTCAGGCTGGGAGGCAGGAAGGAGTCAGCACCGAAGGAGAAAGGGCGACAGCCAGCTTTCCAGTTACAGTTCCATCAAGCCCTCTAATGCCCCTCTGCGGAGGCAAATGGGCCCTAAGAGAAGCAGACTCTCATCTGCACCTTGAAGTCTCTTTGTGCTGCTAGAATACGGCGAGTAGCCACGACAACTTCGGCTCAAGGAAAGCTCTCTGCTCGAGCTTTCAGCTAGACACTCTGACTGTGGAAAAAAGGCGTATCTGACGTACCTCTTGATACCTGGCCTTCTAGAGAGCCCACCCTTGGAAAGGAGACACAACGTACCGCCCCGAGCCACCTCTTGGGTGGGGCCCCTCCACAGTCTCCTGCCACAGACTTTAAACAACAGTAGGAGACCTGGACAGTTGACAGTACCATCAACTTGCCGAGAAGCTGTGAGCAGTTGAAAAGACACACTTGAAGTAACTCATGCTGATTTAATTCCCAACTGTCCTGGAACAGAGCATTTAAATAAATGCCCTTGACTGTCAAAGCATCCCTGCTGTAGGGATCGAACATCGTTCGATTGCCCTGCAGTGAGAGAATGAGCTAGACCATCCACGGGTCCTAGGGACCATTTCAATAGCAGGGGCTCCTTCGCCCTCTCTGATAACTGCTCTGCGATGGCACAGCTACAGTTCCTTGTACAAGCAAAATTCCAGGGGCCGGCTTCTTCAGTCACTTACCCCCAAGTCCAGGTCTTCTATAGGACCCTTGGCTGCCTCTCAACGAAGCGAGAGTTGAGCCTAATTTGCCCTAGCTGAACTCCAGCTCAAGTTCTGCCCAGCTCCTTCGCCGTGGCTGCGAGAAGCCGGGGTTGCAAATGGTGCGAGAGTTGTGG
The DNA here is from genome assembly GCA_024336885.1 of Actenoides hombroni. Taxonomy (NCBI): domain Eukaryota; kingdom Metazoa; phylum Chordata; class Aves; order Coraciiformes; family Alcedinidae; genus Actenoides; species Actenoides hombroni. Next base: position 696,691 of record WUAM01000274.1, read on the forward strand.
CCGTCGCCGCGCTTTGTTACGTTACCTGCGTCGAAAACGCTTGAACGTTGACCACCTCGGGATGGGAGAAGGACTGCTGGTCGCCGACCTTCAAGGAGAACTGTCCTTTCCTAAACGAGGCAAAATACAGGATAACATAAATTAGCAAAGTGCTCCCGCAGGACTGGGTAATGATAAGAAAAACTAGACAGTAAAAATGAGCAACTTAGCAACAGAAGCTTTAGCTCAAGTTTTTTCAGTAAGTTTCTATAATATTTTTTCCTGAAGATGGAATAAAACACCTTTAACTGCACACCCTTGTTTCCCTTTAACTAATGTTACCCACGTAGGACGGCATCTCCAAGAGAAAGCACCGGTCCGAACCCTACCCCTGAAGCCAACCCTTGGCTTCAGAAAGACACCCTGCATGTCCAGCGAGAAGCGTGCCTCGCTGAAATAACGCTTCCAAGGAAATCCTTGTTCTCAAGAGAACGCGGGGGTTTTTTAAGGCAAGAGCTCTGGACAAAGTTTGAGCACAGTCACCTGGCCTCCTCCTTGCCGTGCACAAAGCGAACTCTCTTCTCCCTCACATCCCGGCAGCTGAAGCGGTCGCCTCTGCCCAGCAGCAGCTCTGTCCTGTTGGCCAGCATCAGCAGCCTGCCATTGGAGGGAGCGCTCTCGACACGGAACACGGGCTCCCCTGCCTCGCCGTCCGCATCGCACACACCCAGTAACGAGAGGTCCAGAGGCTTCACCCCGCCGATTCCTACCGTGAGGGTGCTGCCCACGGGGAATCTCGAGGGATGCTCGCCGGCTGAAAAAGAAAGGAGGGGATAAATATTCCCAGATGGATAACGGCACAAGGCGAATTCCAAAACCGCCGCTGTACGAACGCTGCTTCTGGCCTTCAAATCTGCTGGCGGCCCGCCGGCTCGCTTGCTTCACCACGAGAGACACTCACCTTCTTCACACTCTCTGGTCCACCTGTTGCTGTAGAAACCCTGGCCGCAGGCAGAGACACAGACTTTACTCTTCAGGAAGGTGGTGCCGTCACAGAGGTGGCAGAGGCCATCACCGTCACACTCCAAGCAGCCGGGAGGACAAGCTGGATGGGATGGAAAGCACAACCCCTTGGAGATGCTCCAGAAACAAGGCGGCCGCTGGCACATGGAGCCATTCCCGGGGGTCAGAACACAAATCCCGGGGGTCAGAACACAAACCCCGCTGCTATTCCTGTCTTACTTACCTGGCAAGGGCAATTGAAAAGAAGGGGCAAAAAGATAAATGAGTCGCTAGGAAGTTCCTTCCTTGTTTGACCCCTGTTTCCCATTGACTACTGAGAACCTGAGATCATCTTCCCAACGGAAGAGACGTGTTTCCAAGTAACTGTTACAGCCACTTGAAAAAAATACCCCAACTACACATTCGGGTCCTACACAGCTCGCTAACCCATGACTACAGCCGAAACCTTTCTGAAAACGTGGGTTTAATACCTGTTCTGGGGTTTTTTTACGTAATGCTCTGCTTACCTACACACTCCCGCCGTGCCTGGTCCGGGTAGTAGCGCTTCCCGCATTCCTCAACGCAGCGAGCGGCCCGGAGGAGAAAAGGGGCTTCGCAAAGGCTGCACTCGTCCGGGCGCTGGCACCGAAGGCAGTGCTGCTCACACCCTGGAAGGCACACGGAAAAGAGTCTGGCTCAGCCTTGCTGAGGGCAGCGGGGGATCCGAAGCCGACCTCGTGCCTTCCGAGCAGGAGGCGCGCGCCCAAGCCGGGCATGAGCAGGGGAAGGTGCTGGCAGCAGCAGCCATCAGAAGCAACGCTCAAGAACTCACTCTGGCACACGTCCGATTCCTCGTAGAAAGCTGCAGGGCACTGTTCCACGCAAGCTCCTTCGTGGAGAACGTAGCCCTCCATACACTGCAGGCAGTCGGTCCTCTGGGGACCTCTGCAAGCGTTACAGCTCCAGTCACACTCTGGAAGAAAAAGGAGGTCAGCTTAGGGCAGCCCTTTCTGGGGTGCTCATCCTATACCAGTGCTCAGCACCCGGGGTCTACAAGCTGCGGGGACGTAAGCGCTCAGAGCAAAAAGACACACCAAAAAGAAGACAAGAAAGCAAGATTGGTACCGAGTGACTTATCACAACTCAACCTATGGGTTGGTTTCTCCCCTCCCTCGGACCTAACGTGCTCTAACTGTCAAGTTTGAGCAGGCTTGGCTCCTGTGCAGCGTTCAGAGCCGCTAGCTCTGGCACGGTTGTGTTGCCTGCAGAGCCTGACTTTATCCCTTGAGCGGCGACGCTCCTTCTCCGCCGACGCCGAGCTTCTTGCTCCTCAGCAATTACGTGCCCTGCTTCATCAACCTCACGCTTTCCAATGACTCTGAGCAAAAGAAAATGAAATCCGTGTCCCTCCCAGTCCAGACGAAGGGGCAGGAGCAAGAGCTGGGGAAACAAGGGCTCAGTGAGGTGAGCTGAGCTACTCCAGCTCACGCAGCACGTCCCAGACAAGGCCAGGACAGGAGTCCGGCCTCGTTCCGACACCCTGAACACCAAATAAGGTTGCTTCTCTGAAGAACCGCAACGTTAAGGGGACAGACGCTGCTCAGTGAAGCTGGGTTCAGGTACTGAGAGCACCAGCTAGAAATGAACACTGAACAGCAAGTCACTGGGATTATATCCGGGTCTCAGCGGCGTTAGCCGCAATGAAGCCACGTTATCCTCACTCTTTTCCATTCTGGACCACTCTCCTTGGGAGTTCTGGCAATCTTTCAAGTCCCGTGTCTCTTAAATCCCTCCAAACTCTTGTCTCTGCAGCCATCCAGCGACGCAGCGTTTAGTGAGACAGAGAGAAGCGGGTAAGGACACGAGGCCCTGCAAGCACTCTAAAAAAGATTTAGCCTGGCAAGCTGGCTCCTTGTTCAGCTGACCCACAACTAAGCGAATCGCCGGACCCGACCCTGGAGAAGTTTGCTGGCTCAGTTACTAAATCATTTACGAGGGAAGGATTTGCAAGGATCTTGTTTGCCTGAAAGGCTGCAGTAGGTGACAGCAGACTGCCGAAAAACAGAACAAAGAAAAGAAAAAAAAAAAAGAAGGAAGGAAGGAAAAAAAAAGCCTCACACGAGTGGTCTGTGGCTGAGCAACTGCCCCCCTCTCAGACCCACTTTTTCAAGCAGGTCACCTGCACAGATCCTGCTGCAACGGTAACAGATCCTTGGCCACGGCACTTGCAATTTTTTTTCTTCCCCTTTCATCTTTAAACCAGCAATGTATTTCTCACCTCTGCAGGTCCTGCTGGAAACATCCAGGTAATACTGCTGAGCACAGCTCTCGTACTGGCACTCTCCAAACAACAGGACCTTAGCTGGATCTCTGCAAGACGTGCAGCCAGCGGCCGACTCGCAGCTCCGGCACTGCCTGCTGCAAGCTGGGGAGAAGGCAAAGCAAACAACTGTCATTACTGATGCAGCAGCTGACTGTACAAGTAAAACTGGTATTACCCTGTACCCTCGCTCCTTCCTCCTGTCCTCTTTGAGGGACACCTGGGGAGACTTCACCTTTTGGCTTTTTACGTCGCTAAATCCCCACGGACTCAGCCCAAGCTCAATTCCAGACTTATGATATAGCAGAAAGAAGCTCTGAAAGCACAGCCCCGAGTGTTTAAACTGAAGAATAAAGCATAGCTGGCCATTTTTCACGGGAAAAACCAAACAGAACCTCCTCTAGGATTCAGCACAACTAACCACCGACGTGTGACTGGCGGGAACGCGCTGGTGACGCGCTAGGCATCGTGGAGCGCTAATTTAGCGAGAGGCTAATGGTGGAAATCCTCTTCAAGGTACTTTTCAGTCAAGATGGAGCTTTGCAACCACCGAGCCTCGAAAGACCGGAGCAACTGTGACAATACCTGCTGTGGTGGGTTGACCCTGGCATGGCACTGAGGGCTGGATGGGCAAAAGCAGCTCAGCCAGACCCACTACACCTGCACGACCTTCAAAACATCTCCCAGAGTCTGGAGGTGCACTGAGCACCTCTCTGAGCTTCCCTCCAGACCCCAGCTCCTCGGAAGGGCGAGGCGGTTAAAATAAACTCTGAGGAGAGACCCAGCTCTCTCAGCCGACCTCCGGGCAAACAATTTTCGCCGCCTCGAAGTGGTGGTTCTGCAGCAGCCTGGGACACTTTCTATCCACGCGGCTTATCAGCAGCACTTGGCTTGAAAAGGCACAAGTGACACTTGGAATGGCAAAAATCTGATACCCCGACACGCTCTGCGCCTCGAGCCTCCTGCCACGCGGGTCACGTTTATTTCTTGAAAAGCCCTTTGCAATAATAAGGGAGAAGTTGAATTTGCTCACGGAAAATCTATTTGCGTTGGAGCTGCCGAACCAAATCTGGGAAGGGGACTCGGGAACGTCCCGCTGCTACCTGTCCTGGTAGGGAAGAGCTAGCAGTAGGAAGCTTTTCAGCAGAAAAGGGCTTTTTAATTAAGAAGGAAGGTATTCTGGTGCAGTCAGCCAGAAGAGAGGAAAGAACTTTGTATCTTAGCTGGTAGGAAACCAGCCAGGACAGCGAGAATCCCACGATTCCTTTCCTTTTTATTCATCTTTTTTATCGCTTTCCTTTTTTCATTATTATTTAGTAGCCTTTTTTTTCCCCTGTGAACGAAAGAATGGCACAAAGGCTTCCACCTGTTTCCTCGGACTTATGCGAGATGTCTCCATTTCTGCTGCCAAGATGGAAATAATTGGTGCAGGAGAACCGTATATTTCAACAAAAGGCAGGCAAAGCTGACAGCTCTATCAGCTTCCTCCTGTAGGACTCGATCGGTACAGAAATGGGGTCCAGACAGGATGATGCTGATAGAACAGAGTTATTTTATCGTAAATCGGGCTAATCTAAATCAGGGTAACGCAGGGCCTCACAAATCTGAGCGTTCAGGCTCACAGCAACCAAACTGCTTGAGCACTCCCTCCCCTTTTAGGTGCGTGTATCACAGCGGGGCGATTCAAACAGGCTTTTTTTCCCACATTTTTATGTCTCTGGGGCACCTAATCCGGCACTTTGGAACGTTAAGCCCCATAACTACATGAGGAATAACCCAAGCGGTGTCCGGGCCAGAGCGAACAGAGAATAATAAAGGAAAAGAGAGGCCCTGAGAGATTCACGAGGGATAGCAGGAGCAGGAGAGGAACATGACTGGACTTTGCACCAGATCGATGGCACCAGATCGTTGGGAGGTAAACATATGACAGCTCAAGGCAGTCAGGGTGTGAATGCCCCCGTGTTGCTACAGCTTCCGCGGCAGGCACTGGCACGCAGAGCCCTGGGGAGGGGGTTTGCCTTAGTAAGAACTGATAAAAACTGGCCTGAACTTGTCAGCTTTTCACAGAGCCCAGAATCCACGGGTACTTCTGCGTACCGCCTAGACAACTTCACAAGGAAGCCGGCACAAACCTTGCCCTGGATTTTACCAGGGGACCCAAAGCCTCTGGTCTTTGAAGCGGGTAGCGAGAGCGCAACTGTGTTCCAACGCAAAGCCCAACGCCACAGGCTCTGTTTCTAGGGCAGCTGATCACCTCTGTCAACTCACAGCCCCTTTTTAGGCACATGAAAGCTTTCCTTCCCCGGCAAGAGGAACGGAAAGCGCAGGAACGAGACGAGACACGTCGGTGAACACGGTGTGGAGAGGAGAGATTAGCTGGGAGAGAGACACTCACGTGTGCAGGTCTGCCTGTGGTCCCTGTAGTACCCCGGGGAACAGGCTGGGACACACGTGCCGGTGTGGGAGAGAACCAGGCTGGTGTTGCAGGAAGAGCAGGAAAAGGGACCCTCGCCGGCGCAGGTTTTACACGAGGGGTGACACTCTGCAGGGACAGAAAGAACAAGTGGTGGTGGTGTTGAGGGAAAAGCAAATCATTGAGCAAGTTTGAGGAGGTTTCGGCAGCAGCGCTCTGAGAGAGTGTGCACGGTGACGCTGAGGAGCCAGAGCTCTTCCTGAGTGGAAGCCTTTAGTGGAGCACGGCGCTGGGCAGCAGAAACACGGCCAGCCCGCCCACAGACCAAACTTCCAGCCCTTGCCTGACTGCCCGGATGCTCAGGACTTAGGAGATCCTCCTGCGAGCCCACTAACTGCCTCCAGGAAGGAAGGGAATTGCTACCTTTTCGTTTCCCTGCCATTTTGTAGCGGGATTTTTCTCTCTCCCCTCTTGTTTCCTTTCCATCCCTTCGTCCCCCATTTCTTGCGCTTCTTGGTCTGACTGGAGACATTTCTGGTACCACACCGGACGAGGCCGGTGTATCCTATTAACTTCTCCAAAGGGGGTACCTCCTCAGAAAATTATCAGTCTGGTTTATTCCTTGACATGCCTTTACCTAAAGATTGATGCCCTCATTACACCCGTCAGGCCAAATTAATCGCGAGTGAAACCGGGCGAAGGAATCGGAGAGAAGCGAGCGCCGGAGACCTTCAAAGCTGGCACGCAACGCGAGAGGAGCTTTGACACGGCCTGAATAATGCAAAACTTCTTTTAAATTAAACCTGCAGACCAAAGGGAAGAAATGTTATCCCTAGGCTTAAATTTCCAGCAAGGCAAAATGTCTCTCTCGGGGATCTTTCCAATTCAATGACACGGAGAGTATTTCGCTGAGATTCCATTTGTCAAAAGCAGCTAAATAAACACACAGCTCCCAGAGCGCTCGAGAGCAGCTTTGAAACGTGAACCGTCCGTCGCTGGACTGCATTAGGAAACGCCGCTTCCTGCAAAGGGAGCAGCTACATCTTAATCCTAATTTCCCTTCTCAAAGGGAATTTCCCTTTGAGAAAAATGTCCCTTTCTCCCAGACAGCACACTGGGCTTCACCGTGTCTCTGGCACCCGGGTACCAAGATCTCCTCTCGGATCATCGCCGCAGCAAGACAAGTCTCGGGGAGAGACCTCAGCTGGGGTGATGCTTCTTGGGCCGCTGACCTCCTGAGAAGCTGCTAACAGGCAGAGCTCTGTGTTCTGCGAGCAGAAGCTGCGTGGCCTTCGAAAGCAGGTGCCCAGGAAGCGTTTGCAAGCGTTAGCATCCCAGCACCCTGCTGGTACCACACCAACTGAAGACCTGGGGATGAGCCCTGTTGGAAGTCAGCCTGAAAGCAGGCACAGACTATGGGGAGCAAGGAGAGCGAGCTCCTGGCCGGCTCACAGGGACATTAGCCAGGAAGGACACCTCTAGCTCCCGGCGCAGCATCCTGCCAGCTGGCCCGAGCTTCTCTACCCAACAGGACCCGTTCCACAGAACATCTCCCGAGGATCCAGCTACTCGAGGCACCTGGAGGGACTACTCACTTTTGCAGGCGCCCTTCTCCGCGTAGTGTCCGACGGGACAGTGAGGAAGGCAGTGATCCCCCAGGAGCAAGTGACGGGCGTTCTGGCACTTCAGGCAGATGCTGCCGGTGTCGCGCAGGTCGGCCACGCACTGCCGGCACAAGCGGTGGCAATCTAAGGGGAGCAGGGCAGAGAGGACCCCGTCAGCGCAGGCGGACAAACCACAACCGCTCCGGGGAAACGCGTCGCTGAGAACACGAGGGAGGCGTTGGGGACGTCACTTTCAGAGCCCCTTCCTGCTGGCCAGGGGACGAGGGCCGGGAGCCAGGTGCCCTGCGCTTCCAGATGTCTGCAGGTGGGATGCCCAGAGCTTGCCACGTTCCAGGGGCGTTCCTTTCCTCCCGCCCTCGTCCCCACCGTGTGCTCTGCCTCAGCATCGCAATGTTTCAGCAACCTCATCCTCTGGCTCTCTCCCGCCGTCCCCTTTCCCATCCTTAAGAGAGCTTGGGCTGTGCACAAAGCCAGTTCAAAGCCCTCTGCTTTCCCCGAGCCTTTCTCTGATTTTAGGTGCTGCTGCCGACGGGTTTACCAAAGGACGCTGGCAGCCGTAGGCTGGAAAACAAAGAGCACAACCTGTAGAGCTGTAGCACCTTTCCCTGCAGTCCTCTCTGCCCAGACTTTCCCACACAAAGGAGACATCCATACCCCGACGAGGCCACCGCAGACCTCAAAGCCAAGCCAAGAGCGGCGTGAGAGCCTCGCTACCTTTTCCTTCTCTCGTTCTCCCCCGGCAGCGGGCGAGCTCGCGCCTCCTGACCTCTGCCTGAACTTGGGTGCTTCAAAAGGTCTGACAAGAAGCCTTTTGTAGGCATGACGGTGCAGTGTAAGGCAACCTGGAAGCCAAATTAATCCCCATTACGGTTAATTCACAAAATGAGAAAGGAAACGACGACCGTCTTGAAAGAAATGTAATAACGAGGCTGGATTCGAGTACCCGGCCTCTTGTCAGATTTCTACCCGAGGTTCAACTTTCTGCCTTTTGTCCCTTGTGACAGCGTGACTACAGGTAGTCAGGCAATTTTACAAGCTGAAGACAGGCTTGCTTCAGAGTCTGCTGCATCCAGACCATCACAAATGCAATAGTGACCGGAGTCTAACCCCAGCCTGACTTCTCCTCTACATTACACCCAGGTGATCCTTACCAACGCTGGGGGAAAAGCTGGGCTGCAGCTCCAAAACGACTACAATTTCCACTGCGTGCAATTCCAGGTCCTTAAAGCAGCTCTCTTCTTCACCTCCTGGCTTTACAGGGTATCTAATCTATCTAGTTTCTGCACCACACTCTCAACCCTGCAGATGGGACGTGAACAGCCAGGGTGGGAGGTAAAGGCAAGGGAGAAGAAACATTATGCTTAAGACGGTGACCCTGTAGGTTCTCAGTCCGGGAGCAGCAGGACAGAAAAAGAAAAGCAAAGCAGCACGTGAGGTCCTGCTCCCAAACATGGTGACAAACCTCCTTAGAGGGGTTACAGCTGCCAGGGGTTATCGTGCTGCAGCTTCTGACTGCTCAGGAGAAGAACTCGATGCCCAAGGCATCACCCAGTGAATCAGCACAGCCAAAGATCCCAAACCTGTGCTGACCTCACCGAAGCCAGAAAGGATCACGCGCAGCTGACCGCAGAGAGCAAGGACTAAGGTATCATCCCCGAGGCCCTGAGCACCATAGGGAATTTGTATGCGCAGGGCTGGAGGTGGGGTGAAGGGTTTTATGCATCTACATACCCTAAAATTAACATTCATCCAATCAGTTTTAATGTCTACCTGGCAATACGTCTGCTCTCCTCATTGTTAAAATAATGCTGCTCCAGTTTAAGCTCTTGTTGGAGCCGCTGGTCTCCAAGAGAGAGGTTTGGCCAGATACCAGAAGTAACCAAACGCACTGCGTACGGTCAGTAGTTTCCGTAAACGGAGCACGAGAATCAGACAGAGAAAGCTCTGGGTGCCCAAATAACCCCTATCTACTGGAAATAACGAGAATCTCCCAAATTCTCGCTTAAAAAGCTCCGTATCTACAAACCAGGTGGTGTTGCAGGGCAGTTTTCTCTTTGTAGCCTCTACATTTGCTCCTGCGTACTGAAAAGAGGTCTTTTTTTTCTCAGCCAGTTTTAGGATGGATCAGCCCCACGGCTCTGCCGTTCCTTTGCAAGCCCGGAGATCAGAGAGCACACACCACCGAACGAAAAACCACGGCGGAGTTGGGGGGCTCCAGGGAAGCAGTGGGAGAGAAAAGGAAGAACTGAAGCCACCTTGCTCATAGTGCCAGTGCCTCCTTGGTCATCTTTTTGAGACTACTGACTGGCTTCCTGCTGTCCAAACAAACCCTTTCCCTTCCATCCTTTCAGCTCTCATTTCCTCCTTGTCGATCCACCTCCACGCAAAAAAGACCCCCCTTGCCTATCACTGACCTTCCTATAAAGCAACTTGCTTCCTAAAATAAAATATAATCACTTCCACAGATTGCCACTGCCAGAGTTACTTTATTTCCAGACTCTCTTCAGCTTTCTCTTTAGCAAGCAAAACCCATTTCCTCTCCGGAAAGTATCTATTACATATCGTTGCCTTGCCTGTCAAGACAAATAAGGCTGTTTGGGGAGACAAAATTACCTCTCGAGTGCTTGCGAACGCTCGTAAAGGAAACCAGAGGCTCTGCTGCCTCTCGGTCCCGCTATTTGCTCGGCAAGCAACCACTCAGATTGATTAAACACACCTCCCCTCTTAAGGGCTCTTCCAAAACCGTTCCCTGGTGCAAGCTTTGTACTGTACCCTAAGGTAAGGTACCAGATTTACAACAGAGCTCTGCTTTAAATCAGTCCCGAAAACATCGTGGGATTTATATGCGCGTCGGCACGCAAACCTTCCCCCGCACCTCCCGATAAATCCAGGGTGAAAAGGATTGCTTGATGGCTCGAGGGCACCCGGCACTGCCCAGGGCTTCTCCCTGGGTCGGGTTATCCGAAGGGGTTTGTCTGCATCTCCCCCGCGAGACCCCAAGGGGAATCCGTCACGCCAAGAAGCGAGGTGAACCCCCGGTGAAGTGCAGCCACGTCTGCATCTTCTGAAAACGGGCGGGACCTTCTCTAGGCGGCCTCAGGTGGGAAATCCAGCCAGATGGACCGGACCGCAACTAGGAAATGATCTTCCCTGTTCCCCCTCTGGCAGCTCAGCTGTTGATTCCTGCAAGAGGCTGCAGGCCAGTGGAGCTAAAACCCAAGCTTCCCACTTGCTCCGCTCAGCGAAACTCCCGCTCTCGTGATGCCGTCAGCATCTCGCCGAGAGTACGGCAACAGCTCATTAACTTTACAAGAAGCTGAACGTCTTTCTTGTTGTCGGAGCGTCCCTTCTGGAATTTTAAGAGCAAGGAAGGAAGGCCTGTTACAGGCATCCTCCTGAGCAGGCTCTTCTGCTTTATCTTTGAACATGTTTGCAACAGTGCACGGCCTCAGAGAGCGAGGGCCTGAGACGTTGAACATGGGCACTGGGAGCTCCCTCGCAAGGAAGATGAAGCTGGAAGTTAAGATAGGACCTTGGGAAATACCACACCAGCTTTGAGCTTCCTCTCCCTCCAGCTGCCCTTGCTGCTAATTCCGGCCCTTTGAATCCTTTTACACCTTAGCTGTGCACCCAGGAAAGCTCCGTCCCTGAACTCCTTGCTTCAACCACTGCACAGTCCACCTGCATTCTTCTGACAGCCCTTCCACCGGGTCAGGAAAAGATCAATGAGGAAGTCTCGAGATCAAAGAGGAAGCCTCGAGATCAGAGGAAGCCTCGAGATCAACAACGAGGAAGCCTCGAGATCACCCACGAGGAAGCCTCGAGATCAGAAAAGACGACTCGAGATCAATGAGGAAGCCTGAAGATCAACAACAAGGAAGCCTGAAGATCAACAACAAGGAAATCTCGAGATCAACAATGAGGGAGCCTCGAGATCAACAATGAGGAAGCCTCGAGGGCAATGAGGACACCTTAA
>WUAM01000274.1:708105-719484 GCA_024336885.1 Actenoides hombroni
GAGATCAATGAGGAAGCCTGAAGATCAACAACAAGGAAGCCTGAAGATCAACAACGAGGAAACCTCGAGATCAACAACGAGGAAGCCTCGAGATCACCCACGAGGAAGCCTCGAGATCACCCACGAGGAAGCCTCGAGATCAAAGAGGAAGCCTCGAGATCAAAAAAGAAGACTCGAGATCAATGAGGAAGCCTGAAGATCAACAACAAGGAAGCCTGAAGATCAACAACAAGGAAGCCTCAAGATCAACAACAAGGAAGCCTCAAGATCAACAATGAGGAAGCCTCGAGATCAACAATGAGGGAGCCTCGAGATCAACAATGAGGAAGCCTCGAGGTCAATGAGGACACCTTAAGATCAACAACAAGAAAGCCTCGAGATCAACAATAAGGAATCCTCGAGATCAACAACGAAGAAGCCTCAAGATCAGCCTGAAGACCGGCATACGATCAAATCAAAAAAGCTAAGGGCAGGGTTTTACGAGCAGAACACCAGTTCTGGCAACGGTGGCATTTTTCAGACCGGGGACTGCAACGTTTCCTGAAGTTGAAGCTGTCTCGGGTAAGAGGGAGAGGGAAATCAAAGTGTTTTCAGACCTGGGAAAACAGAAAGCACCACGGAAGCCCCGAGACTCAAGAGGGGCCCGCCAAAGCCACGCGCGCATTCCTGTAGGTACACTTTAGCTACGCTCCAAAATGAACCAAAGGAGCCTTTGGACACAAAGTCAGCGTGCCCAAACCGGAGCTTCCGAACTCGCTGACCTTTTGCAGCTTGAGGATGCTTTGCCTTTCCTCTGCTTACATTTGGAACGCTTCTTTGATAAGCCTCTAAAATCAAGATCTGATTTTCTAGTACCGAGGCAAACGTTCCGATCCTCGTTCGGGTGACACGCAGGGTAACAGCAGTAATTCACGGGTGACGCTTTCGAGTGGCAGTCGGTTTTCTCCAGCCCGTGTGAAAGATTTGCCCCTGCAGGTCCATAAAGCACGACAGGCAGCTCTGATGCACAGCAGTCCCTGGAAGGTGTCGGGAATTGGGAGATAAATGGGGAGGTAATTGTCCAAAAATATCGCTTTGGGAAGCGAAGGAAAAAGCTTTGTTAGATTCTGATGCAAATCATACGTCAGGCAAAGTGTCAGGGGGTTTAATGTTCTCTTTTATGGGACAGCTGCTCTTTAACTGGCAATTAATAACTTGCAAGGGCAAATTTAGCATTTCAGTCAGTGCTGACTGAGAAGAATGAGCGCAAGTGAGCAAGCTGGATGCGGAGCTCCGGAACTTTCACGGGGCAGAGACAGTCCTTTACACCGAAACGCTGAATTCTTTCCCTGCTCCAATTACTTGACTGCCTGAAAGACCTCTGGTTCCCCAGCCTGACTTCTCGCCGACCTACAGAGCTGTACAACGCTTGCAGGAAACGTTCCTGCTCCTCAGATGCTTCGCTTCCCCCCCTCTCTTTGTCTCTGCGGACAAAACAATAACTGTTGTTTAAAAGGAAGACGAAGAAATGGTTGGTAAAATTAATCTGCGGAGAGCAAAGAAACGAGCCCTTCATAAAAAGCCAAACACCCCAGGACACGTGTAGGTATACAACAAGAAGGCTCTGTGAAGGGGATTCATCTGTTTTAAACTGAGAACGATGGCCTCTCAGTGGACACATTTATTGCATCTAATGCGTTTTCCCCTTTTCTTGAGATCCCTTATCTCATTTGGAACTGTTCAGCCTAGATAAAGCCTCACACACCGTTTCTTTTTACGATAAAGCAAGGAACGGCCCGATAAAGCTCAGGAATTGTTGGAGCTGTTCCCAGGCTGTGTTTATACACGTCCGAGTGACGGATTAGAAGCGATTTTTCTCTTTAAACAGAGAAATGCAATCAGTGCCTGCTGATGACAGGCTTAAGTGCAGGCACCGAGCACCCACAAAGCACAACCCCCACAGAGAAATCCTCTTACCTCCCCCAAACGCACGCAGCGGCGCCGACCGCGTCAGTTTTCCTTTGGGGGCCCCACGAACTGCGTCTCTGAATCCCAAAGGTTTCCTTCACCCACTTTACTGCAGCTCTGTGTAGGATCTAAGCAGCCTTCCTGATATCAGTAGGTCTATGAACGCTCTCCCCCTCTCCCTCTCCCTCCCACCTGCCTTACACAATTTTAAGAAGATATGTATCTCCTAGTGAAGACACCTCTCTCCTACTAAAGACACCTCTCTCCTACTAAAGACACGTACAGCATGAGCGACAAGAGGCTTTGCTATATACTTTGCACATCAGAGAGTCTCCTCACGGTATTGTCACCCCCGTGATGTTTTAGATGCACTTAGATTTCCTCACGGACTGTGCTCGAGTCACCGGTGAACGTTACGGGAGGCTCACCGCTGCGTGACCCACGCCACCTCCTCTGACTTACCCACGCAATATCCCACCAGGTTGAGATACTGCTCTTCCTTGCAGCTGGTCCTGCACCTCCCACCGGCCAGAGTCGCGTGGGGGTGGCAGGTCACGCACTCCAGATCAGAAGGGCCATGGCACGTCTTGCAGGATGGATGACAGGCTGGAGAAGAACATCAACACTTGTTACGCTCTTGCTATTGTCCACCTTACGTTCCGCCTGTGATTTTCTCCTATGGCCAGACGAGATACAAGGATGCTTGACCCAATGAATCTGTTCTAAACAACGTTTGGGTGGCCCTGAAGGGACTAACCAGGTTTCAGACTCCTGCTTTTCCCCACCCGTTGTTCTCAGCGGCTCCTAACGAACAGCACACCCCAAAGGCCACCACTTTCTGCAAGTGGCAAGCAGGATTTAATGGGTGCAGTCACACAGAAGGTCAGGAGTCACAGTCATCTGCTTAGATGAGATCCACGAAGCAGAATGAGGGGTGGGCAAGGCTGAGACATGAACCAGGAATGTTGTCCCCACTACCCACCAGCCACACGCCGAGGTGTGATGGTTTTTCTCCTGTATCTGCAGAATTCCTTCCTTCTAAACCCTGCCCTAAAGCCAGGAGCGGGTTAAAAATCAAGCTGATTGCTCTGGACAATATGCTTATCTAGTCTAATAAAAGCAGACTGGTTTTCAGCGTTGCCCAATGGCTTGCCACAGCACGCTGGCCGAGAACGCTGGCCGAGCCCACCGAAACAAAAGGCAAAATGTCTTCAGGGAAACGGTCCAGAGGAGCAAAACCAATCCCAGTTTACGATTCAGCCTGCATGCCTCTCTCCCATTAGGAACAGATTCCATCCCCTGAAACTGGACTCTCCTATTCTGCCCTGGAAATACATAAATGGCCTGGTAGAAATCTGACAGCACCTCGAATTACATGGAGGCACCCATGGTTTGGCCACGGGCACCCGCGCGACGTGCTCACCGTAGCAGTGATCCCGCTGGCTGAACAGCCCCTCGGGGCACCCCGAGAGGCACCTGCCTTCCAGCAGGACCTGGGAAGCCGGACAAGCCGTGCAGTCCTGGGAAGCGTTGCCCATGCAGCCCGCACAGGAGGAGTGGCACTCTGCAGGGAAGAAGATGGAGAGAGACAAATCAGTTTGAGCTTATCTTGGTCCTTCCTGGCCGAGTATGGAGAGACCACTTCCTCCCCGGTGACAACAGGAAGATATTTCCTTTCCAGCATTCTCTGCTGGTGACAGGTAGAAAGGCTCTGCAGCACATTTCCTGAAGGTGAGGAGAGAACGAGAAGAGTGCAGTTAAAAAGCAAGACTTCTTCACCTTTACGGGTAGCGACCCTAAGAAAAGCCATCTTAAACTATGGAATCTGATTAAACGAATATATAATCTCATTAGCTGAAAACCTAGTATTTATTAAGAGCAGTGACTCAAGGGCAAGGGTTCCACTGTGTGAATCCCCATTGAAGGCAAAGAGAGACCTCCTGCCCTCAAGGGAGACAAGACAGAGGCAGGGCTGAAGAGAAGAAATGAACTGAACTGAAATGAAATGAAATAAAACTATTTCTACAAGTCCACCTAGCTGTCTGTCAGACAGCCAGGGAGAGAAGTCAGGGACCCTCATCGCAAATACAGCATCTCCAGGACTAACTTGGGCTCAAGAAACTCAAATTACATCAGAGAGAAATGTCATCAGGGAAATCTCAAGCATTAGAAAAATACAGGCAAGAGATATTTCTGTGGTTTGGTGAGAACTTCACACCCTCTCAGGTAAAACCTTCAAAGCCAGCGTTTTCACCTACGCAGGAATGTGCTTTCCAAAAGGTGCACCGACAAACTCTCCCGGAGTATTTTACTGGGGTGGCTGCCAGTTTGAAACCTTGAATCTTGGTTTTAAAACAGCACCTGGGTTCTTTAGTCAGAAGTGCTACGCAGAGCACATTTTCCTCCTGAAGTACCAGTACAGACCATCCCGAAAGTCACTGGGTTTAAACACTCACGACTGTCACGAGGCCAACACAGGAGCTCAAAGAACATCGGGGTCGAGCATCGTACAAGATGCCCCTGAACACCTGAAATGCAGCGCAGCCCCACGCTGAAGGCTTGATACAGCCCGTCCCATCCTCTACTCACGTCTGCAGACTCCTGAGCTATCCGCATAGAACCGAGCTGGGCAGCCAGAGAGGCAAAGGCCATGCACAGCTCCTTCCCCGGGCTGCTGAGGCTGCAGGACATCCTCTGGAGCTCTGCACTGCAGGCAGTGAGAGGCCCCCGGGCCGAGGCAGGTGAAGCAGGACGGGTGGCAACCTGCGGACGGGACGAGAGAGCCGTCAGAGCCGCAGCTCTGGGCTTGGCTTTCTCAGAGAGGAGGACGTGGCCTGAGCACCTGGGCATCAGGTTGGAAACGTGAGGGAGAAAGGGCAGAAAACACTGGTCTGGGTCCTCTTCTTCATCCCTCTTTCCAGTTTTGCGTCGCTGAAGAAACAGAATCGTTTCGGTCAGAAGAGACCTTTAAGATCATCGAGTCCAACCGTTCCCCCAGGGCACCACTAACCCCTGTCCCTCAGCAGCACAGCTCCACGGCTTGGAAACCCCTCCAGAGATCATGGGGACTCCACCCCTGCCCTGGGCAGCCTGGGACAGCGCTTGGCAGCCCTTCTGGGGAAGAAGTTTTGCCTCACATCCAATCTAAACCTTCCTTGGCACAACTTGAAGCCGGTTCCTCTTGTGCTGTCACTCGTTCCTTGGGAGCAGAGCCCGAGCCTGACCTGGCTCCAACCTCCTACCAGGGAGCTGTGGAGACCCAGAAGGTCTCCCCTCGGCCTCCTTCTCTCAAGGCTGAGCAAGCCCAGGTCCCTCAGCCGCTCCTCACCAGACTCCTGCTCTGTATTTTCTATAACACAACAGGGATCTTAGAAAACTACTTTGTCACCTTTCCACCCTGCCCCCAAATAACAGCTCTTCTTGAACAGAGTTGATGAACAACTCGTGTCAAGAACATCTTGGAAGCAATGTACATTTGTTTCAACAGAATAGAGAAAAATTAAGTCCGTTAAGCACCACCACATCCCAAGGGTTTGAACGCAGGAAGTCTTTGTGAAGATTTGCTTTTTCTCAAAGCGGAAAACAGTCAGGAGGCAAACACAGCCATTACTCACTGACCAGTTCAGCACAGGATAAAGGACCAGCCTCATAGCTGGGTGCTCAACAAAAGCCAATACAGACACTTGTTTCCAGCAGCTGGGGAATGTACTCCCAGTCCAGAGCTTACCCTTGCAGACGTTGTGATCCTGGTAAAAACCCTCTCCGCAGCCCTGCAGGCACTGGCCCCGCTGCAGCGCCAGAGGAAAGGAACAGGAGGTGCAGTGAGTGGCCAGAGGTCCCTCGCACGTGGAGCACGAATCGTGACAAGCTGGGGAACAAAGAGAGCACGGGGAGCTGAAATAATGGCACTTTTCCCTCCCCGGGAGTGGTGCTGCCGGACTGCGGCCTCCTCCAGCCAGCAAGGGCAGCTCCCGGCTGGGCAGGATATTCAGCTACATGAAGTGATGAGAGCAGAAGTGCACGAGTATTAGTAACTACTAACAGTACTAACTCTCACTCGCACCGTGTTTCAGGTACATACCTCGGCCTGTCTCCACCTGCTTCGCAAGGCGAGCTTATTTAAAACAATTTATCGGGGGTGAATCAAAGAAAAGGCAAAAAAAATCAAACTCCCTGTCCCCACTCGTGCTTCTGTGCTCTTAACATTCCCTCCCCACGGGTAAACATCTCGGGGAAAGATGCCAACGTGTGGAGGGTGCCTGGAGAGCCTTAGAAAAGGGCGTGCAAAAATGCCTCTTACCTCTGCATCTTCCACTGCTACTTGGGAAGTACCCGTCCGGGCACTGGGAAACACACTTCCCGGCATGCAGCAGCTTCTCTGAAGAGCAGGTCAAACACCCGGGCCGGTCCCAGTGGCACCTTTCACAGAACTGGTCGCAAGCTGCTGGAGAGAACGGGGCGTTAGTGAAATGCCCTCCAGGAGCAAAGAAGGGCAGAGCCACCAAGCTCAAGTACAAATACCAGAAACGGGGCTACACCGGCACTCCCAGCACAACCCCCTCCGGGTAACTTGTGTGTTTCCTGCCCAGCAACAGTCTGTGAGCATTCAGGGAGCACCACTCCGACCAATTTCAATGGACTAAAACCAGCCTCACCGATCTTTACACACCTTTGCACAACAAGCACCAGTTATCAGACTGCTCAGGAAGTGAAAGATGGGGGGAAAGCTGATGAAAACAACTGTCATTTCCTCCCCCCTTTCTTCAAGTCCAAGTTTAAAGTGTGAAAATGCACCTAACATCAGGCAGGGCAATATTTCTCATCCATTCCCGTGGTCTAGATTCTCAGACAAGCCCCGTGTCATCTCCACTGACCATGCTGCACAGTCTTTTCCAGCAGCTGGAGGCGGCTGTCGGCAGCAACTCAGGCTCGACCTGAACTGTCACGCTGAATTTTGGAGTCTTTATGTATTTGAGATCCCCCACACCCCTGCTTCGTGATCTGTCTGACTTAGGCCTCTTCAGTCCCTCCAGCCATCTCTTCTCCTCTCCTCAGCAAACCTCCCCAGCTCCCAGGTCTCAGCTGTTGTGCAGGGACAGGTTACTGCGCTGCTGAATTATAATCAAATTTACAGAAACCTGCTGGCAAAGGCCATTTCTCTTGCCGCAGACGAATGGATTTGTCAAGCCCTCAGAAACAACTCAGTGAGGCTTTCAAGCTGTTCAGCGAGGGGAAAAAAACCTTAAACCTTTCAGCATCTGATTAACTGAAATGAATTAATAATCTTCCAAGCCAACAGCAGCTTTCCTCATCCGATATTTATGCACAAGGTGCATCTGGCTGCTTAGACAGGAATAAAATCACAGCTGCCGCGCGGCTAAATGAAATATTGATTCCTTTTTTTTTTTTGCAGGCCATTTCTCAAGCTTCTTGCAAGCGGAGGAGGCAAACGGGTTATTTACCGCTGCAAATTCCATCCTTGGTGTAAAATCCCGGCCCGCAGCCGGCCACGCAGAGCCCGGCCTTTAGCACGCGCGACGCGTCCCTGCAGGCCCGGCAGTTGTTCTCAGCAGCACCCCAGCATGAGGAGCAGGACTCGTGACAAGCTGCAGGAGAGAAAGGTGACAGGTTAACAGACAACCAACTTCAATCATCTCTTTAAAATGAAGAGTTGCGGTCATTCCCTTTACTTATTTTTCGTGTGCGCGCGCAGGACCCGGCATTTGGCCTTGCTGAAGCTCATAAAATTGGCCTAGGCCCGGCCATCCGGCCTATCTAGATCCCTTTGCAGAGCTTCCCTACCCTCGAGCAGATCGACACTTCCACCCAGCTCGGGGTCACCCTGCACCCAAAAGGATCTTCCCCCCGACTCCTACAGCGAGCGGCCAGCACCGAACATCCCGTCCCGAGGCAAGGATTGCGCGCGCTGTCCCGCTCCGTAATTCCCCTGGCTGATAAAAGAGCTGCATCTCGTTCCAGCTTGGTTCACTCTCAGGGCACGTCTCCACTCGGAAGTTAACTGTGGAGTGTGAGTTCGTGTTGTAAATTCCTACGTCCTGAAGCATCCTCACTTCCCCTTCCAGCCCTGAGTGTTTTGCTCCTCTCTGAGCAAACTCTCCACACCTTTTCAAACTAGCGGGCACCAGGACTCAAGCCAGGCAACGGTACAAACCACCAGAGCCTGCAGGCTGGAGGAGTTTAAGATCTTAATTCACTCTCTCCAGTTCCCAGCTGGTTCTCACTGGCCCCTGGCAAAGATCCTGCAAATCCAGCCCTGGGTATCAGGGCAGCATTCCAGCCTTCTAGTGAGGCGGCTGTCGTGTCAGAACTGCACGTCTTCCTAGATGGGGGTGACTTCTTCCTAGATGGGGGTAACTTCCGTGGTACCTCGGCTACGGAAAGGCTACGGTGAGAGAAGGAAAGGCGAAGTAAAACCTACCGGAGGTCATCGGACCTTCTGAGAAGCTGCAAGTGAATTTGGCAAACTGATAGGAAACGGATCCTCTGGGTTCCAAGCTGCTAGACAGAGCCCCGGGTCCAAAGGGCTTCTGGACAGAAAGGGCCAGAAAGCGAGGACCAGAAAGCGAGGGGATGCGGGGAGTAGAGTTCAGAAGGAAGGATGGAAAGGAGAAGGAACGTCAGCACGTCACCCACCTCCGGGTGACAAACACGCGCAGCCTGGTTCGCGCTCCTGCAGGACACAATCCTTCGCTCCCTCCCCGTGCTTGCAGCCACAGGCACCGAGGAATTTATTTTCCCGTGTCCGGAGGACTTTTTTGCCACGAGTCCGGCAGCTGCTAAACCCCGGCCAAAGCCTCCGCTCTGTTTGCCATCAGACGCGGCCGGAGTTGTAAGCAGCGGACCCCCAACCTGCAGGACCTGGGTTCGTGCAGTGGGAGCAGCAGCCCCAAGCCCTTCCTGCCCTGGGTTTATACACATTCCTGCACACCCTGCCCGCAGAAGCTCCGGCTCTTTCAGCACTGCGTGGCCACCGGGCTCAGCAGCTGCTCCTCACCCAACAACCAGTCACCACCTCCGCGGGGGAAGCTGGTGAAGCAGGGGGGGGAAAACGGAAGCGTTCAACGAGCCACCGTCACCTCCAGTTGTTCATCCTGGAGGTGAATGTCCGCAGGCACAGAAAAACAACCGGCCGTGACCGAGCACCCCAGCGCTTTGCTGCGGAGCGAGCCGGCCCTCTTAGCGCCAAGTTACAGGTTTCGGCGTTCACCTCTGGGGAGACGAAAGCGGCAACGCTCGAGCTCTGCCCGTGCCCTCGAATAATCTTGGAAATATAAATAATTAAGTTAGAAAAACGCGGCGAGTCCTTCGAGCCCTTCTGCTCTACCAGGCAGATATCTTTTATTTTAGCTTCCCCTTGCCTTTAGCGGGGCGGAGGGGTGTGGGGCTGGTTCTCAACTGTTTCCACAGCCTATTTCTGGCGAGGAACGCTTCATTTCCCACTCTGCTCCGAGCCTGATACAAACTGATCGGTGATCTTTAGGTACGCCGCTACAGAGCTCAACCTATCGCCGTTTAGTCTCGACTTGACTTTAATAGTTTACAGAAGCATGTAGAGGGATGCGGGCAGGAGACAACACGGGTATAGGAGTAAAATAGAGCAGAGATCCAACGACTGTCTTTCAAAGTTCAAAATAGATTCAGCTAGACCAGATGTTATAAAAGGTGAGCAAAAGGAAAAGCTAATTTGCTCTGTTTTGTGCCAACGCAGACAAGAAATGTTTTGACAAGAGGACCGAATAAGAAACCTGGTCTTACAGGTCTTTTTCATCTCCAAAGCGAATTCCTCAAGAGGGAGCTTACTGGAACTACAGCCTCCTTCATCCTCTTTGTGATTTTGGAAGGTGCTTAACGCAGATGTTGAAACCACTAGGAGAAAAATATTTCTCAACGGCCTGAGGCTCGCCTGGACAACCAGACTGGAGATCTGTAAAAAGCAAGAGGACGCGAAGAACGAGGGAATGGCAAAGAGTTACGGGCCGTATCTGAAGTTTCAGACTTACTCCACCGGTTTGACTTTATGCAGAAAACGCAGCCAGGCAGAAGGAAAGCAAATTGGTTCAGTTCCCTTGAGGAAACAGGAAGGAATTTTCCCAGCAACTTTTAGCTACAAGCACGCGTGACTGCAGATTTGGCTGGAACACACAATGGGTAATCTACCAACCGGCAATAAAATGAAACATTAGCCTTCCCCTACCCCTTCAGCAGCCCACGGGCACTGCCAATTAAAACACCAGGAGCAGGTGGAAAGGAAACAGTAAAATAAAACCAAATGAAGTAGAAGATTATTTGAGACTTAAGTCTATAAATTCTTTGGGACCGGGTCTAACCGTGCACAATGGGGCCCTAGTCTATAGTCGCTGCTGAGGTTCTCCAGACTTCTCCACCTGGCTCCAGAGCCTCTCCACACTTCCAAAACCTGGCACAAACAATCAGCTCACCAAGGCAAACCGCTTCAGAAAAGGAACCCGGACTTAGAATCTGAAGTGTTTTCCCCTGAAATCGGCCAAAAGCCCGAAGCCTGTATTTAACGTTGAGCAGGAGGGCTAGCTCCAAGGACGCTGAAGTGACGGCTCAAGGAGTTCAGCGTGTGCTCCGCCCCTCCGCCGAACCAGAGCTGCGGGAAGAGTGAGAAGCCTTCTCAAAAGGCCGGCATCAAGAGGAGCAAAGTTAACCTTAGAGAAAACAAACGGTCACGATGAAAAAGCAGCTGCCTCAACAGTTTGGGCAAAGCACACCTACTTCAAAGGAGCAGGGGAAGCTCATAAAAGCGCTCCAATCCTCCCACTAAAGAGGAAACTGTAACCTCACCTCGTTCACAGCCCTTCCAATCACCAACGCAGAGGATTTAGACACACCTCTGTTTTATACAACCGCTAACTAACTTTGTCGGTACGCTGCTTGAGAACAGTCCAGTCAACGTGCAAGAGAGGGAGAGCGTGAGACAAAGGAATGGCAAAACAAAGGGGGGGGAAAATTCCCAAACTATTTCTTGTGAGCTTTTCTGAGTCCCAGCAACCCCCCATCCCATCAATTTTACGCCGTGTGACTTAATCCCTCTGCTCGCTCCTTCCTTTACTCTAGGGTGAATATTAACACCTATGTCAACAGCAGATCCTTCAACAGAGAGCAGATCTGATAGCTGGGGGACAGCTTTTGTCCCAAAGTCAGTTTGGATTCGAGTTACCTGTACAGAGGAGCTGATTCTGGAAGTATCCCTTCCCACAGGACCTCACGCACTGCCCGTTCTCCATCAGCAGGGGCGCGCGGCACGAGGAGCACTCAAACCCACTGGTACAGGCTGAGCACGTTTCATTGCAAGCTTCCAAGAGAAAGAATAGCGAAGAAAGATCATAAAATCATTTAGCAGTTTGAGTCCAACCGTTCCCCCAGCACTGCCAGGGCACCACTGAC
>WUAM01000274.1:719603-731308 GCA_024336885.1 Actenoides hombroni
TGGCAGCCCTTCCAAGGAAGAAATTGTTCCTAATATCCAACCTAAACCACCACCCCCCCAAGTGCAACGTGAGGCCGTTTCCTCTCGTGCTAACCCCAAACGTCTCGACGCAGCAAAGAGTCCCCTGCTCAGAGAAAAGGAGACAATTTTGCCTCGTTTTGGCCAAAGAGTTTGAGAATTTGAGTTTTTCGCCCAGAAAACCTCAGCTCAAGAAGGCCCAGAGAAGACAGGCATCTGAGGGGTTACAACCCCCTGGAGAAATTACCTAAGCAAGTCCCCCCGTCCTGGTAGAAGCCCGGTCCACACGTCTCCACGCAGCGTCCGTCCTGCAGCCGCCTCCTCGGGTCTCGGCAGGCGTTACAGCGCTCGGGGGACTGGGAGCAGCTCAAACAGTCCGGGTGGCACTCACCTGGCACGAGGAAAAGACACAAAGGTAAAAACCATCAGCGGTGGTTTCCGCCGGGAAGGTCCAAACCGACCCACGCTCCGAAAGCAAAGCCAAAGGCATTACTTTTTTCTGCTGGTGGTTCAAGGTGTGCTCAGTTTGGATTGCATTTTATTTTTTTTTCCCCCAAGACTGCTGTATTTTAGCACGCGAGAAGTTTTGACACGGACTCAGATTTTCTAGACTATTGAGTAAAAGGTTACTCATTGTCCACGCGGTTTCTCAGCAGGAAAACTCGTAAGTCATCGGGAATTAATGGCCCCAAACAACCTGCGTTGGAGTTTCCTCGCCTCAAACGGCACGGCCGCTCCCCCTGCGGACACCAAAAGCAGGGCTGCTTTCGCTTTACCACGGAGCTATTTCTGCCTGCTGGAAGAAAAGCTCTCTGCTCCTTCCTGACAAGTCAGCAACGAGGATCCCGATGCTGAAGACCCTCCTTCCTTTACACTAAATGACCCGCAAGTTTCCAGGGACAGGTACCCAAGGAAAGACTCGGGAATCAAGAGCTCCAGAAGATGCAGAGCTGAAGATAACAATGAATGCACAGAGACAAACGGGAGGAATGAAGAGCAGGCTCTGCCTCTATCCATTTCTTCCCGATAACTTTCCCAAGGTCTAAGCAGCCCCACTCTTCCAGTCCGACCAGGACCTGACTGCTCAGAGAGGCGCAGATGGCCAATTTTTCCCTATTCAACAAAATTCCCTCTGCTCTGACCTGATGTTCTCAGGGAGAGGGTGTATTTGCTGTTTTTTTACCAGCTCTGCCTGGGGCTATACTGGTTCCGAGGGCTGAGGATGAATGGGCTCTCTCTGCCTGCTTCTCCCAGCACAGCTGGGAGAGGCAGCAATAAATCCTTCCCGGCTTTACGGAGGCAGCCGCGTTAGGGAGTGATGCTGTGGGCTCGCAGACTGAACTGCTGCAGGGTGGGCTTTGCATTTGTTCCTCATCCCCTCCGGTGTGAAACAAACCAGCCAAAAGACGGGGGGAAAGGAGGAGGTTTCGGTACAGGAAATCTCCATTTACCTTTCTGGATGCAAAAATGCAACTTGGGCTCCGTACGTCCATGACTATGACTTCAAAGCCTCTCTATTCCCAAATCCTCCTAGGACAGAAGCTAAACAAAGAGGCTGGATTTTCAAGGGCAACCAGTACACAGCGGTGCTTCTTGATAAGGAGGGACACAGGGGGTGTGCTGAGAGCACTCTGAACCTGTCCCCTCCTTGGAAGCCTGTGCGGACGCCGTTCCCTTTGGAAAATCCAGGACAATTTTATCCCAACTGTCCAAGCCCCGTTTTCCTCACTTTTCAATTTGTAGGGCTTTGCATTTTTATTAGCGAGCGGTAAATAACAAGCTTTAAAACATTAATGTGGCAAGTGTGCCAAGGCACTCCTGCAAATGACAGCCTAATTAAACTGCGAAGCTATCTTCTTTCTCCTGAGATAAAACATTAACTGGAGCACTCTGATAAAACCAAAGCTATACGAACGCAAGGAGAAGAGCGACCAACGTGAAAAATTATCAAGCCAGAGCTGAAGCCTACCGGCTATGAAATGTAAATCAAGGAGGATGACAATATCCTGGAGAAAAATGAATTTATATGCAAAAACAAACGGCTAAGCTAAGGCCATCCTAATCTTTTCCAACAATTACTAACTGGCAGCCACCGAGCCCCAGGTGAGCTCGTGGAGTAACAGTGTCAACAGGTTCTTTCCTCTTTCTCCTCCCAAGAAATACTCAGGAGCTCATAAAGCACGTCATGATTTGGAAAGGAGCTGTCCCCTGCCTTTTAAAACTCACGCTGAAGGAAAAAACACAACAAGAAGCCCACCCCAAAACGTTGCCAAAAGACCAACCCCAAGGAGAAACTCTTTTGCCTACAGAAAGGTATCGTTTAAAGCAAGGGAGGTCAGCGGGAGCCCTCAAACTCTCCAAGAACCCCAATTCAATGATATCAAAAACGGTATCAAAAAAACTGTTATCAAAACCGGTGTGACCAGCAGGAGCAGGGAGGTGATCGTGTCCCTGGGCACTGGTGAGACCCCACCTTGAGTACCGCGGCCACTTTTGGGCACCACAGGATAAGAAGGACATCGAGGGGCTGGAGCGGGTCCAGAGAAGGGCAACCAGGCTGGTGAGAGGTCTGGAAAACATGTCTTAGGAAGAGCGGCTGAGGGACCTGGGGTTGTTTAGTCCGGAGAAGAGGAGACGGAGAGAAAACCTTACTGCTCTCTACAGCTACCTAAAAGGAGGTCGTCGTGAGGCTGGTGTCGGTCTCTTCTCTCGACTTGCTAATGACAGGATGAGAAGAAATGGCCTCCAGTTGTATCAGAGGAGGTTTAGTTGGATATTAGAAAGAAGTTCTTCACTGAGAGAGTGGTTGGGCAACAGAAAGCTTGGATATTAGAAAAAAATCCAGTTCCGGGCCCCAACTGCTACTCATGGAGCCGAATCCCTGCTCCTGCCCGCTGTCCTTATCAGAAAGAAGTTCTTCACCGAGAGAGGGGTTGGGCAACGGAACAGGCTGCCCGGGGAGGTGGTGGAGTCACCATCCCTGAAGGCGATTAGAAAACGAGCAGATGTCGTACTGGGGTGATGGTCCAGCCATGAGGGAGGTGTTGGGATGAAGGTTGGACTTGATGATCCCAGAGATCCTTTCCAACCATAACAATTCTATGATGATTCTGTACAGAAATGAGTCATTTAGGGGGAACACCCCCCGTGCCAGAGGTGCACGCGACACGCACCCAACCCCAGTGCGGCTACGTGACGGTGGCCCCCCCACCCCCGGCTCCCTACCTGGCTGGCAGCGTGGGCAGCAGTCTCCCTTGACCTGAAGAGCCAGGCTGCCCGGCGGGCAGGGCGGGCAGGAGCGCTGGAAGCAGGTCACCTCCGCCTCCCGGCATTCGCATTCTCCGCACGGCCCTTCGGCCCACGTCTCTCCGTTCTGCGCGGGGAAAGAGCGAAGAGGCGGCGTCAGCGGCGACGCGGAGCCCGCGTGCCACGAGCCCGGGGTAGCTGGCGAGGAAAGGAGATGATTCCGGGGACGTGGGGACGTGTGTAACCCCTCTGCCCTCTCTGCTTTCCAGTAGGCAAAGCGCCTGCTGAGCAGAGCCTGTGGACACCCGAACGTGTTTCCTCTCCGCATCCCCTCCACGGCAGGGTGGTTTCCAGTTAGAGGTAAGTCTTTTCTATTCCTTCACCCCCCTTCATTTGCTCTGACTTGAAGTGTTTTCTCCCACCTCCAGATTTTGCCACCTCGCTCGCTCGCCTCTTTTTCGCAGCAAGGGCTTGAATCTGCTCTGTGTCTCAAGAGATGCTTGCAACCTGTCCTCTGAATCTCTGTCTTTGCATAACGACCTCTTTGTCACGCTTTCAATCTCTCTCTAACCCTCACAGCACTTTATTTCCTCTCCTCCTCTCTTTTCTTGCCTGGTTTTCCGCCGCGGGCCCCAGCGCCGCAGTGGATTTAAACAAGATACTCAACGTTTCCTTTCCATCTAACTTCAGAAGGAAAGCTCCAAACCTTCCCCGGCAGAACCCGCCGCTACGCGCTCCGAAGCACCGGGATACTCACAGCTTTGGTATGTTCTTTGTAAACACAGTAACCATCACGCGGAACGCACTCTGGGCAGCACTTCCCATCCAAGTGAATTAATTCTTCACCCTGCGAAGAGAAAGGTTGCAGCGATTCAAAGGGGATCGACACCAGCGGGGTGGAATGCAGAGGCAGAGCAGCTCTCGCCCTGGAATGCAATCTTCAATATCTAATTTCACCTTATCTTCTCCCTACCCCGCGTCGTCTCCGGAGGTACGGTTTGAAAAATGGGCTTAGTGAATCCTGCAGTTGCAGAACAAACCTCGGGAAAGGGCAAGGAATTCAGCGATAAGGCAGCTACCTCATCCCTAAACCCCGCAGGGAAAGTCACACACACACACACAGACATACAGGCACACACCAGTATAATCCATTGCAAGCACAACGAGCAGGAATGCTGCATTTTTCCTGTGGATCACAAGGATTTTACCGGAGCGCTGCCGAGATTTCACCGCGTAGAAGCCGACACCTTCATTCGGAACGTTCTGCTTTCCCCCCACACCCCGAGAATTTCCCAGCACACGCTCTATTTATCCCAGATGGAAAAAGCCTGGGTTTTGTTACCACTGCACAACTCCACGGAATCCACTTAGACTTAACTTCAGTTTGAGGGTAAGAATTTAGCAGCAGGAGAAGGGAATGAAGCGTCACAACCTTCTGTGACCAAGCGGAGCATCGAGAAACGAGGAAGGCTCTGTGCTAGGGAACCAGGACACAGCCCAAGAGAAAACACCTTTGATTTCCTGACCTGGTCACTGTCAGGCAGGACAACAAAAGCAGGCCACCCTCCTGCAATAGGTAAGGGAGGAGAAACCACCAGGTTCTTAGTCACCGAGGACCACACGCAGCCTAAACCTCTCTCTGCTGGTTCTGTACGTCGTCGTTAGTGAATTGTTCACGCCGTTAGCGGTGGTTGGGTCTCATGGCACTGCCGGGCCCCGTAAACTCTCCCACCCACGTACGTGTGTGGACACACGTGCTATAGGGAGGCTGAGAACAACCAGCCACGGAACACGGCTCGCCTAGCCAAAAAAATGCACCCACGCTGCTCTGCCAAGACGCAGAAAAGGGAGAGGCTCTGCGGGGTGACTCGGGGCTTCGCTGAAGAAAGTCATCGTGTTCCAGGTTGAGAACGTTGAAAGGCAGCGATGGGCTGGGAGGCGGGGAAAAAATGTTTTGTGCAGGCTCTCCAAAGCCTCCATCCATAGGCACCGTCCGTAACTCTCAACCGCTTCCTCTAAATGCAAGACTTCTGCAGCTTGCTGGCTGTCCGTTGGGCACGCAGATGCCTGCAGCTCTGTCTTGCTGACCCTGGTGTTTCTAGAGCTGGCAGGAGAAATATTTCCTCGCCGGGCCGGCCACAGGACTCGTACTCCTAGCTCATCAGTAACCTGCTGAGAACGGCTTTTTGAAGATTAGGTCGGAATCACCCCAGACACTTCCATCTGGCAGCTGCTGGACAGGTTTGTAGGAAAGGGTTTATAAGCTAAACCCCTACCCTACTCCCACGTAATGCTGCCATGCTGTGTGGAGCTGGCTAGGATTTGCAGCTCCTATCTGTGGCCTCATTACGCTTTGAACAGGACGATGTGACCAGAAAATTAACAGCGCCTTAATGAAGAGGTGAATCCAAATGCTCCGAGCTGCACGTCAGCTCTGATTTATTGATGCAGGTGCCTGAAAAGCAGACCTGCGACTCGAAAAGATAAAAACAAAGGAGCAAGAAAATAATGCCGCTTGCTTTGCGAGTAAATACGATAGCGTAATTAATTACCGCGCACCTCGTGTTACTGAGGTAAACTGCGACCCAACGCGGCTTGAGGAAGCTTTACCTTAAGGGGAGCCACGCAGAAAACCAAATCCTCGGGCAAACATCTCTTATCAGGTGGGACCACAAAACTTGTCTACAACAAAGGACAGCCCTCCTCCTCCTGCCCTCCTGGCAGCCACGTTTCCTTCCCTTCCAAATCACAGCGGTTCGTACTCTACACAGTAACATCACTTCTGCAGATGCTCCGGCTTTCGGACGGGTGGCTGCTTTGGAGTTTGGTCTGAGAACTGAGCGGTAACGCCCCAGGCTTCTGAACCCCTTGGTTTTGAACCCTCCACGTTCACCACCTCCAGCTGTCGTGCCGCAAAACATCCCTGGCTGTTCTGAATAATGGATTCTTTCTCGGCGCCCGAGATCCGAGCATGAATATTAAATAATCCTCCCTACTGAGCCATGACAGCGTGCCATTATCGTTAGTGTAAATGAGCCCATTTACAGCCATAAGCAGGCAGGAAGCTGCCTGAAACAGATGCAAGCGCACGAGGTTTTATGAGAGTCGTGACTTCCCCCCCAGCGTAACCCCTCCGTGCGGTTTAAGGTCAGGCCGGCAGCGGTACGACGGCAGCGGCAAGAGTTTGGCTCCCTCACCCAATGCCTTTTTTCCACTTGAAAAGGCACAATCTCAGATGAACAAGCCGACAGGAAAGCACTGCCACTGAGAGCAAAACCTCAGAAGGCTGCAGTTCCTTCCCTCCTCTACGTCTCTCCTCGCGTTCAGCTCCCAGGTGCTCACTGAAACCCCTGGGTGTCTGACCCTCCATTACAGCACTGATGGAGTGAGTCCAAGTTAAATCAGTCACTGATTCACAGGGCAAGCCCACGGAGCAGTCAAACTGGCGTGCGAAAACCCACGTTTTCTCTCCTTTCCCATGAAGTGGTTTCAAGGTAATTGTACTAAAGAAGCCCGGAGAGAAGGGCAGGTTCTTTTGAGCGTCCCAAGGCGTCGGTCGAAGAAAAAAAAAATACAGGGAGGGAAAAAAGCCCAAACAAATCATCGGACAGATGCGCCTTGAAAGCAGAGAACCTTTCTTACCTTGGCACACTCCACTTTGGCACACTCCGCTTCCTGGCAAGCGACTTGCCCTTCATTGCACAGGCAGAAGCCACAGCGAGTAGAATTCCAGAGCTCACCGCGGTACCTGAGGGTGCCATCGTACAAGCAGGTCCCCTCGGAAGGCACGCACTCCTCGCAGCACCTCCCGGCACGCCGCGCTTTGCTCTCCCCCTGCAAAACACGGGCCGGTGTCGGGCAGGACTGGCTGAAGCCAACCCGCTGGGCACGGGCACGGCCATTCGTGCGGCCAGGGTATGGAGGGGAAGGACTCTGCACTACCTTCTCACAGGTAAGGGGGCCACAGGTCTCTCTCAGACATCTGACCTCTCCTCTGTGACAGGCACACGCAGTGCAGGGGTCTTCTTTCCACTGCTCGCCGTGCTGTTCGAAAAGAGCAATTGAACGATTGTTAAACGCTTTGCCTAAATAAACTGAGCTGCTTCTGGAATAGGACAGCTCCTTCTCCAGGTCTGTATCCAGGAATAAGCTCTTTTTTATGGTCCTTTTCTCTACACGATCAGCAAACAGGGAGAAGAGGTGTGAGGTCCAGATGATACTGCGGTGTTGTCACGGTTTAGGGTGAGGGCAGGCAAAAGAACCTCATTAACTGCAAGCTAGTGACGCCGGGGAGCTCTTAACTACTATCATTAGCAAAAAGTAATAATTAAGAGAAAATCCCCCCCCACGTACATTTGTCACATAATGCGTTCATTCTAGGTGGTACAATACAATCTAGAAATACTGTGACCTTCACCAGGGCCTTCTGCTTTCCTCCTTCAGAAAAAAAAAATGTGAAGAGAAAGCGCCTGATCTGCTTCACCTTGCAAACTTCCCTTCTGCTTGCCAGCAAATTCTTATCTACTCCTAATTTCTTTCAACTCTTCTGGCTTTCCAGGAAGAAAGAAAACCAACCCAGCGGCCGCGCTAAGCTATCAGCGCTGGCAGAAAGGCCGAAGTCGGGGAGGAGGGAGAGATGTGCCAGGACTTGTGAAGAACTGCCTTGTGGTGTGGCTCGTCCAAGGTTACCTGGTACACCCTTCCTGACACCGAGCAGGGCTTCGGAACGCATTCCGGGCAGCATTTTCCAGGAGACATCATCGGAACTTCATCCTGAAGAGAAAGCAGGAGAGAAAAGTAACCTAAGAGAGTGAACAGTTAATGCAGGGGGCTCATCTGCTTGATAATCCACAGCCACCCCCAGGCTTCGTTCTGGCTCCAGCATCTGGGGGCAGCTTCTGCAGCACCAGACCGGTGTAGAAAGCTAGAAAGAGAGATTTCCTTCCCCTCGTTTTCTGCGCTTCTCCGCGGGGCTGGTGAGGCCCAGACACGTAGACAGGTAGACAGATGCAGACGAGGACGCATGCGTACGAGGTAAAGTGCATAAATTCAGCTGTACTGATGTACAGAGGAAAAAAAAGCATATGTAGAGAAGCACGCTGAAGCGTGAGATGGAGAAGAGGTTGTTTTCCTGGTCCTGCCACCTTTTGTTCTCCTGGCCCTGCCGCTTTTTGAGGCTCTGACCGTGCGATTTACACCCGCCTCTCACAGGCGCCTGGTTAAAGCCATACAGCGTAACTGGCTGGGCAGGTCTTCAATCACGCTTAAAACCAGATTACCCCGATTTAAACTTGGGCCTGACTGGTCTGAATCCCACTGGAATAGGCTGGCGTGATGACTTGAGGGCAGAGCAGGATCCTCGCACATCCCGAGAAGGTTTCTTCCACCGGGCACCTCGGTAGGAAGCATCTGGAACACCGTCAGAATTGGCTTTCTGCTGCATTAGCCAATTATTCTGGGATACTTCTCAGCAACAACACAGTCGCTTCTGTTTCCACAAATTAAATCCTAATGATTAGCTGATTAAACAAGCAGTCAGCAGGTCACATCGACCCCTTTGGAGGGGGGAAAGGAGGAATCTAAAGCAGGCGTCAATTTGCTTTAATGCGCCGTACTTAGCGAACGGTAACCGAGTATCTCGGGACAAAGCAAACCACAATTAGCACGCGCAGAATCAGCCGGTTAATCGGCGTTAACAGATTCAAAACCTACGTGGGAAACCCCTACAGCAGAAAGTCTTACTGGTTTTGCTGGGTTCTGAACAGAAGCACGCGTGAGGAATAGCGCTTTGGGACTCTTCTTTCGAGTTAAAAGGGGAATTTCATCTGCGCTTGACTACTTTTGACTGTATTTCCAGAGTTCTTGTATTAAAAAAAAAAGAAAAAAAGGAATCAAGACCTGCATCCCAAACTTTTCAGCTGTAAACCAAACACTGGAATTTGTGAAGATAAACCCTCAGTAAGAATCTGGCGCTTTCGTTCCTTCCCTCGGAGAAATAAAAACGTTTCCCCATCAACCCTACGGGACATTTTTAGTACAAACCAAAAAGCGGTTTCTTTAGAGAGCATCTGTGCTTAGTTAGCCAGCAAACGCACGGGAACGGTAAAAGGTGGCGGGGAGAGGAGGTATCAGGGAAGAGACAGACAGCGTGCGTGTGCAGTGACAAGAGCCAGCCACCTCTCCACGTCATTTCCACGCCTGAAAATTCCCTTCTCCGT
The DNA here is from genome assembly GCA_024336885.1 of Actenoides hombroni. Taxonomy (NCBI): domain Eukaryota; kingdom Metazoa; phylum Chordata; class Aves; order Coraciiformes; family Alcedinidae; genus Actenoides; species Actenoides hombroni. The sequence continues at coordinate 729,086 of WUAM01000274.1, forward strand.
GCCGCCCGCCTGGCACAGCGGAGATCCGCCTGCTAAATGGTGCAGCAGCCCGAGAAACGGCCCTTGCCAAGAAAGCCCTCGGGTCCTGACCTGGCTGCACAGCAGAGGCTGGCAGGAAGCTGTGAAGCACTGAGTCGCTCCGTCCCTGCAGACGCATTTGGAGCACGGACCAAAGCGCCAGTCCTCACCGTCCCGGAACGAGCGTCCATCAAAGGAGCAAGGCTCTAAGAGACAGAAAAGAAACGGGTCAGTTTCTCCTCCAGTGCCCTCTAATCCCTTTGGTAAAACACAGATTTTGAGCGTCTCAGAATTCAAAATCCTGGCTTGTCAGAGCAGGTAACGACAGCAACAGTGCCACCGCTTCCCAAGGGCTTTCGACCGGTGACTGAAGAGCTCTGGATATGCTTCTCCCACCGTACCTTCTCTGAGAAAAAGTACCTCGGGAACTTGCAGACCGAGTCTCTAAGTGCCAAAGGCACCCTCGGGACACGGGCAATACCCGTATCCTTTTTTCCAAGTTTTAATCTCCAAAGTAAGGCCACGTCAGGCACATCCGCTCGCTGCTGCAAGCTTATCGCTTCCTCGTGGCCCAGGGGTGAACCCGTTAAAAATGTAATCACGCTATCAGGACAGAAAGAGAATTAAGAGACATGCTGGACGCCAGCGTCTTCCCAACGGCACTGAACGAGGAGAGGAAAGCTTCCCAGCTCTGGGGCTAAGAGGAGTTTCCCAGTGCCCTAGCGGCGAAGCCAGGCAGCGCCCCGTCCCCAGGCAGTACTCACCGCCGCGACCCAGGCATCTGGGACAGCAGGATCCCCGCGGGGTGTACTGCAGCTCCCCTCGTCCGCAGGGGAGGGCTGGGCAGGCCGGCGAGGTGCACTTCACCTGCCCGTGGGAGCAGGAGCAGCGGAGGCATTCGGAGGCGGCCCACTGCGTGCCGTGCTGCAGCGCGCGACGCAACCCAGGGCAGAGAAAACAGAGGTGTGAATCCAGCTGTGCAGCATCTGCAGGGCCAGCTCTACATTTAAAGACGCATTTACTCCGGAGGAACGGTCACCACGGGCCCCAGCGGGCACCCAACCTACTCAGTCACCCGCCTCGAGTCCCCGAGAACAGGCTCAAGGACAGACATGAGACAGGAGCTACACGGGGGGTTACGGCATCCGTCTCGGGTCTAGACCGTAAGGTTCAGGTATTCAAATTCAGACTCTTCTTAAGATCTGGACCCGACCCTCCTCTGGTCAAACAGAACAGTCTGCGAGAGACCAGACGCAGGACTTGGGCTCACCGTTGAGCCATTTTTCTACGCTTGCCTATCGTTCAACGTGATCCATTACTACTAGCCAGGAACCTTTATTTTTTTCTTATCTGTAGACACTTATTGCTTTGGCCTTTCAGCCCCACTAGGTGAAACCAGGTCCTGGAACCCGCTTCTTGAATAATTGGGGATTACAAAATACCTGACCCGGCTGGCGCAGCGGCAATCCATCTCCACCAGCAGAGATGGCTGCTGACAGAAAAGCCTCTTCAGGACAGCTAATACGTCAAGCTCACCGGGCCTCGCTCCCCTCCTAACGTTATTATACTGTCTCCATCATCCACAGAAACAGCCAAGTGAATGAACGAGTGGGAAACCTCCTCCCCTTGAGCCAAGCGGGACGCAGGGCTGTTCAGAGACGCGGCCCCTTTTTGCAAACCCCCTTATCTGACGGTGAGAGAACGGCAGCCCGATGAATTATCCTTCTCCCCAAGCGTCGCGAGCTAAAAACCGGCGAGCGTTGCCCCTGGCCAGGACCGTGACTGAGCACTCACGCTGTGCATCTGGCCTTCGTGCTGGCAGAATCCTTCCGCTCGGGAGGCACACTCAGGGCAGCACTTGTTGGGGGCTATTTGGAGCACTTCTCCCTGAAAAGACACAAGACACAGCTGACATGAAACAGAGCCTTCACGAGGAAGGTAAAGACACGGAGGCTTGTAAAGACACTCCCAGTTTAGAGAGCAAATTTATTCAGTGAAGCATGCAATCTCTGCTCCAGCAGCTCCCTGTGTTGAGAGGTGGCCCAGCAGTTTGCCCTATCATTTTACCATCGGAACGCCGGGAGGAGAATTTACGCCCCTAACAGTACAATCAAGAGAGCCCCAGGCTGAAGTGGCTTTCATCAAGCCAGGATGACTCACTGAAGGACCTGCCTAATAACCATCACTTTTTTTTTTTAATAGCAC
>WUAM01000274.1:731408-745192 GCA_024336885.1 Actenoides hombroni
GCTTTCATCAAGCCAGCATGACTCCCTGAAGGACCTGCCTAATAACCACCACATTTTTTTTTTAATAGCACGACTTTAGAATCAACTGAAACCTACCGACCGCTTGCAAGCACGGCACAAGTCGGGTGATGCTGCGAGCGCTCTGCTTTGCCAGGGGCTTGGCAAGGCCACCCCCTTCGGCAGGATGCCCGTCACGATGACGCAAGGATGCCTGTCGCTGCTGGCCGCTGCTCACGAGGGCCCCTGGCACCACCTGAGGTACCACAGACCTCAGTAATTTCCTCCCAGCAAAAAAAAGCCTGAACAATTTGACTCGTGGAAGCACGGTGGCTGGACAGGGAGAGACCAGAAAACCCCAAGCAGAAGAACAGGTCAGGTTCAAGAAGGGCAACGTAGAAAAATTTTATCTGCCAGGTCACCTTCTTCAAAATACTGCCAAGGAGACACACCCCGTCCTTTCCCCTTCCAAAGGGTACGGCCAACGTCTAAGGGATTCCCGCTCGCAAGGGAGTCACCTTTTGTTTTGTGCAAATAAAAAATGAAGACGCTGTGATGTCAAAAACTTGTCTCAGCTTTCACCTCTTTATAGCTACGGTCAAAGCGCCCAGAATGGTTTGAAACGTCCCAAATTTCCCTTTGCTCTTTTCTAAAAGAAACAATTTGATTTTCCAAACCGAAGAAAAGTTCCTCACTGGAAGGTTTCCTCCACCGCTGTGTTTTTTTAGGAGGTGGGAAGCAACATTCAAGATCCCATTCAGCTGACACCACTAAACCCTATCCCACTGCGGTCCCGCTGTGGAGAAACCGGTCTCGGTCGTTGATTTGCTCTGGTTCACACCGCAGAAACAATGTTTGCTGGTTTTCCACCTACTCAAAGCTGAGCTTTAAAGCCGCCACCGTTTTGCCTGGGCAGTTTTGGGAATGGCAGCACAACATCTCAGCCAGCCCGCTCGCTATTTGGTGTGCCACTACAGCACTGGTTTTCTGCCTTCCCTCCTCTCTGAAAACCCCTGATATTTCAGTCGAGCTCTAATCGACATACAGTGACCGTAATGGGGAAAACCCAGGACCAATCAAAATCCTTTCCTCGTTAACGCCGTCGTATCGGAAAACGTTCTAACCTGCTTCGTAAAGCCACAGAATTATATTGGCTGTGCCTCTTTAAAACACCCATTTTGCCTCTCACCCATGCATGCTACCTCAGTCATCCAGACGCTACCGCACGACCGCTTCCCTGGCCAATTAGCCGTAACCATTAACGAAGGCTCAGACAGAGAAAGATAACCAGGAGACAACGAAAGCTCACCAGCCGTCGGGAGACAGAAGGAAGCGAAAGATGGGACAATCCCAGCTCTGTTGTTGCTCAGCAGAGTGGAAAGCAGCCATCTGCGCGTTTGAGGGAGGCCCCGCTCCACCTTCCAGTGAAGGCTGACTGGAAGCTGGGCTGAGGCTGGGAGGTCCAAACCCAGTTCAGGGGCTTCCCTTGAGGCCCAGCCTGCCCTCGGAGAGCAGGCAGCCTGCCGGCTGTTCCAGCAGAAGCTTCAGGCTGGAGCGTGGCGCGGGAACTCCAGAGCGCCCTGCCATCTCTCCCGGCACCCCGAACGGGTCGGCTGGCGTGCGGGCAGCCGCAGCCCCTTCCTTACCTTCTGGAAGTCACACCGAGGGTCTTTGCAGATGGTAGGCTCGCAGGTGATGATATCGCCACGGCAACGGCAGTCCTGGCAAGAATCTGGCTTCCAAGTTGTGTTATTCTGCAAAAAAACCATCCGTGTTCAATTAGGCCCACACAGCACGAGGCGTGGGCTAGTTCACACAACAGCAAGTGGCCCAAAGAGCTCAGTACCGACAGCCTGGAAGAGCAAAGTCTGCAACAGGCCCACCCCAAAGGCACAACGTTGGTGCAGCCGAGTCTGCTTGGTCACCCCGCTTCCTAGGAATGCGTCTTGCTGCCCCCGGCCCCTCTGCAGAGTCTCTTTGCCCACACCAAGCACCCTCTCCCTGGCAGGTGAAAAAAAAGCCACGAGCGACCGCGTGCCGAGGTGACCCGAATGATACGATCGCTACGTTCGTGTTTAACGGCCTGGCTTCAAAAGCCTCCAGTTAAATAAATCCCCCCAAAAGCAAATGGAAAGAGGAAGACGAGCTGCTCATCGGAGAAACTCTTTTCCCCCCCGAGAAAGGCTGTGCGAGCTACTTGGGCTAAATTTACACCCTAGAGGAAAGTTTCCTGCGTGGGACAGACGGCCGCTATCGGAGCCACTAAGGCTCCTTTTTGAGTAGATCTGAAAGAAAACCAGACATTGCTACTCATTTACACAGTGCGGTGCTTTACTCCAGTAAGTCAACTTACGCGCAGCGTAAAGTACGACCGAAGCAACTTAACGTACAGGAAGAGGACTAACAGTTTACTGCTAAGAACGTATTGAGGGGGAGAGCAGATTCAGTGCCTCATCACTTGGTTCTCCTGAACCTTCATCTGTGAGGTCTCTCCTCTATTAGAAAAGAAAAAGACAGAAAAAGAACTATTTTCACGGGGAAATAGAGGCCAAAGGAGGCGCGTGGCAAGAGGTCAGGGCAGAGCCAGCCCGACCCGCATTTTGAGACTTAAATGCTCGAGTTTGTGATAAGAAAAGCCTCCCTTGGGTCTCCTCCCTGCCCTGTTTTCTATTCCGGTCTAAGCAGGCCAGCTCCTATCCGTGGCCTCAAATCAGCTTTCTCTAACTCCAGGCAGCAGACGCTCGGGAGCATCTGCACGCCTCGGTGCTTTCCGCTCACCGGGTACTCAGATGAAAACCGACACGGCTCCGCAGAGCTTTTAAGAATTCAGAATCTGCTTACCGGGCAGGAAACCGCTACCTGAGTTTTCGGACACGCAGTTCACGGGTCCCGGCGTTCAGCTCTTTTGACAGCTCAAACATTTAGCTTCAGATTCCTGGCTCTGGAGCAACAAGACCTCAACTCCAACTTGACAAGTCTGCCCGCAATTAAGCTTACCGACTTCTCTAGAGGAAGGTGGTGGGTTTACCATCTGTAATGCTGCCAGGATGTCCGAGTGGCACAGGCACGCTTGTGACGCTCCGGCTATGAGCCATTTGAAGCTCAAGGCCACCTGGATTCCTTTGAGATGGGAGGAAGAAGCAGCACGTGTGCTTTGGACACACGCTGGAAATACGTACAAGAATAGCATTCAGCCAGCACTGAAAAGGACACTTTAAAGCTCCCGGGTATTACTGTTTGAAACATAAAGCAAAGCTTTTTGGTAGACACTTAAAGAGCTGCTGTAAATCCGCCCAGTACCTTCTCCAAGGCACTGTACTTTGGTGGACAAATTATCTGCTACGATTCCCACCCCGTTAAGAGCTGAATTCCTGTCCCGTTAAGAGCGTACTTTCAGCAATGACAATTTAAGAGGCTTTTTCCTTACGAGCACTGCTATAATTAGCAGTGTAAATAACGAAACGCTGTGCGCAGAGCGCTTTGAAGACGGAAAGCGCTCCTTAAGCGCGCAGGCGTGCCGTGATTATTTATTAATTCTTTGGACTTCCCCCCATCCAAAGAAGCAGCGATCCCTAAACCGACTGGATTTCCAACCGCCACGCTGCAAGAAGAGCGAGCTACAGGGTTTGGTCGCTCTGGGGACCAGGGGCCAAAACAAGCACGATACGCTCACAAACCCCCAGAGCTTGCGGGCACCCGGACGCGAGACGGAATAAAATCAAACCCAAGGCACGGGAGTATGGTGCGAGCGCCGGGTTTGGAGAATGCTGACGAAGGCAGGAGAGCGAGCAAAAGAGCGGCACGGTAGGAAAAGGCTGAGAAAGCAACCCAGCAGTAAGGAGGGTGGAGGCCAAGAAGAAGCTGGAAAGACAAAAGAGCGGAGACGGCGCGGAAACGGGAGCCCCGAGCAGCTGTGAGCAGCCCCGGCTCGCCGCTGCCGCGTCGTCGGATCAACTGGAGGGCAGAAAGGCCTTGAACTCTCGGGCCGTGGCTTTTTTGACCGGCTAGTGTAACTTCACACGGCTGCAGCTGCTCCTCCTCTACGGCCGCAGCTACTGAAGCAGGGTGAAAACAGCAACTCGCAGCTGAAGCCTCCGTGCGAGCCAGGAATCCAGCTGGAAATTGTCACCGTCGGCGTGGAAAACAAGGCGGCCGTTCTTGCTTGTTGTGCACCCTCCTAATTACCTTTCCTGGGTTTAGGAGAAACCGGTAAAACTCCCGCACTTAGCTTTCCCGAGGGGCCGCTCTGTCCCCAGAGCCACATGCGGGTGACACAGGTTGCTGCTCTGCGGGGAGTGAGGTACCGGCAGAGCACCCAGCCTGGCACCCAGCCTGGCACCCAACCCGGCACCCAGCCTGGCACCCAGCCCGAGAGCTCCCCAGCGCGAGCACCGGCTCGGATTTACTCCGCGAGTCGTCCTCGGCGACCGAGGGCAGGCAGGTATCGGATGTCTGGGAGGAGGAAGAATACCAGAGCAATTACAGTTCTGGTAACAATTACCAGCATTGCCCACCAGCTGCCAAGCGAGGAGGCTTGGCAGCCCAGTAACATCGCTTTCATTTATCATTTCCAGGCCAATTAGCCGACAAGAGCGGGCAATTGGCAGAATAAACCCCAGCGTAAGGGAAGCCGAGAGCGAGCTCGGCGGTCCACGGGGACAGCCGTTAATGGAGCGGTGAAGAGATGAAAGCCATTCCCAGACACATCAAGGATTCCTGGTGTCCACAGAGCCGACGGTTTCCCTTCGGCGATCGGGAGCCGTTGCCGCCACCGAGCACGTTTCAAATCTGATTATGTGCTCACATATAATAAAAAGCCCCTGAAAATGGGCTTTTAATGGGCTTACTGCAGCCTGCCTACAAGCAGAACAACCCAGGAACGGCTCTGGCCTCCGAAACCAAATGGGAATTCAGCTCATCTCGGTGGAAACAGTTTTAGCCCTGCAGTCCTAGGAGAGGAGAGAGCGGCTCCGGCAGAGCGTACAGCTTGATTAACAACCCATCAACACGAACACAGCGGTTCAGGAATCGGGAACCATCTCTCCCCTTCTTCCAACCAGGGAATTAAAAAAAAGCTGCACAAATTAAAACCGAGTACGGCTCCCACGGTTCATCAGTCTGATGCTTTCCTACATCTTCTGTTAAAGCTTTCGCCAGTTGCACCAGCCCCGTGAAAATCAAGCGTCTACAAATAAAATTTCCCTAAGCTACTGCAGGGATGGGCAGACCAGGATATTCTGAAGATACTCTTAAATCACTCAGGTGCTGCTGGAAACTGTATCCTGTCCTTCCTACAAGCAGAACAGCAGAAAGGGCTCCAACGAATCGAATGCAGAGAGCCTTCTGCTGTTCAAGGAGACTCAGCCGCAGGCAAACACATCCTTTATACCGAACACTGCGCTTGGCTTTTTCCCCTGCCTGGCAGAAACACTGCTCTTATTTCCTCTTTCCAGGCAATTAATAATAAAGTACCTCTTATTTAACCAAACCCAAGAGAGCAGCGTTTTCTGGGAGGTATCTGGCAGCACGTGAGTCGTTTCACACGTCGCTACCACGAAGAAAATCCTCACAGCAGAGAAAATAAACAGCAGGAAAACACCCCGGATCCTTGGAGAGACCCGGGGCTTTCCCCGGTCGGCAGCTGAGGGCAGGAAGGGAGCAAAGCAGGGAAGAAAGAGAAAAATCCAGGAGATCTCCGCTCCTCTCCTGTTTCTGCAGGCGACTGCTGAGATCTCAGGCAAGATGCTTCTCCTCTCCCTCGGCACCTGCACCACCCCACCGGTCCGGGTCCGGCCGGACCGTGAATTCCCTGGGGCCGGGACCAGCCTTTCTGACACCCTTCTCCAGCATTTGGCACCCTGCCTTCTGATCTCGAAGGCCTGAAAAGGAGCCGGTGCTGTTGGGGCTCGGCTGAGGCGGCCAAGAAACAGCGGTGCTGCTGACCCACGCCAGCGGGCCACCAACAAACCCCTCGCGCCTCTGCCTTGGCTGCGGCAAGCTTGGAAAGGGCACGCGGGGGAGATAATCCTTAAACAAGAGAAGCCCGTGTTGGGTTTTTTTTTCCTCTCCCATTTTCTTCGGCCGAGCATCTTTTCCCTGCCAAACCCTGTGTGAAGTCTGATGAACCGCACGCACCGCCGATTTCCCCTCGGCACCCAGAAAACCACCTGGGATCTTCCCGCGGGGTTTTTTCCCCTCGTAGTCCAACGGCTCCTAACCTGCCAACTGCCAAATTGCAAACACCCTTCCCCCAGAATGACTTGGGAAGAGACCTCAAAGCCAGAGTGTGTGACTGAACAGCTTGCTGAAAAGCAGGGAGGTCATTTAGCCTAACGTGACCGCGGCGTTAACGGCAGCGGGAGTCAGAGCCCGCAGCGGGCGATGCTCACCCCACGGACACGCGCCGCTTGGAACCCGGCCATGAAAAGAGACTTCATCCAGTGCATCCATCAGAAGGGACTCCCTGCAGAGCACGGCCTGCCTACACCCTCCGGGAAACACCTTCGGAGCTTCACCCTCTGCGGTCCCACCGTAGATGCGACGCTGGCAGCGGGACGCGTCCTGTCGCGCTGCCGAAACGCGGGCTGCGTTGGGCCGAACGTCCCCGGGAATAAAAAGTCTAAACCTTTTAGCTTGTTTCTAACAAAAAAAAACCAAAACCCTCATCAGGGTAAGACAATCACTGCAGCTCAGGCAGCTGATTCAGCAGAGAAAGGAAACACGAATGTAATATTATATTAATAAATACCCCTGGGTAACAGGCCTTTGCAAGAGGTGCTGGGAAGCGCGGCGGCGGGCAAGACGAAACTCTACTGCTACTTCTTGAAGGCGACGACGCGCCCCAGAGCAATTCTGCAAGCTGCTTTAGCTAAGATACAGGTACCTCCAATTCCAAGGCTTCCTTTCAAAGCACAGAGCAAGGAATTACACACCTCCAATCCTCCTATTGTTCCCGGGGATCCAAGCAGGGTAATCTCTCACGCCGCAACCAGAACATACAGGGCCTCATCTTCCATCTCAGCTCCCCGCGCAGCAGCGGATCAATAAACCGGTTCTCTCTCTCCTCCAAAGAGGGAAGGGGACCCCTGCAAAAGTCCTGCCGAGCCGCTCGTCTCGGTGAGCAAAGGCTTCGTCACTCGAGCAAAAACGCTTAGGAAAGGCCTGTGGAAAAAGGGATTTCGCAGGTGGCCTCCGTGTCCTCTGGCACTCCAATTTCAAGAGCCTCTGGTTCGCTGGTAGCTGTCCAGATTTAACGAGGTGGCCATTTTATGACAGAAGGAACTGAAATTAATGGCAGCAAAAGGTACGCAAGGGCTCCGTGCTTTCCTCGAACGCACAGGCTCTGCGTTGCCTTCTGTCACAAACGCTCACATGGATTTACTCTGGCACACAGGGACTACCGGCTCGAAAACAAAATCAGGCTTAAAATATCCTGGAAAAGGCGAAGACGACACGCGTATCTGTGCGCTGCTTTGAAGGAACGAGGGCTCTGTGACCTTTTGTGATAGACAAGACATAATAAAAGAGAGTGGTTTTTTAAAATGCCTCATACCATCCATTTTTTGCCTTCTTCCCTCTCTGTTTTCTCATCAACTCTCCGTAGATCAGTGTTTAGCATTCCTCCTCCTCACGGGTTAACCCAAGGGACGCACGGAAGAGGCTCGTTTGGGAAAGAGACCGGCGCGGACCCTCGAACACCAGTCTGGCAAGAAAGGGGGAATTTCAATCAAACAGCGGGCTCAACAGCAGCATTTGCACGGAAGGGTAGTGTCAGGAGAAGGCTGCAGCAGCAGGCCAGCTCTCAAGGCCCTGGCACGTGGAGAAAGAAAGTTTTCCCAAATGATCAGCATCCTATGATGAAAGAAGCTCCTCTACAAAGTGACTAGAAGGAAAGGGCACAGGTTCTGGAAGGAAAGGGAAAGGGCACAGGCTCTGGAAGGAAAGGGCACAGGCTCTGGAAGGAAAGGGAAAGGGCACAGGCTCTGGAAGGAAAGGGCACAGGCTCTGTAAGGAAACATGGGGGTGGCCAAGGGTACCACCTCGGGACAGGTTGGTATCACGCCTGGGAAACAGCAGCTCCTCCAGCAGTACCTTCTTCCTTAGTACTGTTTGGTTTGGGGATTACATCTGCCCGCTCACGATCTGCGTTATCAGCAAACTTGAGCGTCTGGGCAGCGTGCGGAAAAAAGATTCCAGGCGACCATTTCCCCTTGCAGCATGCCAGAACTGCCTCTCTTTCCCAGCTGCCTTCAAAAAAACCCCAAGGACATCTCCACCAAAAAGTAACGACGACAACCCAGGCAGCGCCGAGTATTTTCTACCTTCCCTCTCGCTCTACAACAGTAGAAATCCCACGGGCACAAGGTCACCCTCTCGGGTTTTTTGTCTTCATTGCCTCCAGTTTAATCTCTGTTACCGTGAGTTTTTGCTCCGGAGCTGTACTGAGAGGAGACCAGGCCTCGCTCGGGGAACTGTTTAATGCATTTTTTTTTTATTCTCTCCAGACTCTCTCCCTCCCCTTCATTGATTATTCTTTTTTTTTTTTTATGAACTTTCCTTTCTTTATTGCGCTACTAAACGTGAGTCACCAACCACTGGTCTTTGGGGAGGAAGGGATGCCAAACAGTTGTGTAAGGCATCTAAAGTCCCTGTCCTGAAACAGATAAGAGAGAAGCAAAAAACCAGGGCACGGTCGGTCCCAACAGGAGAAGTACCATTGTGTTAATCAGCTGTCGGGCAGAAATAAATCGTATTATCCCTCGAGAAGCGGCAGCATTTAACGGGAAAGAAATCACCGATGTCTTTGGGCTCGTGCTGGAGCAGTTCGTTTTGCTTCCATTATTCAGAAGCACTTCATAAGAAGTCACGACGATGACAACGACGAGAAAAAAACAGTTTATGGAAGAAACCCTCCATCCTCAGGCGTGCAAGAGCGGGCTGAGCAGTGCCGAAAGTAAAACCTGCCAATTTGCCCTTGGTAACCGTTTCAATTCTGTCAGGCCAAAGAACCTAAAGCTCACCAGGTAATGTCCTAGAGCTGGGTTCACGTAAGCTTCCACGCGGCCGTACCACACAAGTTTAGAACCATCTGTGGCGATAAAAAATTGCTTCTTATCCCCTTATTCATCTGCAGAGAGAGGCAGAATTTCAGAGCCTAGCTCAGAGCACGCTTGGCTTCAGAGCAAGCCAAGACACCCACTTTTTTTTTTTTTTTTTACTACTCTTCCCTGCAGGACTAATCTGGGTACCGCTCCCACGTCCGCAGACGCAGCACACCAAGATTCTCGTGCCCGCCAGCTACGCGCACAAGTCGAATCGCGTCCTGCGCCCCGCCTCGATCCGCACTGTGGGAACAGAGCTTTATAAGATCAGCCAGTCTCCTCTCTAGGAAGAGGGCTGGCTACCCCAGTACAGCTTTTTGTAGCAGAGTCATCCGTGTAGGATTACGGTTGCATTCACGCATCAAGTCTGCCATGAAGATATGTCACCCCGGATGCCAGGAAAGGAGGGGTTTTGACTCCCATTGCCAAGCTCAAGTGAACGTAGCTGCCTCCAAGAGCAAAAAAGAAAGAAAAGCTGGGGCAGAAGGACAGCAGACAGGCTCCCCGGCTCTCTGCTGGCCCTCCAAGCCACGGCCAGGGTAAGGAAAAGGGCCCGGCCCTTCCGATAATCTCCGGCTACGTCACCCGCTTGGAATCGTCGGCACAGGGTTCCCACCCCATAGCAGGGGATAAGGCAAGATCACATGGACTATCCAAAAAGGAGATCCGGTTAAGAATGTTAATCCAGCCTTAAACTGTGCCCCCGGTAAGCCCTGCTACGTGCGCTCCAGGAACCCACCCGACACTCAGATGCCCGGCGAGGCGCTGGTTTGAAAAAGGCAAAGTACCTCCAGAAAATCAGCAGCGTCAGAAGTCCTTTCAAGGGCTTTGAATGTGGGAGAGGGAAGAATTTTCCACATCTTCCTATACCACCCTTCTTCCCTGTCATTTCTCCTTTCTTCTCCCTGCTATTTCTCCCTTTCTTTTTGCCAGCATGCGTTAAGTCTTTAATCTCCAGGCCATTTTACTTCACCTACCTTCCCCACTTGCCCCCACGCTCATTTTCTTGGTCGGCTCCGTTACTTTCTCTAACTTTTCCAAACTTTACCAGCTGTGGGAAGTCGCGCCGTGACAAAAGGAAAAAACCAAACTTTGCCACCTCGGCACCATCTCCTTATCCAACCGTCTCCACAATTGTCCCGTTTTTACCAAGTCTCTGAACCTTCAGAGTTTTTCAACATTCCCTGAACGTCAAAACCCTCTGAAAGGAAACGACATTTCAGTGCTGATTTGAACCACCCCTGAGGAAAAAAAAGCCACGGGGAAGCATTCCAGGAAACCGTCTTGTCTCCTGAAAACGTTTGCTTCCGAACCCCTCGGTTCCTGGCAGCCCCAAGCCTGACAGGTTCCTCCACCCAAACCCCAAGGACTGCGAGGAGGCATCGCTCTCAACGAGTCGCAGCAGGCAGCGTAACGCTACGAGAATATCTAAAGTTCAAAGATGCTTAGGGTAAAAAACGATATCGCCTTTTCCTCTCCAAAATGTCCCCCGTGGATGCTCCGCGCTAATTTTTTAGCCGCTCACACGTCCCATCCCAAGAGCTGGGATTTGAACTCGAGCGACGCCAATGCAACGCAAAACAAGTTTAGTATTGCAGATGGACGGGTCTGGCGAGGCCCTTTCTTCCAGATATCATTTAAAGTTAAGAGAGGCATAAGAAAAGTGATTTATGCAAGACGAAGGTCCTGGGAGAGCAGCCCGTCGGACGCAATCCTCATACTTTATCCACTGGCAACCTGCAACAAAGTCAGCAGGAACGCACCCTTCGCTCCACCGTCACATCTTCTTCTTCTCCCAGCAAAACAATTCTCCCTGCTGGTGCTCATCCAGTCAAGCTCTCCTCCCTCTGCTTCCAGCTAATGAATCAAAACCAAAAGCTGACACTTAACAACTCCCCCGTCTGACCCAGCATCGAAGCCGGACCTTGCCCTGCTTTGATTCTCCCGCAGATAAACAGAACGTTAGGAGTCTCTGGTCTACAATCACCTCCTTTCATCCCAACCCCCAGGCAAAGCGAACCTCATCCCTGCTAAGGATGGGGGCACTAGAAATGCCCTTGTATAAACATTTGGCTTGTCTCAATTACTCGATCTTTGTGCGTTCAGCGCTTTGCAGACACATGAGCGAGTACAGGCTTCCTCCCTCCTTCCCCCCTCACCCTCTCTCTTGGTATCTGGTTAAATTCAGGACAACTAATCCTTCAATTACGAGCAGAGTTAAAACGCAGTGGCGGGGAAAATGGTGTGCCAAGTGTCTGTTTACATCTCCGGGCGACTGAGGGAACCATTATCATCCATCCAAGTGTCACGAGGCTTTCTATTACACGGCCGGGCCATCAGGATTTAATTCCTTCGCATGATCTCTAAAAGTCATTTACTTGCAGGAACATGCCATTAAACGCATCCCATCGACCCCAGCTGGAGGAGTGGTGACATTCATTCTCAGGCTTGTTTTTGTCAGTGCTGGAACAGGCACTCAGCACTTCATTCGAGTCCCCAGAATCGCCCGGCTCCCCTTATTCTAACTCCTTCTAATTCTTACTCATTTTGAAGCTTCCCGCAGTCAAAGGCGGGTAAGAGGGATGCAAACTAAGATGAGGTTTACCCAAACGGCCAGAAAACCTACTTTAGTCTCCTGAAGAAAAGAAGAACTGACTCTGAAGTAGCAAACTGTCCTGCCAGGAGACTGGATGGAAACCTTCCCAAAGCACCCCAAAGTCTCCCGGGTTTCCAGGGGCAGCGAGCTGAGGTGGGGACCGTTCTGTCCGGACGCTTCTACACCGAGGAGACTGCAGAATCTGCCTTTGCACGGCACCAACAGCTGTGCTGTAGAAGAAACTGTCCCAAAAGAGGAATAGACAGAGGAAAATATGAAGTGGAAACAGGAGACAGAGATGCAGAGACACCCAAGTCGCAGCTCGACGTCTAAGAGTAACCTCTGCTAACATCTCTCTCTCGCTACAGAACCCTCTCCTCTCACGCAAATCCCCTTTTCAGACAAAGAGGAGCCAAAAATAAGGCAGGGAAGCTCTTCTCCTGCTGAAATCTTAAGTTGCAGGCTGCATCAGCTCCTATCCGGCCGGTAACAGCCTGTTCTCATCTTCAGCAGCACAGCTTCTGAAATGGAAGCTGCACTGGAGCTCTGGACTGGGAGCACGTGCACAGAGTCTCGCTTCTCCACTGAGAAGCCGAAGGGAGAAACACAGTTCCCAGCAGCACACCCCAACGGGACTGTCTCCTCTATAAAGACTCAAAAAGTGTGCGGGGGGCGAAATAAAATATATCTATAAAAGCCCTAAGTGAGACATTTAACAGACAACTCAAGAAGCAGCAAATTAAAAACACGATTTTTAGAACGCTAACGTAGAAGGAGCCTCACAAGAAGCACGTGGAGGGGCTGCTAACAAGACAAAACGCTGGGGAACAACTGAGTGACCACAAAGGGAGAGCTTATTATTACCAACTGCTGATAGATGATCTTCCTCTGCTGAAGACACAGGTCTACAGCAGGAGCCAACAAAAAGGATGCTCGACGTGCAGAATGACCCAAAGTCTCCCGGAGTTTACGCAGCTTATCCCTAGAGACGATGGCCGTGAAACACAGAAGCTCTCTCAGATGCTTTCTTGCTTTTTGCCCAATAATTGCTACAAAAGGGGCCAAGGCTTCTGATCTTACCCACACCCTGGAGCAGTCTCACAACGCGAGACAGAACGATTTGATTCATCGCAAAAGGATTATCCCGGTTTCAGGGAGTCTGCCCTATTCTGCAGCCGCCTAAAGTAAATGTTTCCTTTACCATCAAAACACTGGATTTTGCACTTCACGGTCAGGAAAATCCAGCACCCTTTTAGGAGGGTTTTCTTGTGCTGCTAGCAGGGTTATCTTTTAAGTCACGAGCGAAAAAGGCAAGGCCAGCTGTCCCTCGATGCCTCTCCCAGATTGGCTCCTTCCTCACCGGAGAGACAGCTCTCGCTCAACACACAGCAAAAGTGTGCGCAAGGAGCAGCTGCTTCCCACTCTGAGGAACAAGACCAACTGGCAACAGGCTAAGCGAGGTCTACGCGAGACTCTTCTACTACCACGAACGCCCCTGAGATGATGCAGTTGATATGAGAACAAAAAAGACAGAATAAGCCCCGCGACGCTCGTGAATAATGAACTGCAGTACAAGAAAACGCTCTTCTTGGAACAACCCTTTCCTGAGCGAGCAGTGATGGAGACGGCTCCGAGTAACGGGGAAAAAAGGTGTCAAGCAGATGATCACTAACATAAGATTTCTCCAGTAATGTTCGTTTTCAGGGCACCCACAGAGAAGTATTTCCCGGGCTCGACGCAGATGTCACGCGCAGAATCGATCCCTCGGCAAACGGGGCTTAGATAGAAATAGGGTTTCCAAAAAGGCACGTTGGATGGATAAACCCGCCCAGCTGACAGCAGACGGGAGCCCAACGGAACATTCCAGGCTCTCTGACCATCATTTACCAGCCGTACAGCTTGGGCTGGTACTTTTGGTGACGGTGTTGAGCAAGCAGGTCGGTCACAAAGCTCCACGTACCGCGCGCCAGTGCTCCCTCGGACAGCACGACTCGTCCAGCGACGCAACCGAGCAAGGAAGGAGCAAGATGCCAGCGCAGGTCCCCTGTGGCCCGGCCTTAAATGTATTTGATTTCAGCTTTGCGACGCCA
>WUAM01000274.1:745824-756774 GCA_024336885.1 Actenoides hombroni
ATTTCAGCTTTGCGACGCCATCTCCGGCACCTGCCAGTACGCCCGAGGAAAAAGCAGCTAAGAACAGATGAGGTTTATAACCCCCACATCTGTACACAACGGGTAAAGTCAGATATCTCCTCTTGCCCCTGTTCATCACGGTCACAGTTTCGTGACATCCCCCGGGGCCAACAAAGCCAAAGGGAGTTTTGCAGCATTTCATGACAAACTGTAGAAATCCCAACGCTTCCTGCCAAGCACGGAGACCGTATCACGTTATCCGATGAGCCCGAAGGCCAAACTATCTCTGCGGCCGCATCTAAACCGCGGGGAACCAGTTCCTAGGAGCACCTGCCTACGGGCTGGTGCAGGGTCAGCCTTCCAGTCCTGGCTTCTTTACAGACGACTTTAAAAACAGAAATGCAATTTAAGAACCCTGACTGAATGTCAATAGGAAAGCTGAAATAATTTGGCTGCTCGATATTTACCTTTATCTAAAGGGTACAACTTTTTCACCGGCTTCCTGCATCCTACTGGGCAGCACTGGGTTCTCTTTCAAGCCCCCCAGAATGACAAGAGAAAGACTACAGTTGCCAAAGTCACCGTTTGCCAAGACAGGCTTTAGCCTCCTGATCTTTAAAGAGCGCTGCTAAAGTAACGGGGATTTGGGAAAGGCAGGAGAGATGACAGTAGGGTTATCTCGAGGGAAAACAATCAACTTTTGAACTCCAATTAAACGAATTAAACGAGCGCACAGACTTTTTGCGCCGGCCGCCAAGACTTGGCACGTTAAAAGCAGAAGCCCTTCGAAGCTGGAGCTTGACTTTTTTCCTCCTTAATTCTCCCTGCCCGGAAAGTAAAAGCTCAGTTAATTTAATTGGTCTTTCAGTTCCTCGCTACTCAGTGAGCGAGTTGCTCCGGGTGAAATTACGAGTTAGAGATGAACTAATCCCACCGTGGCCTCCACGGTGAACTCGCTCCCCTGCCCCATCCTCCTCCGATCTTCTACGCTTTCTCCTCTCAGACCTCGAGAAAGAATTGACCAAGTAGATGTGGCCGCAGAACACCAGGAAGGGTTTAGCCTATCAGACAGAACGGGACTCGCTGACTGCGAGGAACTCGGTGGACGTTAGCAGCAAGTTGTTATTAATTCAGGCTACCGAGGCTTTACCGGATAAGAAGTTTAAAAGCTCGTGGTTTCAAATTCCACCATTAAAGCCTAAGAGGTGGAAGAAATTGCTTCTGCGGATTTAGACGCTGAAGGGTTTTTTCAACTTCCCTGCAGAGCATTTTCCTTTTCCACCCTCGCCGTCCTATCCCCCTCCTCATAGATTACAGCTCGGCTACCCAGTTTGCTTAATGAAGTTTACATAACATTACAGGTACTTGATTTAGCTGTCACAGCTACCACCCGTAATTAATCCTCCCAGGAGCCAGAAGGCTGCACAGCTTGTTACCGCGAGCTGTGTTTCTCCCGCGGCACAGAGCTCGTAAGCTCAAGTAATTCTGGTCTCGCGTCCGTTTTACGCCACCGTAACTCCTCTGCCTTCACCCGGCCAGCCACTGGAGAAGGTGACCCAGGGGAAAAGGTTGTAAAGGAGCTGGATGTTGCCAGTAGCGTGTTCCTTTCCCTCTTTCCTTGCCTTTTGCTTTCCCTTTTCCCAGAGCAAGAAATAGAGAGGCACAGCTGAATTTATCCAGCTTTCATTTTCTGGCCACTCCCTTTTCTTAGGAAGAGGAGAGTTGTATTTATAAAATAAATCACACGTGTTTATTTCAACACAGTTCAGCACACTTGAACTCCTTACATCGAATGGAATGAAAATGAAAGGGCCCCTTGAGCACGTCACCTTCTCTCGCTGGGGAACGACTAAAGGAAAAAAGCCGGAGGAGGTTGCTCTCTGAGGAAAGAGAAGCGTGACCGGGTAGGAAACCGGTCAAACGCTGAGCGCCTCAAGTCCCTGAACGTTTCTCCTCTAATTAATCTCCGCCTGCAGCCAGTTCTTCGGCAACGGAAAGAAAAAAAACAGCTGTGCCACCGGCCCTGGTGCAAGGTAAGAAGAAAGAAAACGCTCTGCTGGGAGGTTCCCCAGAGAAACCATTATGCGTGCCCAAAGGAGTCCTGTGCCAACACGTCGAGTGACTCCCCACCATAAATCACTGCTTCCCAAAGCAAAGCCGGCTTTGCGTTTCTCGGCCACAAACTTGGCGGAGACAAACACCGAGGAGCAAGCCCTAAGCTTCTGAACCTCTCCATCGTTGGCTGGCTTGAACAAAGGAGATTTCCTCTCCCCGGGGCTGGCGAATGAGCCTACGCTGGATAAAGGCTTAGTGTGAATGACACGTGCAGGCTGAGAAGCAAGCTGCTTTCATTCACACCGTCTCTTCTGAGCAGAGGAGCAGGCCTCCCTCTACACGCCTTCCAAAGGGACAGCTGCTGCCCTCTGAAACCACTGCAAGATGCTGAAACACCCACAAACATCTGAGCAAGGGGCTCTGCCAGACCGGTACCTCGGTCCTTCCTATTCACAGAGGGACAGCAGGAAAAAACCCAGAACAAAACCAGAAACGTGTTTCCCGGTTTGAAGAAATTAAGGCAAGAAGCTAAAGGGGGAAAGGCTCAATTACCAAGGTTATTCTTTCCCATTTCATCTAACTGAGAATAACCGTTAAGAGGTTGTTCTGCAAGACGTGATGGATTTAACCAGATGCTCTCGCCGTTTCTTACGGCGGTGCTTGAAAAAAAATAGCTTCTATAAATACACTAAAAAGCCAATGCATTACAGAAGCATGAAATGACTTCAGTGAGGTTAAAAACGCGCTGCCGTCGTACACCACGCGCTCAAAATATTAAGTATAGAGAGACCTCGGGGCGGCTCTCACCCAGACAGCGCTACGGCCGATTTTAACGAGGCGGTTACTTAGCGAAGCTGCCACGGGAGAAATCAGCATCTCCTCGGTCTGAACACGGGGATTTATCAGCTCTCTGTAGGGGCCAAAGCATCGGTGTGAACGGGATGCTGAGGGAGAGACGCGACCTTGGAGATCAGATTGTCCTCTTCCGCCGGTACCCGCAAAGCAAAACACAGCTTGGCGCGAGAGGCTGAAGGGAGGGAGACGATGGGGAGTTAGCGAAGGTCGCTGCGCTAGGCTCGTGCCAGAGAAGGGATGCTCACCACAGCAGGAGAAGCAGCTGAGCTGCACAGCCCGCTCCCAGGATGCAAAACACCGTGCCTTTTCCTGCGGGATTTCAAGAGGCTTGCCTCTGATCTCCCAGATATTTCTCTGCCTGAAGCATGAAGCAGAACCGATGCTCTCACATCTTGCGAGCTTAGATCTTCCCCCACGAAAACGATTTTTGTGCGCTGCAGTAAGGGCAGGCCGGAGGAGGTGGAAGTAGCTGTGGTAAAGCCAGCACGCTCCGTTTCAAAGCCTGAGGAGATGCAGAGGTCCCACCACTCCTCCACTGCCAGCAAGTACCCCTGAAGCCCACCCGAAAGGATCCCGTGGCCTGATGGGGCCAGGTTGGTGCTAAAATGACCCGGAGAAACCCTACGGCGCGCAACACTGAAGCGGGACGGGGCTGTTAAGCGAGACCATCTTCCCAAAGAAGGTGTCTTAATTAAGCCCGCTCAGAAAAATCAAAGTATTAATGGACCAGACAGGAAAAAACCCCCAACGTTCCCGAGGTAAATGCCATTAAACTGAGTTCTACTCTGGCCCAGCCCAGCGTGTCTCAGCTGTCCCGTGTCATCCCAATCCACCCTCGATGTGCTCAACTGCCATTCGCCTGGATCTCAATTCGTTTCATCTAATACGATGTCTCTGAAAGAAACATATTGGGCTTTCTTTTGCCCTGAGGGTCTCATTAAATCTTAGATTATTGTTTCATTCTGGGAATCTTTGCTTTCAATAAAACACAGGAGAGAGACGTAGGAATTACTGCTTCGGTCACTCAAGGGAAGCACCTAATCTTGTTTTGGAAGGTTTCCCTCACTTGTGGGTTCCCTTTCCATAAGCAGGATGATCCCACAGTTTCACTGGGAAACAGAGTGGCCGCAATTCTGAAGTGCCTCCAACTTCACATAAAACTGGGGGTTTCAGAACGGAACGCTTCCAGAATACCCGTTCCTTGAAGCGACAATAAATCCACTATAATAAAAACGCAGCAAGTTGCCTGTACTCGGGAGTACCGAGAATTTAAAGCAGCCCCTTAAAACCTCAAGAAAAACAACAAAAAAAAGATGTAAAAAAATAAAAATAAAAAGCTACAGAAGAATCTAGAAAACTGCAGAAAATGGGGGGAAGAAAATTGCTGGCAAGTTTGCTCATGTTTTCACCTGAAACCACTCAAGGCCTAAAAGGATTTACTACCTCCACGAA
This sequence comes from Actenoides hombroni, assembly GCA_024336885.1. Classification (NCBI taxonomy): domain Eukaryota; kingdom Metazoa; phylum Chordata; class Aves; order Coraciiformes; family Alcedinidae; genus Actenoides; species Actenoides hombroni. Next base: position 750,187 of record WUAM01000274.1, read on the forward strand.
GCCCAGAGTGGCTATTAGGGTGTCAGCAACGACAGCTCTGTCTAAATCAGCGCGGGTTTCCAAGCTCGGAACTAAACACCCGACCTTGTATTTCCCCAGAAAACACGGATATCCAGGAACCACGAAGGACCAAGCGACTCGGAGCATACCAGTCTCGTGCTGGCTAAGCAATACCCACAAGTCATTATTCCCAAGGGAACATCAGCCAGTCTACTGAGGGAGGACAACGGAGGAATTCCCAGGAAAGGAAACGGTTAACATTCTCAGGGAGGCTACGTTCCTATTAGCAATGAGATTTGTAGCTCGATAAGCGAGATAAATAAGTGGGTGTGTATATAGCTGCAAGGTCCGCAACTTCTTACCTTTCTCATCTCGCTGCAAGACCCCGACTCTCAGCTCCAGGTCGGTATCGCTGGAAATTTATGCTCAGCATCAGACTTACAGTAGAACGTCCCAATTCTCAGCCCGCAAAAGGTTCAGTTCTGATCCCCATAAAACACACGGGAGGCAGGCTGGGAAACTTCGCCGTCGTTTGGGTTTTTTTGGTCGGGTTTCTCTTTGAGTAATGAAAACACACAATCAAATCCTTCAAATTAATACAGGGAGAAATCAGGCTGAGGGTTCATCACCTGGGGGAGGAGGGAGAGCTTTTTTCTCTGCTCGCTGCTCCTCAGAAAGACAGCCGAGGGTGTCTGAAAAGGCCTGGGACTCTCCCTCAGCCGCGGTACTGCGGCCGGTAAAAGAAAGATGCTTCTGCTGCTGAGCTCCCGGGGTTCTTTCGAGGATCCATTACCGAGCGATCCCGAAGCAGCTCCAACGATTACAACAACCGAGCAAGCGCCGAGCGGGTCACCCTACCGGGTCTCCTCGATCTACGGCTCGACAGCCAGTCACGGCGCTAGGAGAATCACCGTGGTCTTTCAACAGAAGGCTGCTGGGATGGATTCCCACCAGGAGCTACTTAATATGCACGGCAGAAAAACTGGCACCCCAGCGTCGAAAAGCAGAGCATCCCGGCGTCACGTGGCTCTCCCCACAGCCGCTTTCAAGGCCGACAGAGCCGAGCAGAGATAAGAAAAAAACCAAGGCACCCATCTGGAAGAGCTTCGTATTTGGGAATTTTTTCCCCCATCTAGTCGACCTCTTCCCGAAAGCGCCGAGGAAGATCGGAGGGTGGCAAATCCACAGTGAGAGGAGAGACAGCTGGAGCGCTGGCGTTTCCAGCCGAGGCTCCGAGAAGCGATCGATCCCCGAAGGCTTCGCATCCCGAGGCCGTGCACCCGCCCTGAGGGTCGAGGGGGTTTCGCAGCAGCTCTTCTGATGGCGACACGAGTTACTCAAGACCAAAAGAAACACGTGAAACCAACCTGGAAGATAGGAAATTCCACTGCGCAGACGCAGCAGCCCAGTATCACCCGAGGTTTCCGACTGATTAAAACACTAGTAATCTATTTCAAAAGACTGAGCAGACGTTCACCAGTTTTGAGGATGAAAAACAAGGTCGTGAACGCATCCAGAGCTGGCAAACGCGCAGGTGTAGCCTAGGAGTAGTCCAGAACAAAGCTGCCACACCAGCCAGCTCTCCAGAGCAAGCAAAGCTGCCACAAATTCCCCCAGGGCAGCCTTTCTGCAGAGCTTCTGCTATCTCCCCCAGCTGCTTCCCTGAAAGCACACCTAAAGGAACAGGACAGAGGACAAACATTTGTAGGCCCTGCCAGTCCAAAGAGTTCTGCTTTGATCCCTGAACCAGAGAGCGACGAGTCCTGCTTTTCAATACTAACCGCCTTTTTTTGCTGCCTACGCAACCGTTCAGCTACCCAGATGCAAAGCTCCACCTTAACAGACTCAGCCAGTGTTTCAAGAATTACTTATTTTCAAACTACCAAAAAATTTCTAGCCCGGAATTCCTGGGTAAGATCCCAGTGCCGTCCCAAAGACAACCGTCCCAGCTCCGACAGAAACTTGTCTCCCCAACAGACCCTTGTCTCTTCACATCATTTCTGGGTTTACCTATTAGAGTCAAAACCAAGTTTGCTTTCTCCACTCGGAGATTCCAGGTGGCAAAAAAAAACCCCAAAACCTCATCAGTGTTACAGAATCTTTTTAAGATTGGGTATCTGTCAGCTCTCCTCCAGGAGAAACCCACCACCCCAAGACAACGGCCCAAGTTCCCAGGCCCAGCAGCTTGCAATGGGTCTTGGTCACGTCTGTGCGGAGCGATAACGCAGGGAGAAGCTCTCGGTTGAAGAAGCTGAAAGAACATCTCGGGCACAGGCATCGGGGCGATTGCTTGCTCCACTGAGCCACAGCAAATAACGAAAGCAAACAGCTCAGGTTCTTTTGCTGGAGCGATCTGCTCTCCAAGCACAGAAAGCGCCAGACTAAACTCAGCTCTCCCCGCAGGGAGCGGGGAACCTCTCGTGACCCTCTCCTGGGGACGGGACATCACAGCAACGCAACGACCCCGTGCCCCACGGGCCAATGGGAAAGACGTGTGCAAATAGGCTTTTGCCCCATCGTTTCTGGACATCGCGCCCCCCGCTCTAAAGGGAAAAGGCGAATGGGAAACCCGATCGAGGTTTTGATGGGGTTGAGCAGAGGGAAGGAATGAGGAAGTGAGAAAGGAAAAAAGGAAATTTTCGTGCCGGGAATTTAAGAAGGAAAAGTAAACGAGAAATTACAAGAGGTTCTTTCCTAAAGAAGGCTCCTCAAACGCATCCGCAGAGACGGAAGGCACAAGGACTTGTGAAACGTACAAACGCTGCGCAGTTGTTGGGCTGTAATCGTTGAATTACGTTTCTAGTGAATGAATCAGTGAGAACTCCGACGCGTCCTGCCAAGGCTCTGGCACACAGCTCCTGTAACTCTGTTATTAAATGTTAATCATCTACTCGAGTCAGCGTTCGTGGATGAACGGCCACCATCCCGGAAGATCACCCAAATGGAAAATGGGGAACAGGGCAGCTCTTGTAAAGACCCTGCTCTCCAAGTAAAGCTGCAGCCAGATCACCTCCCACAACACAGGGAAGGTGAAAGCACGCGAGTCTTTCGCCAGCCATGACAGAGGATGGAGAGGAAAGATCCCTGAAGCTGCGGCCGCCAGACACTCACACCTTCATGGGAAAAAAACCTCACAGGCTGCCGAGAGCCAGCCCAGAGCCTCTGACTAAAGCTCCACAGCCCCTAGACTTGTCCCTTCTAGCTTATTCATCTCTCCACGTTTCTTTTCTGCTATCCAAAGTAAAGATGAGGTGCTCCAAAATCTCCTTTTGGCACAAACGCCCCGTGTGCCTGACTATTTAGAAAGAGCACCCCAGGGGTTCAAACTCGGGACCGAAGGCTGCTCTTAAACATGAGCAGGCAGCTGAGGAGGACCCTGACTTCCCCTCTGGGCCCTGGACTGTTAGAACGTGAGATTTCCTTGACAGGGAGTAAAGTCTCCGTGAAGGTGGGACCTGCTGCTCCCCTGAGGCAGGGGCCGTGGGGACCTCCACTCCTGCCCCGCTGCGAGCACAGGGGGAAAGGAAAGACGCTGCTTCTGCGAGACCTGCGACAGGTCCGAGCTGAAGGAGAAAAGTGCCTGGCCCCAGGGACAACCCAGCCACCCTACACCTCATCTCCATGGCAGGGCAACGCAGAGGCAGCTGCTGAACAAAGTTGGTGCCGTATGAACGTCCTTCCCATGAGGAAGAGCCCTCCATCGCGCCTTGTGCCAGCTGCCGCTCTCTCCATCGAAAGGCAGACGTAGCAAGGAAGGGCAGCGGCTCTCACCCCTCGCCTGGGACGGACGAGTGCCCTCAGGGCACTCCTGAAACGTGAAAACCCACCGTAGGCATCGGCCTATGGAGCTCGGGGTCAGGGCCACGTTTTCCAACCCCCGTGTAATTCACCTCTGCTTGCAGCAGGGCCGGGGTAAGGTTTAAGCAGATCCTTCTGGGGTTTGAAGAGATTTTAACACCCCCCTGGCAGCCCTTCATGCTGTTGTGAACAGAGCTGCTGGTTGTGGAAGGATGGTGGAGCTCCACGGGGCTTCTTCTCAGAGGGAAAAAGCAAGAAGGGGACTAAAAAATGCCAACTGTGTTGAGAGAACGTACTACGCCAGAGCCCTCACACGCAGATACGCTGCTCAGATGAACGAGTTCAAGTTTTCGCTCTCTCTTATTTGGGATTCAGAAGGAGTTTCAAGCTGCTACAAATTCTAGAGCATACCCCCTCCCAGCTATGCTAAAAGTGTTGTGTTTCCTTATCAAATGAAAGCTCTTTTTCTCTGACCAAAAAAAAAATCAGTGACATTTAGAAATCCTCTGTATGAGAACCACTAACATATAAAAGAATTATTTCATATTGGAATCTGTGCCTTGGCCCACAAAAAAACCCAGCTCTTTACTGATTAAGAGACAAGAATTTGCTGTATCCTCAGGAGAAGAATCTTCACCTTCCCTCTAAGCTGCTTCTACCTGGAACCACGCAACACGGAGCCTACCCCCGTTCCTCTGTGTCTGTTACTTTCAAGGAACACAAAGAAAGCACACACATGCAGCACATGCTTTATTAAAACCAAAACAAATCGCTCTGGTCTTTATTTTCCATCTTCCAATGAGCTGAGCTTCTCAAAACCCACCCCGAGGAGGAGGGCTTTCCTAGGTGAGCACCATCCCATCGTCACATTAATAAATCTTAACCGCGTAACCGTCCTGGCAATGGACAGGGCCGTTTTCCAGAGCCTTGTCCTTCCCTTCCCAGTCACACGAAGCCAGGAGAAGTCGGGTGTTAAGCCCTACGAGCAGCCTAAGACAACGACCGGGCGCTACCGCGCTTGCTCTGCGGGGGCTCCAGAGACCGCACGACAGCACTGCAGGATCAGGCCCGTGCTGCACCAAACGCTCCCAGTCTTTCCAGCGCTACTCTGGCAAGTCCTGGGAGAGTCCCGGCATCTACCTGTACCTGTTCAATAAACAGAAATCATCACATGTAGGATATCGGCCAACGACAAAACATTTTGACCACCCTTAAAGTTATCGAGCGAAAGCTCCCACCAAAATCTTCAATCCTCATCTCATTTTTCAGCTGTTATCCTCCTAAAGAAATTAAAGGGAAGCTCGTTTCCTGCTGCCAATTCGAAACATTCCCTAAGCAGAAGTGCTCTGCACCTGCCAAGCCTCATTTTAAACAGCCACTAAATGTATTCAGGAGAGAAGCTGTCTAGAGCCAGAGGTTTACAGTTTTTTTGGGAAAAAAAAAAAATAATAAAAAGGCATTTTCTATTTATTATAATTCCCCTTCCCTTTCTGACTCAGCACAAACGACAGATGGAGACGGAAACTTGATTTAAAAAGCGTAAAAATCAGGCTTTCCTTGAAACTTCTGACAACAAGGCTGCACTCCTGCAACTGCCAGATGTCACCAGGGAGATTTGAAGGGACGCTTTTGTTTTGTTGTCACAAACGTCGCAGCTCCAGCAGCAACGTTTCCCGGTGCTTTTTTTTTTTTTTCTCCAGAGAATTTTGTTTCTCCGCTCTGATTACGCCTGCCACCGAAATGAGCTAAATAAGCCCGAGGTCATTATGCAAAACCCATCCCTGAAGCTGAGCGAGCCGCCACTGCCAGCGTAACGCAGCCCCGGGCCTCCACCAGTTCATCTCCTGGTCCTTTGCTGGTGTTCTCCCCGGCGGGTCCAGCTCCACCCCAGTGTTTGTCCCACATTCCAGTCTTGCATCCAGCGAGTTGATAATCTGATCGATAACGGAGCTGATGGAAGTTGCATGTATCCAGAAGGTTATCTGCCAACGTGGCATGATTGTGATGACGATGATGATGATGATTATTATTTGTGGCCTCTGCCGTGACCGATGCAGAGCAGAATTACAAAGATGAAAAACTGAACTGTCCAAAGAGCTACAACAATTATTTTCTTCCCCTTTCCTGGAACAGGCAAGTTGGCCTTTTGACCGACCGCTAAACCCAAAGCACCTTCTTTTAAGGTGTTCAAGCCAACCAAGCACTTCAATTAACTTGAATCTTTTTCGAAAGGAAGAAGGGAAGCAAAATTTTCCATAGAAGCGCAAGTGCAGTGCCGCTCAGCGCGGATTAAGTTAAGGCTTTTTATTCTGCTCGTTATTTTCGTTCAAAGTCCGGGATTAAAAACATATTTCAAGACAAGCTGCTTGGCTCGCTCGGTGCTTCAGCGTGTTAAAAAAGCCCCACACGCACCCCACGAAAACGCCAAAGGAATGTGCCAGTCCAGAAATGCATCCTCACGCGCACTGCCGGCAGCTGCTGCGACGGACACCGCCCTTGTTTTAACGGGGACAAAATACAAATCGACTGGAGATGGCTCAGCTGGACTTGTCCTTCTTTCTTGCTGTGTCTGCCAGACCCCGAGTGTCATTTCTCAACTCAGGCTTGCCATTTAAAGCGACTCCCACCTGAAGCCGTGGCCCGGTGCTTCCCCTCTCTCTCCCTCTCCCAGGGCTGAAAAGGGGGTTTGGCACAAACCAGCCGGCAGGAAAGACGCAGACCCGATCGATGCCTCCCGCACGAGTGTCTCCTCATCCCCACCCACGCTACCCTCTGGCAAAGAAACAAACC
>WUAM01000274.1:762487-778452 GCA_024336885.1 Actenoides hombroni
GAAAACCAAAATCGAAGGGGCCCGCTTTGTTTGCGAAGAGGGCGGGTGTCTTGTCACTTCGGTCCCCATTGAGACAGTCCGTCCATTTCTTCCTTCGCTCGGTTCCTTTTGCTTTTGGGGGGGTCTAATTTCCTCCCAAAGGAAGGCTGCACCCCCATCAGCAATCACAAATCACACGCTCAAAGTATGAGAAACTACCAGAGCACTCCCCAAAACCCGAATTCAGCTCTTCCCCTTCAAACATTTTCTTTCTTCGGGCCCTACCATGCACGCCGTGGTCCCCAGCACACCTCCCAACCTGTCCTTCGAACCTCACTCTTGGACGCCTCCAGCACCGCACGCTCCCCAGAAGGTCCTGGGGCCAACTTTTGCTCCTGCAATATAAAAGTTGGGTTGCTTGAAGTCATGGGATGAAGAAAACCAGCCAAAAGTTTAAGTCACAGTCAATTAAACTGCTATATGCAAAACCTTAAAGCAGAAATGAACCTGGAAGGGGATCCTAGTTTTACCAGTCTAATGAAAATCTATTCTTTTTTCTTTTTCTTTTCTTTTTTTTTTTTTCCTTTTTCACTGTTTCATAGCAGTATCCTGCTTACCACGTAGCGGGCAGTACAAGGCTGGATGGCTGCAGCCTTCCTCTCTTGCCTGCTTCAGACAAAGCCTGGCTGATGAAATGCAACGACGCCAGCCAAATTTAATACTAAATTCCTTGTGGTACCATTCAATTTTTCTAACACACACTACCACCTTCAACTCCACCTTGAAGGTCAGACTTTGTTTTGATACCCATTAGGTATCAGCAGGGGGTACTTTTGTGAAAAATAAGAGCAGAGACACATCATAACCACCACTGGCACACAAACGCCAACCAAACAAGTACCGGGGGTTAATTTGAAACGCAGGAGAAATGAGGAAAGGAACAAATTCCCTTCTAGCTCCTCAGTTCACAACAACTTGACCAAACTCGAGAGGAACACTAGCATGGAAAACCGGGTGGAAATAGTAAGAATAGCCAGGCACATACTAGATTCATTAATTTCAAAGACGTGTAAAGCCCATGAGGTAAATTATGTAAATTATTTTTACACATACTAATTAAAATTAACTATTTGAACTTCCGACTCGTGGTCAAACTTATCATTGCTCTTCTGTGGAGAGAAAAAAAAAGTAAGCAGGAGGCCAGAATCCACCCCCTGCATGGCTCTTCTTGCTATGAAGATTTCTAGCCCGTCCTGTGAGCAGAATTTTGCCACAGCAGCATTTTTTTTGGCATCTTGGTCTATTTTTGCTCAGTCTTCCCTAAAAATAAGCTTATCTGTTGAAGCCCAGAGACTGGTGTGACAAACTGACCTAATTGAGTGAGCCACAGTCTCAGCGCTGTGCCTGCGCTGACCAGCGCTTTTAGCATCTCTGGGAGGGAAAAATTGTAGATGGCTTTCCCCGGAGCGGAGGAAGCGATAGCTACAGGTACGACCAACCCACAGACAACAAAATTACACCGTACTTTCTTCCCTTCCCCGGAGCGCACACTGGATGCAAGTCACCCAATCAATACTAAAGAGCAAACCCAATTCATCTTTGAGAAGAGTGCCCTGCTGAATTCCAAGCAACAAACCCCGTGGAAGCTGAAAGAAAATCTCTACCCGTGGATGTTTTGCTTGGCAGAGAACAACAAGGTGCCCCGAGGCCACAACTCTGCCACGGGCAGTTCACGGTTCTCCCACGCAGAGTAAACAAACGGAGGCTTTCAGGAAAGGACTTCGCAACCGTTCCCTCACGCGTCGAGACGCTGTCGGTGACTAGAAGCCTGGCTTGACTCTTCATGGCTGTTTAGAGATGGTATTGGATTACCCGGAAGGATGAAGGATTTATTTCTTTAATTGGAAGAAAAAAAAAATAAAATAATTGTTTGGGGTTTTTTTCCCCCCTTAATCTGAGTGTGAAATGGAACGCTGAATCGAGTTTCATCTGGCCAAAGAGAAGACAACTTCCTCTCCTAATACCCTGGTGCTGTGACAAGGCTGGGAAGTGAAATCCTTGCCTGATAACCCCCTGGCCACCTCCCACTGCTACGTTTTCTATTTCAGCCCATCTTTTGTAAGCCAGCCTGCTTTATTTACCAATACACGTACTGACACAGGACAAATGGCGTTAACGTGATTTCTCTAAGCTACTCTTCCGAGGTTATTACGCTGACCTTCTCCCCACCTGATCAATCAATCTCCATCAGAAACATTAAAATGTGCTTTTAAAATACACTTTCAAAATACCAAGTGTCTGCAGCTCACCACACACACTAGGTAGGGTACGACGCCTGCCCTCGATTTCAGTTTCAAGCTGTCCAACTTTCTACGTAGACTTCACACCACCTTCTTTACAAAGGCTCGGGAAAGGAGATGAGAATTTGAAGACCACTCTGACACACTTGGAGAGGCTGGAAGCTACTCCAGTAGATATTTCAGCCCTTCGCGTAGTGCCCGAGACCACAAATCCCTACTGAAATCAAGGAAATTCAATCCTTTCCCAACGTCTCTGCACAGTAATGGCAGGACTCCTCCTGCTGGAAAGACGAAGCTTTCAGGAGAGAAGAAAACTGGTTTGTTTGTTGGTTTGGTTTTAGGTTGTTTTTTTAAATCGCTCCCCTTTTTACTGAAAATTTAATTACTGCCCCTTTTACTGAAGACACATTTAGGGGTTGGGGTTTTTTTTAGCCCGAGGGAACAGTCCCCCAAGTGTTTCTCCATTTTAACACTACAAAGACCTTTACAAGCCCAGGAGCAGATAAATAGCATCAGCACGGGGTTCTGATGCAAAGGTGCTGACTAGAACAGACCTGCTACCCCGCTGAGGATGCCACCACAGCCTCCCAGCACCGCAGCCCCTGGCACACACACCTCTGCCAGTCTGGGAAGACAGTGGGGGGGGGTGGGTGTCCCCTTGTTTTCCAGATACTCTTAGAGCTAAAGAACTTCACATTTAACTCAGCAGGATTTGACTCTGAGAAACTCGATGCTCCTCCGATTACTTGCACAGTTTTCAGAGACAGCTTTAGCAGGAAGCCCAGTCTTGGTCCTCCAAACCTTCCCCAATGAGCACTTGCCTTTGCTAGGTGCTGGAACACTACCCACACCAAGCAGCTTCCTTTCAAGGCCGCTGAAGAAAGACAGCACTAAACCTGAAAACGTCACCGGTGACATCATCTAGACGGGCTCTGTGCTTAGCCCAAATCTTCCCAAGCAGTTGGCACCCTGGGCAACCCTCCGTGGGTAGGGAGAGGCTAAACCTTCGGGCATCGATATCCAAAGTGGCCCTTCTAAGATCCCTGCCCTGCCTGTCTCTGCCGTAACGGGCCCGGGGACTCCCTTTGGCCGATACAAGTTCAGATTTTTCCAGAGCGTGGCTAATTCCTGTCGAAGTCAATCGGAGGGCAATTTCTTCCTTGTCTGGGCAAATAGTCGTGCCTGCGGCGTGAATCTGAGTTCATCGCCCGCTGCTCCTTAAACTAGCAGCACTTTCATATAGGATGATTCTAAAAGCAATCATCCATCATCCGCAATACCGAGCGCATCGCAGCGCTCCCTTTTCTCCACAAGGAAAAACAGCAGCGAGCTTTTCCAGCGCCCAGAAACAGGGGGGATTCCAAGCCCCCCATCCATCTAGCCCCTCTTGCTCCCCAGTAAGTGCACGCTTTTAGAGGCAAAGAGGCTGTGACCTCAAATGCCGCAACCAGATACTGGCTCGAGAAGTATTTTTGCTCGAAACGAAGCTGCCAACCGAGCTCAGCACAAGGTTGTCAGCCAGGATAAGCCTGGATCGTGCCGCTAAAAATGAGACAGGGGAGAACGGAGGGTGAATGCTCTGGAAAACACAAAGGGAGAGAGCGAGGGCTCACTGAGCAGCCTTCTTCACTTCCGTGGCACTGCCTCATCCTCACAGCCTCTCCTCCTGCTCGCCGGGGGCCCAGCACGCGCAGCAGGGTGTGCTTTGTGAGCGGGAGGGAACACTTAGCAACTCGTCAGCCGCTCTGGAAGAACCAAGGGCACACGCTCTCGCGCCCAAGCACGTGCCAGGTTTGCCCGGAGCCCCTTTCTCCGTGGCGTAACTTACTTGAAATGAAGGTTCCGCTTCCTGCGGGTAGCATCACGCAGCAGCGGCGAGCACGGAGGGGTTAGTGCCTCGGGACACAGCCTCCCTCGCTTCCCCGGGGTAACGGGGTCCTGGGCTGATGCCGTTTCACTTCCGATAGAAGATCTGTGCCCTGTTTGCCAACCGAAGGAGCATTAAGCACCTGGTGACAGAAACTGCGGTAAAAACGCCGCCTCTGACTGCACAGGCCTTGGGAGAACTTAATATTCAGGACAGCCAACCTATTTATGTACTGCCTTAACTCATCCAGAAACCACTAAAGCGCTACAACCCCGCTGCTCTGCAACGACTACGCCGCTATTAATTTCTAGAAGCCAGCAATGCCATTTTAGTGCCTCTTTCCGTAAGAATTAAACTGCTTTCTGAGGCGTATCGGCACACGAACCGCACGTACAGTTCCTCCTCTGCGTGTTTTGGGACTAAGCTTATTAAAGGGGAATAATCTCATGTTGTCCTCCCCCCCCCCCTTTCATTAATGGCAATCAAGCACTTCAGGATCAAAATCACAGTATACTGGAGAGCTTGCATCATGCTGTTTCCCTATGACGGAGACCAGGGGCATTATTAGTTTGTTAATTAATAGCATAATAACGTGTACTCAGAACTGCACGATTACTCCTCAAGCAAACACGGCTTAAAAATTGCCTTTTTTTACAAGGCACCCACCCTCACAAGGGCAGATCTACCTTTTTCCACAACGGATAATAGTTTTTGAAATAAGCCAAGGACAAATAAGAGATCAAGAAACCTACGCCAATGACATCACAAGCCCCTCTTCTCTACACCGACAGGTAACTTATCTTCACATTGCTCCTCTCGGGTCACAAACAGCACGTAACTATTCTAATAGCTCACAATTTTCCTTGGATACGTAATTTGTTAGTAATAAACCCCCTCTCTGCTTGCACGCCGGCACAGAAAAGGTTATTTACAGGGCGAGCCAGTGTTCCTGTAAAACAGCATCCTACCTTGTGCCAAAATTCAGCGGTAATTGACTGTTTCGAGAGACGGGTTAAGTGAGAGCCAGGTCCTCGAAACACAGCACGCGCTCACACCCTGCTCCTTCCCGTTGACGCGAGGGGTTACCCTCAGCACGAGCTCCGAGCAGAACAAGGTTACAGCATCAGTGACGTGGTGGCCGAGGACGTGGTACTTGAGCCAACGAAACCAGACAGATGGCAGATAAGGCCCGTGTGCAACAGGATTAATGGGTTTTTTTCCCCCCCATCAGAAAAAAAAAAACTATCTAGATATAACCTGTCATAAGTGATCAAGTAATTCTACTCGCCAGTCTACAACCACCAGCACAACCAATTACATAAGGCATAATAAAAATTAAAAAAAATAAATAATAAGAAAGAAATAGAGCAGCGTGGTCCAACAGTCATCCATCAAGTGTCCTGGCTGGCAGCAGACGAATGCTGAGGGACAGTAATAGGAATATCCTATAATAATTCCTCAAGAAATAATAATTCTTCTAATAATAGGAATGATTTAAAGCTGAAAACACAAATCACCCCTTGAGGTTTGGATAAGCTCACCCCTTTTATAAATAGCCATTATAAATAGCCAAACTTTTTTGGAATGACCTTACCTTTTAGGGTGCAGTTTTACCAAGATATGTTTAGTAACAGTCACACCCCACACCCCCCCCCCAAAAAAAAGAGAAACTCTTTTCCTATCCCCTCCACAGAAGGGAACAAGAATGCCACCTGCTGGAAACAGCGCGGAAAAAAAAAATGGGAGAGAAATTCTGCAGCAGAGCAAAAAAAAAGCAAACCCAGACACCAAAACAACAAAAAAATACCCCCAAAACGAACAAAATGAAAACCCAACACCTCATTTTAAAAAGGCGGTTAAAAGATGGATGGGTATTTATGCTGCCCTCCAGTTCATATTAATTACTACATCGTGGAAAAACAAGGTAATGAAGTCACAGCGCTTGCCCCAACATGAATTAAGCAAGGCAGAGTGGTAAGACCAATAATAAGCACATTCAAGGCCGGCTGCTGCAAAACCAAAACAAAACAAGGGTTGGTGTGTTCTGGTTTTAACCCCTTCGACCCACACCAGCCAGCCCCAAAGAATGTAAAACTGACTGTGAAAAAAAATGTGACCATTGCCAAGTTGTACCTTCTGATCCCGTGCGCAGCAGGAGTTCAACTCCTTTATTGGGAGACACCTCCATTTCAGTTAAAGAATCTTCCTTTACAAGATTTTTCTGCCATTTTTGGGAGGTTTTTTTAAGGAAAAACGAAAACCAAACCCCAAACCTCATCAGGAAGCGTAGCACAGGAGTCTTCCTCTGAGTCAGCTGCATGGAAATGAGCTGCCCCACTGCCCCAAACCCATCCTATTCAGGAGCCCATCAAGAACCTCTTTGATGGAAGCGAGACAAGGAAGTGATACTTCCCTCAGGTTTCACCCCAAACCAGTTTTAAGCGGAATTCTTTCCAGGAGGGTGCCAACAAACCACTCACTGGCTGGATTCTACATCAGTTTCAAGAGTAAAAAGGATCTAAGGCGTGCTGGCCTTTCAGTTGCTACTGTGGAAATTAAATGGCAATACTTCAGAAGTTATAGAAATACTTTTATTTAGGGAATAACTATTACCTGCAAAGAAAAAAAACCCACAACAAACCCCCCCCCCCCCAGCTTTCAGCTGCCAACAAAGGGAATTTCAAATGTCCTTCTGTTTTGACAACAGGCTTCTGTCTGGGGCAATGTTCCTTATTACACAGAATGTACAAGTGAAATTCACAAGTTAGATTTGATTTCTCTTTTCATGAAGTATGATTTGAATTACACCCTTTGCTTGATCATCCAATCCACGAGGAAAGGTGTCAGGTACTAACAGATTATCGGACACTTTTTTTTTCTTCCTCTTCTTCCTCTTCTGCATTTTTTTCTTCTTCTTCTTCTTCTTCTTCTTCTTCTTCTTCTACTTCTTCTCCAGCTGCTTCTTTTTCTTCTGCCTTCTCTGCCTGAGGTAGAATTCCACCGAGGTTCAACAGCAAACCTTCACTGGTTGAAGATCTAATAACCAACTTCTTCACGATAGGATCTAGAAAACAAGGAACACCACCAATTTGGTCACTCTACCGCTTCTCACGTCTCCAGGCTGATTTACTAATAAAAAAGTTGTTTTCTCAGCTTAAACGAGGCTATTCTTCCACCAAATTACGTTCACAAATCACCATTTCCACTCCAGCTCAGCAGATGACACTTGTTTAAAGGTTGGCTGCTTCATTAGGAGCAGGTAGGAGTATGAGCAGTTCACATTCTCTGCTCGGAACGGCGAGCGGAGCCCACTGGAACCCCACGTGGAATTCACACCTTTGCAACCCAAGCCTTTTGGTTTGAGTTTTCATTTCGTTTGGCCTAACACCCCAGCACCACACCCGAAGAAGGACGACGTACCGTAAGTCGACGGCTTGAACGTGCAGATATCCTTGATAACTGCTTGCAGGTTGGCGACTATCTGCTCAGTGGGCATATCCAGCTGGAAAAGGATAAGCCAAAGTTTGTCCTGGTGGTAACAAAGCCCAGATTTAATAAATCTGAAGGCACTAGGTATGTAATTGTTCTACGTTCGGATAGACTGGGGTTCTCCGCGTCCCCTGGGAAGGAGTTACAGATCCCGCTGCCAGCCTTATCCAAAGGACTCCGAGCAAGAGGTGTTTCACACGTGGTTATCCACTCATAGTCATTCTCCCTATTTCTACTCACTCAGATATTCAGTTTAACTCAAACTTTCCCAGCTGACCAAAGCAGTCCGGAGCAGATCTTCAAGGCAGGGCAAGCTATTCTGCTCCCATGGGTTGCAGGGAGGGCTGGAGAGCTGTAAGGGCTGGAGATAAGCAGCTAGTAGAGAGCAGCTACAAACCACTTCCCGGGCCACTTTGTAGAAACAGAGCCAAACCACAAAGCACCCTACAGCGTGACAGTCCGTACTACAACGGGAACGGGTTGTTTATTACCCATCTTGCTGTTTAAACTATAGGATGCTTCTCCCTAGAACAGCACCAGGTGCCCTTTTGTTCTGAACCTCAAGCCTTTTGCCAGCACGAGCCCGGCGGGAAGATGTGACTCAGGCACACGCGGTCCAGCCCACACCATCAGGACCTAGGCAACCCCTTCAGCTCCGAGGTGCATCATTCCAGGCTGAACCTCTCTCAGCCTGCACTCGTCCACAACTGGACTCATTCAGAAGTAGCACTGCAGACAGGGCAGGTCTTGCCACGGGGTATCTCTGGGTACCGAGTGAGAGAGCTCTCTGGTTCAGCACGCATCTCCCCACACTTCTAACCCTGCAAATAAAGCAGTGCTCCTGTAAACGTGCCCCGCCCCAGAAAACGCATCCTTCCCAACAAAACTTCAAGTCCGGCCTCCTGAAACCACCTTACTCTTTGCCTTTTGCAGGCAGCTCTCTGCACAGGTAGGAAGATGCACCAGAAATTCCTTCCTGGGGTGACATTCGGATGGGTTTTTATAGAGACAGCTCCCACACAGGGAAAAGAAAACTTTCTAGTGATCCACGGCACCCTGTCCAGGCTCCAGACTTGAGTCAAACCCCTCCAAATAAAAGCAAAACAACGTGCCAACGGGAGGCAAACCGGGTCAGCTACAGGGGAGTGGCTGGAGAGGGTGGAGATGTTTTTACACAAGCCATAAGCCCGGAGTCACCCCTCCGCAGGCGGCTGGGTGACGGAGCGCGCCGCATCGCGTGCGCAGTAACATGGGAAGTTTACTTGGACAGCCAGTTGAATCGGCAGGTAGCTTTTTGAGGCCGACGTCGGGCCTAAAATGATTCAGATTTAATCATTTGCAACCATTCTGCAATCCAAAGCAGAGCTTAAAGAATACAGCCACAAGACCTGAAATCAAGAGCCATCTACGGATTCGAGGCGTCTCCCACAGCCTGTTAAGCTCACAAACAGCTCAAGATACTTTCTGTCTGTACCACGGTCTAACACACCACAGGCTCGAGCAGAACAGTGCCGAGACCTCAGGTTTGAGTGTCACACAGAGGAGCAAGGCCCTGATGTGCACAGGCACAGCTCCGCGTGGCGCGTCAGGATGAATACGCTCGCTTAACTCCCAATCGACCAGATAAAGCTCCAGCAGTTAGTCCTTTCTCCTTTCTGAATGATCAGCTAAAGGAAAACTGAAAGTCAGGCAGGATAACAAATAGACAAAATAGAACTCTTTGACCTACCTGTTCATCCTGCCTGGGGACTTAAAACCTGTCATTTATTTGCTTAACAATAAAATATCCAATGAGCTCTTCTGTCAGTAAAATAAAGTGCTGGGGAAGTCAGGAGGAAAGGGAAGCCTGGGCTCAGATGCCAACTCACGAGGTGATTATTAGCAATACCACCTTTTTCCATCCCATTTCCTTCATTATTACAATTCCTTCCCACCACAGCAGCAAATACAGATCCCATTCTTGGCACCCTGAATTTCTCAGCACGAGGACTGCGCTGCTCCCAGCTTTAGCTGAGCAATCACCTACGACCACACCCTAACAACATACAGGGCTCACATCACCCGAAGATGTCACACACCAAATATTAAAAGTGCCATTTACTTCCCAGATCAGTTCAAAAACACATCTAAAAATCCTGGGAAAAACACAGATTAAAAACGTGGGTTTTTTCCACCTCTTGTTATACTAACCAGGTCTGCTCAGTATGAAAGGCTTATGAACTCTGTATACAACTTACTCTTGCTATCCTTGTCTTGATTATACACTCGTCTTCCACCCTGTACTCAAGACCTTCTCTGAAGAACTGCACCATTTTGGGAATATCGTGGCCCAGGGAATCTAATTAAAGAAGAAAACAACAACAAAAAAAAGTTGTCCGAGTAATGCTTATTACTGTGGCTAAGCAGGAGTAGAGAGAACTCAATCTTTCACTTCAGGCAGTTAAACTCCAATCAAAAACGTGGGTTCACAGACAAGAAAAAGGCATTTTCACACATCCTACGTAACCATTTCTGCCTTCCCGCCTTCCTCACAGCTTCACTTTCAACAGAGAACCTGTTTACCAGTGTATAAAACACAGCTTTATGACCTCATGCGATGCAAGCAGCTAGAAAGCCAAAGTTTACTGAATTAGGTTCAGAACAAGCCTGGAGTCTTGCCTGAAAAAAAAAAGTGTCCAGGTCATGCATAAGCCAAGACAGACCGGCCCCGTCCGGCCGTTCCCACAAGCCAAGTCAGCTGCTGCTTCTTTCAGCTGCGAGGGCTCACGGGACAGATTTACACCATCCCTCAGCTCCTTCAAATACAGGTGTTACCTCTCTCCAAGAGAAAGCAGCCCTGGATAAGCTACAAGCCAGGTAAGTTCACCGTGGCATTATGGAGTTTTCCTTTGTTGCGAGAAGTATCTGGGGTGGAATTCTGCATAGTGATGCTTTGCGCAGGTTAATAGTTTTGTCTCAAATGTTTAGGAGCCTAAAAACACTGCCTGCAGCTTCTGGGGCTGGGAAGGGAGAGATGTGGCTCAAAACTCAGTGCTTCACGCAGCTGGCAGGCTCTAGGTTTGAAAAAATCAGCCCTTTTGCTGCTTTTGTGTTTGAAACAGCTGCCCGAAACACAGCTAAAACCCAGCTGGTCAGCAACGGAGGACAAAAGGGTTGAGAGACTGCTGTTTGTTGCTGACCAGAAGAGGAATTGCCTTGAGCATTATGAAAAGGACAGACCAGGCAGGTAAGGGAGCAGGCTGTGCTAAGGAACTCTGCCACGGAGCGGAGCCGAGCAGGCAGAAGCTGAGGCCCAAACAGCTGAGCAACGGTTCGACCGCGCAACGGGCTCAGCGAGAGTTTTTGCACCTTGCTTCTGTTTTCCTGGGTAACCCCACAAGGCTTTTATGGGTCATCAGGACTAACAAGCACAGAGGCAAGTAGCAGGCAAACCTCCCTCCACCCTAATTTGCCTGTTGTGGCAGAAAAGCACAGTTCCAGAGTCCTACAGCTACTCTTACCCAAGACAAGCAGTTCTGCCCCACACAGTCTAATGCTCCTCACCAAAAAAAGCACCTCTAGCATTACATCTTGCTCAGCTCTTGAGATTTCTACAAGAGAATTGCTGCTTACTTCTTTTTGTGTTCGGGTATTTTCGCTTTAGCTTGTTTCTCAACGGTATTAGCTTGGGAATTATTTCGGGAACAGCTACGTAGAAGTCTGCTTGGACCTCATCTTCCAAAATCTGCAATCAAAACGACGCATTGGAGAAGGCAACAAATCACCTCAGCGCAGGAGCTGACCCACAGGCATGTCTGAGCACAGAAACCCATCTTTCCCCCTTCAGATCGGCTGCTAACGTCAAGACAGAGCTTGCTGGATGGGCAGTTTCTTGCTCCTCCCTCCCCAGTCACTGTTTAATTTAGGATATTTATATAATTCTTAAAAAAATAAAATAAAAATCGATACCCATTTGATTAATTCAACTCCTCCCACAACAGCAGCTCCATTCTCACGAGCTGTTTCAGCTTCTTGCTCGTTCTGTCAAAAGAAAAAGACCGTAATTCAGTAATGTCCGCGCTAAGAGTTGGTCTGCGGCGACAGCACCGGCTCGGTGATTTATCCTAGACTACAAAAACAGGCTAGTGACAGGTCAAGAAGGGCAAAGAATGGGTTAAGGCAATCAAAGACCAAAAATATCTACTGGTGGAGGGTGAACAGAGGAGCAGCAATTCCACTGCACTCCAGCTCCCAATAAAAAGTGAGTCAAGTCTTCCAACGACTTCCGCTGGAGGAGGAGGAGCAAAGCCCACCCCACTTGCCGAGGAGCTCTATCAAAAAGCCCTTTCTCTTCCACCTCCATCTCGTGGAAACTACAACGAGCCAACCGCTGAGTCTCCTCGATGAAAAGGTGCAACACTTGGAGGGGAGCTACCTGTGTTTCAAGGGCATGCCAGATACAGAACACGTCGAAAGCAAGCGATTCGGGCTTACCCACCTCGGTGAAAACCAGGACCTTGTTGGTGTCATCCGTGAAGCGATATGGAAGGAGAACGACGCTTGCAAAGGGATCCACTTTTTTCTAAGAAGAAATAAAAACATTACAACAGCAACAACAAGGAAATCACGACTCGAAGGGCAAGTTACACGAGCGCGTAAATAGCCGTCGGAACCGCAACTCCCTCGCAGAGGGAGTTTAACAAATGAGCACGAGGAGTAAGTTTTGACTGCTTTTTTTAATGCCTGGTTTCTACTTAAATATAACCTTAAGAGACATTAAGTAACGAAGCTGCAGTCTGCCCAGGAGAAAGGGGCTGGGATCAGCGATCCCTGTTTAGGATCGTTACCGGCCTCGGGCGCAGCCGGTAACGGCCAGCGAGGCGCTGTCGTCGCGTCCAAAGGGAGGGGAATTTTTAGCCACGCGACAGCCCGTTTTCCAAGCCCCCGGTGGTGCCACCTTTAGTAACTCTACATCTACCCAGGCAGCAAGCCACGTTCTCCTGAGCAGCGGAGAAGCTGCGCGAGGAGCTTCGCACGCGACCCGCCCGCCCGTCCGACTTCCTCCGCGCTGCCGACCCACCTTCTTCTCCAGCGCCATGTCGAGGAACACGTTAATGTAGACAAACTGTTTGGGGTGGGTGAAGTCCAGTTCCTGAAATTTCTTCAGCATCCCCACAGCCTCCTCCAGCTCGTAGGAGGGCCGCTCGTAGAGCCACGTCAAGTACACGTCGTCCACGGGCTTGCTCATCAGCGGCCGCCTGCGAGTCGCTGCTTTCTTCTTTGGTTCTTCCTGCTTGGTCTTTCGGGAGTCTTTCTTTGCAGTTCTGTGACAAACAAAACCATCTTTTATTTAGGTGTTCAGCTGGAGAGTTTGGCGCACGTTCCGAGGGAAAAGAAGTAGATATTGTCACATGTCAGTGATTAAGTGGCAGTTAGTTAAGCAGGAAGGTTCCACTCAAGGATGAGCTGCACCTCTGCACTCATCCCCCAGTTACTTGTCTCAGGTGGCCAAGGCAGAAATCAAACTATCCAAACTCAAAAGCTCTGGAGGTAATTAAGCTCCTCAAACAACACGACCACATTTGTGCAGCAGAGAACCAAGTTACTGACCTCCTATTGTATCAAAGCAAAGCCAGTTTAGGGTAACAGACCAATTTTCACAGGTCTCGCCGTCCCAGAGGCTGGTGACACAAGCACTGGTGACATGCTGCACTGAGCGGCTCCCACACTCCTTCCTCGTGAGCAGAGGAGACACAGCTTGGGTTTTTTTCCTTCTTGCAGTAGAGCGTGGCAGTCCCAGCTCTCAAAACAAGGTCTCTCCTCCCTCTCCTGTGTCTCCAGTGCAAAACTGGCTTTGCACGCAGTTAACAAACACCAGCCCCAATCCTTATTCTCCCATCTATTTGCAAAGGCTCTGAAAGCAAGGACAGGATGCATTACAGCAAGAGCTAGATACCCTGGTCCTCTGTGAAGCGTGCTGAGAGAGCCTGCAAGCCTTCAGAACCCTTGGCGTAGAGCACGCCTCGCTGCTCTGTACACAGAGGTGCTTTTAACTTCTCCCGCTTATGCCATAATGTTACACTTAAAAAGACAACAAATAAAAAGCAACCTGAAACAAGAAGAGGAGCTGTTTGAAACCGAGCCCATAAGCTCGCCAGCTCTCACGGTAACTGTACTCCTCAAACTACAACCCAGCCGTCCCCTCCAAAAGCACACACTGAAAACATCGAGTAAACCTTTCCCCAGAACCGGTAACGTTACGAGGGTAACGGAGAGGACTCCCTGCAAGTCCAGCTTAGCTCCCGCCCGTTTCCCTCCGGGGCAGCAGCTCGCGGGATGCCGCCATGGCCACCTCGGCGGCCGAGACAACACGGCAGGCACGGAGCACACCCCACTCCCCCTCCCCAGACCCCCCGACAGCCAAGCTGCTTCGGATGGAAGGAGCCGCACTTACTTGGCTGCAGCAGCGTAGAGCCGGACGGGCGGCGCGGCCCTGACCGAGGCGGGGACGGCGACAAGGCGCTGGCGGAGCCCCGGCAAGACCCACCCGCGACGCGGGGCCAGCACTGCGAGGGGAAAAAGCAAACGCGGCCTCAGGCGGGCGGCCCGGCCGGCCTCCCTCACCTCCGGCCTCCCTCACCTCCCCAGGGGCCGCTCGCCCGGCCAGGCCCCACCACCCCTCACGGCCGCCCCCTGCCCCGCCGGCTAGACATCGGGAAGAGCCGGTAGACAACGCCCGCGCTTCCCCGACGGCGAGAGAGGCGGCGAAGCCCCGTCACCTCTCCACAGGCAGCGGCCAGCGGGCGCCGCCATCTTGCAGAGCGGCCGCGGTGCAGCGCGAAAAGCGCTCCCCCCGGCGGCGGGGAGCAAATGTTCCGGCGGCAACCGGAAGTGCGGTGCCGTGTCCGCCCGCCGCCGTCCCCCCAACCCGCCGCTGCCGGCGTCCTCTGTTCCGCGGGTGTGCGGGTTCCCCCTCCCCGGTACCCGGTGCTCGGGGAGCGTTGCCCGGGCCTGATGAAAAGCCTCCAGCTCTGTTCTTCACCGGCCCGAAAGGCCGCGGTACAAAAGCGGGGTTGTCCGTTCCCCCAGAACTACACACACACCCCCGCGCCCCCAGAAGACGCTCGGTGGGCAGGGCCCGGGCCTGAGACACCCAAGATGGCGGCGTCTCGTTAGGGCTGCGGGCAGCGGTCGCCGCTTCCCTCACAGACCGGCGCGTTCCCGCCTGAAAAAAACCCACATCTGCCTGGGTTAACGGAGACCGTTGCACTCTTAACGTTTATTGCTTTGAGTCCCAAGTAATAAAGAGATTTTCCGGCTGTTATCACTGTTATTCCCCCCGGGTGGGGAACGGACCCACCTGGCCGGCAACGCCAGTCATGGAGCAGCCCCCCAACTTTGTTCAGCCCAGTCCCAAGCTGCTCAAATACATGTCAGGAACTATAATCCTGCCTCTTGCTGTACGTTAAAGAGGGCCTGTTTATTCCCCACTGCGGCGCTTCTGCCTAGGAACATCCTGGCTCCCGTGGCCTTGTTCACCTCCCCTGGTAAATGCCTGCCCAAGAACGTGCTCCAGTTCAGTCAGGCCCTTCCCGCTCAAAGCTCTGCGCTCAGGCTCATGGTGGCTGTTGGTTTGTTGGGAGGTACTCGGCGAACACCCGACTAGCAACCGCACTACGTGTTTTGTCGCGGTGCAGGACGATCCAAAGTGTTCCCCAAACAGGCCCACGTTCCTCCTCACAGAGGGTGGAAACAGCCCCTCGAAGGCTTTCGGCACGTGTGAGAAAAGAGGGGACTTGAAGGCTGGGGGTGACATTTACCTGCTCCGGCTGCCCAGGCACCCTCCACCTCATGCGGTTCTGGACAACTGAAAAAGAGTTCCCAGAAAAGGAGCCGCTGCCTGCGGAGAAACCAATGAGACCGACCAGACAGGAGCCATCTGCACCTTCAAACCCCATGGGCTCCTGCGCCCACGGCCCCCTGGCCTCACTGTCCGCCATTTCTCTCCCTCTCTCGCAGCTCACCTCCTTAAATAACTGCAGCCCCCCGAGAAGTCTCCCCTAAGCCCGAGCCCCGTCCCCCGGGGCACCCACCGCGGGCCGCCGGCCTGCCCGCTGCCAACCTCCCCCCGGGCTCCCGCCCCGCGGAGAGCTCCGGGCTGCCGCCAACAAAATCATGAGGGAAAAACGCGGCGTCTTCCCGCCCTCGGGCGTTTCGGGGACCTGCCGGCGCTGTCCCCCCCCGGCCGGTGCTGCGGCGTTCCCCGGGCCGGTGCCGACACCGGCTGCGGCTGTGACAGCTCCCGGCGCGCGAGAGGCTGCGGGCGGCGACACGGCCCCGCCTGTGCCCGC
>WUAM01000274.1:809177-823840 GCA_024336885.1 Actenoides hombroni
CTCCTGCCAAAAGCAGAAGGGGGGACAGCCGTGTGAAGACCGGTCCTGACGGGAGGCCCCTGATTCCGGCCGGACCCCCTGTCGCTCGGGGTGGAGGGGGAAGCTTACAGGTTTGGGAGGTCCTGCAGGAGCTTCTTCACCCAGGGCGTGCTGGGATCCACACAGACCCTCTCCAGGCTTTTTAGCTTAATCCTAGAAGAGACCTGAGGTTTCCTCCTCCTCCTCCTCCTCCCGTGGCGGGGCTGGAAGAGCTGAGCCCCCTCCTGCGCCTCTCATAAAGAGCAGGAAACTGAAATCATTCAAGGGAGGGAGGGAAGGGGGGAGAGGGGGGTGTCTCGCAGCCCCCAGGAGCCACTTACACCACTTCGAGGCGCCGGCAGCTGCTCCCCACCGGCCGGACCTCGATGCTGCTGTACTTCGCCGGGGCGATGAAGCTTCTGGTGGTCTTGGCGCAGCGGCAGCTCAGGTTGCCGTTGGCTTCCAGGAGACCTGGAGGGGCACGTGGCCGCCGCTGACGCGTGGCCCCAAAACCCACCGCCATCCCAAAAACCCTTTCCGGGAGACGCGTTTCCCCCCCCCGCCCGGCTCCCTGCCAACATCACTGCGCCCGCTCGCAAAACAGCCTTGGCAGCAGCGAAACCCCGGAGGTGCCTCTGAAAACCCCACAGTCCTCCCCTCCACCATCCCCCAGCCCCACACGTGGGGACACGGGGAGCCTCACCTGCCTCCCCAGGGTGCTGGGTCACCAGCAGCAGCCCCAGCAGCAGGGCCACCCGCGCAGCCATGCCGGCCCCAGCCCCGGCCCCGGCAGCATCCCCCTATTTGAGCCCAAAAATAGGAGAAGTGAGGCGGTGCAGGCGGGAGGCCCACGGGCTCGGGGTGGTTTTCACCCATCTCCCTTCCCTGCTGACGGTGCTCGCTGAGCTTGCAACACCGCTGCTAAAAAGGGGCTTGGGGCTCGGCGAGAGCCTGGCCTTCCTGAAACTGGCTCCGGTTTTCCCTTCCTGCAAAGCCAGGTCTGGTAAAGACACGGGTCGTTCCCTACACCGCTCGTCCTCGGCGCACGCAGCTGCACGAGCCCGGATGTTCTTTGTTTGCTTTTCTCTCCTGCCCGGTCAGATATTACTCATTTCTCCTACCAACAGGTCTCACCTCTCCAAGGCACCTCCCAGCCCGAGCTTTGGTGGCACGCGGCTGGGCGCTGCCCTCCTTCCCCTGCCTACAGTAGAAACACCTCACACGTATCCCGCACGCCACGCGTTCGGATATATAGGACATATATTCAACTGCACACGTTAGCGCCCGAGGCATAGCGCTGAAAGAGCATCAAGACAGGAGCGCCGGATGCAAACCACCATCAAGGAAAGCTACGGCGGTGGGGTTTAGGGAAAGCTCTGCCAAGTTTCTCCAAAGCTAGGAGGTCCAGGGAATTTACAGCACAAGCAAAAAACCCTGAATTTTATTTGACTTGAGCTCTCAGGACAGGACACTTTATGCAGTGCGATAAAAACCCCAGGGGACACAGGAGAAGTCACATCGTCGCTGTGCTGGAGCCAGGAGCGGCCCCAGACAGAGAAATACCTCAGTCTACAGCCAAGCCAATAAAGAGATCATACTGATGCTGAGGCAGGGACAGAATCCAGGGGGGAAACACCCCCCCCAACCTGCTGCGGGGCTGGGGTCAGCAGCCAGCTGCCCTCCCTGCAGCGGCCAGGGCCGGACGCACGGCTGTCGGGAAGGGAGGGAGCGAGGGCCAAGTGAGGAGCGGCCAGGTTTGTGCGCCTGGGCATCATCTGCCAGCCCGACGCGGAGCTCCGAGCATCAACTTCCTTAGCAGGAAACTTATTTTTTCTTCCTGCGAAAAGCAGAAGGCGGAGAAATGTGTGAACGCAGAGAAAAGCGGGTCCTGGAGGAGGAAGCTCCTGCCCCAGCTGAAGGAAGTCACCACTGTTTCCCCGGGACAGGCATCGCTGGTGGGGACGTCTCCCAGCCACCCCTACGCTGTGCCGCAAACCCGGGCGTGAGGAAGGAGGGCGGCTCTCCCCGCCGGGCACCGGCGCTCGATTGCGCTCGCAGTGAGCACATTTTCAATGAGCACATTTCCAATGAGACCACTTCTGTTATTCCCCCCCCCGCCAAAATATCCATATATTTTTTGGCCAAAATGTTTTCAGAGGCACAGCACCGCTCACAGCCGGGGAGAGCGCACAACCCACGGGCTGAACCCCCTAACAGCAAGGTCTCACCCCTCATTACCTTGGGAGCGGGTCCCTTGCCCCCCCCGGGCAGCCCCTCCAAGAGCCCTTGGTCCTGCGATTCTGTCACCTGAGCCAAAGGGGTTTCCAGCAAAGCCACTTACGTGCTGGCGATACGCTTCAGCAGCTTCTTTACCCAAGGGGCGTCCGGATTCACGCACACCTTCCCCGAGGCCTTCAGCTGAATGCTGGAAGGCAAGGAGAGCGTGTCAGCATCACCCTCCCATCCCACAGCTGGCACTCGCATGGGCAGAGCGGCTCCACGGGCTCAGCTTTCCTTCAGTGGGTGGCAGAGAGCCACGAGCCTCCCAGGGGAGCTGGGGGATGGTGGGGGGAATGAGAGGGTGCAAGAGGAGCGGGGGCTGTGCACGGAGCCTGACAGAGACGACCGCTCAAAGGTGGGTGTCTCTGTAGGTTTCCGAATGAGGCGGTGACGAGCAGTTAATGAAATCTCACACCTCTGCTTCACAAGCCCTTTGAGTCAGGACAGGAGTAACCGGAGAAGGGCTTGACCCAAGATGCTGTTTGCTCTCAGGAGCTCTGCCTGTTGCTAGTGGAAAAATGGGCGACGGCTCATCGTGCTTCGGTGCCTGAGGATGTTCTTCCTCCAAACTGCAGATGCTGCCCCCTAAGCACCAGCACGAAGAAATCCTGCTTTCCCCGGCTGGAAAGGCTGATTCAGGTCCTGGGGACCTCTGGCAGCTCAGCTCGGGTGCATTTCCTCCATCAGCAGTGACCCGGTGTCGCTCAGCCCCGAAGCAGGGCTGAGCTTGCCGGCATTTCTGGAGAGCTTTAGTTTTGGGAACGGAAGCGGAGCAGCGGGGCGGCTGCGGAAGCGAAGGTGCGGCTCTGGCCGGGGAGCCAGAGGAGAAAGCAGCTTTCTGCCCCACGAGCTACCCGCAGCACTTACATGATCTCTGTACGTCTGCAGGTGCTTCCCACGGGCCTTATCTCGATGCTCTCGTATCGCTTTGGACTGATGTAGGTCGAAGCTGTCTTTATGCACCTACAGTTCAGGTTTCCATTCACCTCCAGGATGGCTGAGAAAGAGAGAAGGTAGCAGCTTACAGAGACCAGCGGCGTTATTAGAGAGGCGGTAACTCTTGGACAGCCACAGAAATTGTCCCTTTCTGTGCCATCACTGACAATGCTCTAGGGCCCACTGTAAAAAGCTGTTAGCTGGGTCTCTACCTCGGTACCCTGCTCTCATGCAGCTCCTGAAAGCTCAGCCAGGTCCCAGCAAAGGAGAACGGTCACGCTACGAGAAAAACCCTGGGCTAACCAGCCCGGGGGAGTCCCCATTTGCCCCAGTCCCTTTCAGGGCAGGACGTGGGCAATGCCCACCCGTCGCGAGGTCAGGGAGCTGGTGGCCGTGGGTATCTCCGCAGACACCCAAAGCTCACCTGCGCGGGCCGAGCGGGACATCGCCAGCAGCAGCAGCAGCAGCAGGAGCCACGGGAGCACGGGGACTCCTGTCCCCTGCCGGGCCGGCGTTCGCATCCTGGCAGCAGGCTCAGCCCCAGCGATGGTCTGAGGAGCCGGGTGAAGAAACAGCCCTATTTATTCAGGAGGGTCACGCTCTGACACAAGTGACAGAGATTCAAACTTCAGCAGTCACATCTGACCGGCAGACCGTGAAAAGAGGTGACGTAATTTCTCGGATGCCGCCCGCAGCCGGGTCAGAAGCTCAGTTTACACCAGTATTGATCAAAACCAGCCAGTGGGACACAGAGCGTATTTGGATTCCCCGTGGAATCTTCCCCGCGCCCTGGTTCTGAGTAGCTGGGTCTGTACAAGCATCGCCCTTCGCCGCATTTAGCGTTTCTCCAGAGCCTCAAACGAAATCAGAGCGCAAGCCCCAGGCAAGCGATGGGTTTTTTTAATGCACTCAGCTATTTACATTTCTTTTTTTTTTTCCTGAGGGCTATAATTTCCCCCTTGCTATTTTTGCTATCGCTTACATCGGCAAAAACACCTAGCACCGAACTGCGGAAAAAAATAATAAAGTCCTCTGCTCTGTGTTTCCACTCAGGCCCTTGAAGTGTAGCCCTTGGGTACGGGTAAAGCACCCAGGCTACGCGAGAGATGAGTGGTACGGCAGCGCCAGCAAAAACCAAACTCCTCCCGCGTCTCCGCGCGTCTGCACCCGAGCGGCTCACGTTGAGCTGTCGTCGGCAGAGACTCTCGGTGCCTGGGAGTGAAACACAGCCGGCTGCCAGAGAACTGTGGCAGAAAAAGCTGGGCTGGGCATGGGGATTTGGGAGGGTGCAGGCAAGCTATTGACACCAACAGAGACGCGTACGCGGCAGCAGCGAGAAGCCCGAGGAGGACGCGGAAAGGGAGGTCAGACCACGCGCATCCTTAGGATGCTGTAGAGCTGCACTTCCACGAGGCTTTAAGGCTTCGTTCGGGCAACGCGGAGCCCTCCCGGCCTTACGCGCAGGGGAAAACTCCTTCCCCTTTTGGGGGCCGGCAGCTGGCACTTGCTCCGTCACACATTTCACGGCATCTTTGGGCTTTTCCTCAAAAGGAGCCACCGAAGGACTAAAGCAATGGGTGGTGGCACACAAGGGGTCAGTTGGGTAATGCCAACACCTCTGACTCTCACACGAGGTGCTCGAGGGCGACCGCTGCAAAGCGACGGCCTCAGCAGCTCCCCGTGCTTTCGGGTTTTGGGGGACGGGGGCTGCCCCAAATATGGCAAAGTCACCATCCGGGAAGCAAAAAGGGAAGGGGACGCGCGGCCACAATAGCGAGGCAAGGAGGAAGGAAGAGGGCAGAAGAAAAAAAGTTGTGGTGGTGTCATCATGTTGTAATTTGGAGCTTTCAAATCACGTCAGCATTTTAGATAGTACCCAAGGGGTAAGCTAAAGAACAAGTCTTCCACCCGAACCTTAAGCTACTCATCTGTCTCTTAAAAGACTCGTTTTTCAACCCTAAGCTACTCATCCGTCTCTTAAAAACTCAGGTTTCCCCTGAAAGGGTTCCAAAAGTCTGGTGAAGACCTTGTTCAAGAGAGCAAGGTCAAAAACGAACGAGCGAGGAATTTAACTCCCTGGGCACCGGGGTCAGAGAGGGGCAAGGAGCAATTTCCATGAGCTATTCCCAAAGTCCCGTGGAGGGCACGAGCCTTGCTGCTACGGCAGGGGAAAAGGAGACGGCTTGAAAACTGGGGCTTGTTCAATCCTTTCAGAGTTTTCCATTTCCTTGCAGTGAGTTACTGGAAGAAGTCCAACCTGGGACTGTTTTAAGTGGTTCTGCTGGGTGATGGGGGGGGGTGTACTCTTCAAAGAAAAGTCTGCAGAACGGTGGGGAAGGCAGCTATTTATGGGGAGACCCACTCAAAGTGGACAGGAGAGACCCCTCTTCATCGTGAGCACCAAGGAAGCTGTCCCCTCTGCAGGCAGAGGTGGCCTCGGCAGCAGCTCCCCTCCAAGCAGGAGAAGTCAACGCTGCCTGGACAAAAGAACGTGGCTGCGGGGAAGCGACGGCTGTCACGTCACCCTTTGGCGTGCCCAACAGCCTCCCTGGAATGCCCCGTGGGTGCTCTCAAACGGTGAGCTCAGCTCCGCCATTCCCAGCGGGGCAGTCTCTGCCCACAGGGCTCCGCAGAGGAGCGGAGCAGCAGAACCCGCCGGTCCCTTTCGGACGGGACGTGCCCTCTCGGTTCACACCTAGAGGTAGATTTTCATAGCCAAGCCCAGCTCTGGCACCGTCTCCGAAGCGACGCGCTCGGGTTTCCCCCAGGACGCCGGGGCAGTCGGGTGAGTCCCCAGCACACAGCCCCAGAAGATGCACCATTTGACTCGGCCGGTCCTCGAGCCGCTACAAGTTTCTGCTTCGGGAAGGAAAGGCGAAATAAACGTGGATGTGGGGAGAAAGGAGAACTTGACAGAGACACAGCAATCCCAGGGTTTCCGAACCGCCTGGGTAGTAGCTGCGGTGGTTTCACCCTCTGACTAATGTGTGCATCGATAAACCCTGCGGTGTTTTCTCAGGAAGGAAAAACCTGCAGCCATTGCGGGCGGCTGCCGGTTGTGCCCACTGAGGGGTAGTTCTGAGAAAGGAGGAGGAGGAGGGTGAGGAGCAAACCTGCCACTGTCCCGGAGCGAACCGCTTCCTGGATGCCAGGAGTTCACGAGAGGTGCCCTCACGTATTGATCTGTGGATGTGCCAGGCCAGCGTCAACCAAAATACCTTAGAAAGGTCCCAAGAACTTCGGTATTTCCTGCAGCAGCTGCACCTTTGCAGGCAAGGGTTTCATTTGAGTAATATTTTATCCATTTTTTTTCAAGATTTTCATACCCACTGGATCCTCACAGAGCCATAAAATGATTTGGGTTGGAAGAGACCTTAAAACTCATCTCATTCCAGCCCCCCTGCCACGGGCAGGGACACCTTCCACCAAACCAGGCTGCTCGAAGCCACGTCCAACCTGGCCTTGAACATCTCCAGACACCCTTGCTCTGGTGCCTGAATCAGAAGCCTGCAAAAACATGGTGCATCCACCTCCCAAAGGCCATGACTGTGGCCCAAAGAGCGTGTTCTGCTGCGTGGCTTTGCTTCTGCAGCCGTTAAACTGCTTAAAAACATGTGATTTAGTGGCATCAAGCCATAGAAAGCCTCAGGCTGGTCCAGGGAGGGCAAAGAGTTCCTTGAAAACACTGCAAACCAGGTAATGGGAAATGAGAGGGGAGGGAGGTGAGCCATGTGTGGGGAGAAGAGCGCTCATGCTTCTTGGCAGAGGGGAACGAGTTTTTACGTGCCTGACCCCCTGCAGAAAGATGAGGATGGAAAACCTGTCACAGAGTCCCCAGACACGTGAGCCAGGGATGGAGCGAGAACTTGATCGGCAACAACAAGGCAAGCTTCAGAGATGAGCAGAATATGACCTGAGCTAAGTGGAACAGGAGGAAAAAACACAAAAAAACCTTTTCCATGTTTGACCAGGATGGGCAGAAACCCATCCCTGATGTCAATGCCACGGAGACGCTCCTCTCCCGCCCTTCAACGAGGACCTGCACGCTCCGCAAGCACGTAAAGATTCGCACGAGGCCGCGTCAGAGGTGCCTGCAGCAAGGAAACCTCTCAGCCACGCTGAAACCACCAGGTTTGCTTTGAGAGAAAGCAAACTTTCAGCTCACCCTTCCTTTCTCCACAACTCACCCAACGCTCCTTGCAGGATAGATAAAAACTGGGTTTTAAAAAAAAAAAATAATTAAAAAAGTTACCCTAAAAAAAAAGCCCCAGCTGCAGACAATTGCCACCAGTGTGGTTTGTGGTCCATCACCTGCTTCAAAGGCAAAGGGGCCTCCTGTCAAAAGCCGAGGGAGAGCTGCACCCACACCTATCTCGGCACCGACTCGTTCAGCGCTGCGTGAAAACCCCGGCAGAGGCGGCCGGGACCTGAGCGCAGCGTTGGCTTCTCACTTAGCGTACGAAAGCGAGTCTCAGCCGCTTTGTGCGGTGCCCGGTTCCCAGCCCAGGGCTCCTTCCAGCCCAACTGGGATGTTCTGCAACCCCTCGTGCCCCCTACACCTCAGAAACACGTTCCCAACCAGCCTGTGCTCATTCCGCTGCGTGCGAGAAGAACTTGAGCTCTTCCCCCCCTGGCCATGAAGTTGCATTTTAAAAAGAACCATTTTCCTTTAAAAAAAAAGCAGCCTTTCTTTCTTCCAGAAACTTACAAGCCCAAATGTGTAAAAAATAACACCGACACAAGGGTACGGCCCAGGGGAGCGGGACGTGGGGGTCTCCCAGGCCCTGCGCCGGTGGTGACCAGCTCGGACATGACTCGGGGGAGTTCTGTTCGTACTCGGATGCAAAGCAGACGGTGCTCACTGCAGCAGGAGCCGGGCACGGAGTGAAATTTCACCAGCAGAGCACCAGAATTAGCCAAAGCCTGACGAAATCAGCCCAGAACCAGGTCGCTCCACCTATCCAGCTCACTGTCTCCGTCTTCGAGTGAAGGCTGCTGGTGACAGGATCTCACTTTTGGCTCATTTTTGGAGATACCAGAGAGGTATGATGACCCCTCTGCAAGCAAGCGAAGAACCTACTGTTTAAAATTACTTTTTAGTAATTAGGCTCAACTACTTGGTCTGCTTGAGGGCTAACAGTTGGACTCAATAATCTTGAGGGTCTGTTCCAACCGAGACGGTTCCATGATTCTAAAGAAAGGGATAGTAAGAGGGAGCTTTGAAAGAGAACGGTGAAGAGGGAAGGAGAAAAGCATAGAGCAAGAGCAAAAGCTTGATCAAGATGAGGGAAATTAAGGGGAATTTTTAAGACGTGCAAATTTGATATTCCTGCCTCGCGGGTCCATCCCGAGCCGCAGGACCTTGGC
This sequence comes from Actenoides hombroni, assembly GCA_024336885.1. Classification (NCBI taxonomy): domain Eukaryota; kingdom Metazoa; phylum Chordata; class Aves; order Coraciiformes; family Alcedinidae; genus Actenoides; species Actenoides hombroni. The sequence goes on from WUAM01000274.1 coordinate 817,779, forward strand.
AGAGCAGCGCCCGGCTGCTTTCTGCCGAGGAGAAAGCAATCAGCACGCGTTCAGCGGCGTGTCAGAGCTCGCCACCCGACCCCCGGGCAGGGACAGTTGCTGGGACATCCCGTCCACCCCAGAGATGCAAATGGCACCAGGAGAAAATCCCCTGCCTGCTGCGCCGGCGGCTAGAAAACCGCGCTGGAGAAATACCCCGGCACCGCCTCCGCGCTCCTGCGCCCGCAGCTCTCGATTGGTTTCCGAGCCGAGTCGACCCGAAGCGAAGCCATGCGACGCGGAGCTGCGGCAGCACCCCTCTGGGGCCCGCCAAGCACCACGTCGCCCGGCACGGAAGAGCCGAAGCAGGAAGGAGAGCCAAGGGCTTGGCCAGGGAGCGGTGTTGGTGGCCGGCCCGCGAGCCCCGGGTCCTTCTCCTGGCATTTGCATGCGGGCGCAGGAACCGGTCTAGACGCCGCAGGTGCCTCCGCGCTGGCACCGTTAGCCATTTGCATAGGGGCTTCGTGCGACGGCCGCGGCTCGAGCCCCCAGCGTGGGAGGAAGGCGGCGAGGAGTTGAAACGAAGTTGGGCTGTGACAGGGAGGGAGCCAATAAACGACAAGCCGGGGTGTTTTAAGCGAGACGTGCCTGCCGACATGGCCTCGCCGCTCTCGGTGCGCAGCCGGCGCAACTCCAACCCGACGTTCTCCACATCTCAGCCGGCTGGGGGGAAGGTCTCTTGCTTTTAGACCTTCATTCTTGGACTAGCAAAGCAGCGGGCCGGGTCTAATTACAACAGCCAGACCAAAATACGCTCCTGGAAAGTCCCCCGGATAGATCCAGCCTGTGCTTCACAAGACGGGAAGTTTCCACTGAGCTCAAAGGTGGCCCCCGTGTCCCCCTCGGCACCTTTCCCTGGGATAGAAGTCGGATGCTGCAACACCGTGGAGGATGCTCCGGTGCTTCAGGAGACTTAGGCAACAGGTGCTGAGGAGAAGCAGCTAAATCAGGTGGGCAGGACTACATTGCCCACTTGTTCCGCAGCGCTGATGATCCAGCCAAGATCCAGCCAAGATCCAGCCAAGCCCATGGTGCCGGTGGGTGGCTGGGTATCGAGCACGTCACTGCGGCAGCACAAGGCTTCACCTGCCTTCTGCATCCATGCCAGCAACTGCATCGCTCCCTGGACACCTGGGCAAAGCAACTGGACCCAGGGGGCTGCCAAGGTACGGAAGGACTCACGCAAGGTTTCACAGTTGGACCCCGCTGCGCACGACGGGGAGGAAAGAGGAGCTAAAAATGCCACGAAGGCCAGAAACCCCCCGAGGATACCGATATGCAAACACATTTCCCCTCCGCACCCGAGGCGGCAGCCTCCCAAAGGCACATTTCAATGGCTTGAGCTGAATCACCTCCTGTATGGGTAACTTATTTAGGCAAGCACTTAGCAACGGTCCCACCACTGGGCTCCCAAGGAGCGTTATGGCGAGGTCTCCTCCCCTTCTCCTCCGAGCTTGAGAGCTCGATGGAGGCAGCTGGAAGCTGGCAGGCTTGCTTAGACTGCTGGTGTTTTATTTTTCCCCGAGTATTAGCGGTTCCCATTTTAGTCGAGTCAGTAATTAAGCTGTCACCACATTATTTGGCTTGCAGAAAAACCCAGAACTATTATTTCTGGTAGAGCTAAACCCGGTCTTGACCCACTTCCTACCGGTGAAGTCAGAAGGCGGCAGCTCGGCTTTAGAGCAGCAGCACCCCGTGCTTTCTAGCTCGACAGGAGCATCCTCAACCACCGCAGCCACCCTCCCCGATGTCTAGGGGCACATCTCCGCTTCACGCGTACATTCGTGACTCATTTCCCACCAAACGCCACCTCTTGCCGGGCTATCTGAGCCCGACTGCCACAACGTATGTGACATTTGCCTCCGCTCCTTCCCACCTCTTCGAAGCGGTATTTACACAGCCCCTGCTTGCAGGAGTTTGACATTTCCCGTCCGACCGAGTGATGTTTCGGTTTATCCGCCCTACTTGCAAAGCTCACCAACCACGCAGGAGGTCCAGCTCCCCACCTCAGAGCAGGGTCTCTCCTGAGGAGGTCCGGTCCGATTAAGTCAGCGGAAGGTGACAGCAGCTAGTTGAAGGGTTTGCAAATCCCCCTTGTCCTCAAGACCCACTTCTGCCGGTGGGAATTGCACAGGGCGACCGCAGCCTGGCGCATTCACAGCCCGAGATGGGCTGCCTAGGGGATGGGAAGCCAGCAAGGCAGGATGACCAGCTAAGCAGATCACAAGATGAGCTACCCAGCTTTTACACGTTGATTGGGAAGGAGAAGGATACGTTGGAAAGGGCTGTGGGGATAGGATTACGCATGGTCCCGCCTCCTGGGACGTCTCAGACGCATCCGGCCGTGGCTTCCCCATCCAGCCTCCCCTCCCAGGTGAGCTACTGGGGATGGCATTTCCGACTGGAGCCCTGATGCCAGGGCAGCACAACACGCTCTTAGTCTATCGCTTCTGCCACGAGGCACATGGTCCCCTGACCTACCAGGAACGGGCCCCAACTCAGCCATCAGCCTCAGGCTTGCTCCCAGAGTTGCTATTTTCATTAACATCCACTTAATGTTTCGAGGCCTTTCCTTCCCCTCTTTTGGCCAGGTGTCTCCCCCCCTCTTCTTGGGGGAGATGCTTTTCCCACCGTTCACTCGCAAACCACCGCAGGAGGTATATTTAAAAAAAAATAATTAAATAGGCAAGCCAGGAGCGACTGTTCTCCACCAGCGAGTAGAAGTGCACATGGTAAGGAGGGGAAATCCAGTTCTCCACTGAGAAGGAAGCACGTTGCTGCAACACGAAAGTCTTCTGGGGTGATAAGCAGCCCTCCCGCTCCCTGGAAAGCCCCTTCTCAACCGTTTCTCTTGAACCCAGCACCCCTGCGTCAGCACTTTGGACATCAGAGCCTTGCCCGTGCTGCTGAGCTAACACAACTACCCGGAGATGCTCTCAATGGAGAAGGAGAAACTCTAGCCCGACTTCTGCAAAGGATGCAAATCTCACCAGCTAAGAGAATCGATACCGAAAGGAGTTGTCTCGCGGCTAAAATAATCCAACGTCGCTTCAGGCTTGGGGATGAAAGGAAGGCTGGCTGAGCTCAAGGCTGGAAGGTCAGCAAGCTTTCACTTGCTGGGTGGAAATGGGGAGGCAGATGAAAGGGCAGCAGGCAGGGAGAGAAGAAGGGCTGAGGGAGATACTGGAAAGCGAAAACAAGAAGCCCAAACCCATAGAAACCATGAAATCTGCTTTGATCTTTCCTCAGCTTTTATCTCGGTCGTTGCTTGTGGAACACACCCCGAGAACTAGTATGGCCTAAAAAGGAGCATCTGTCACAGGGCGCAGCCTTGGGTTGGAGCCAGAACCTCCCTGGAGCTGTTTGTGCACCTCCCTTTCGAACCCCACCTTCCTGCAGCTCAGGTGACCGAGCGCCTCTCGCCAGCGCGGACCGGAGCATCTCCCGCTCGGAGGTTTGCCACCCCAAACCCGAAGCTTCCCGCCCCTGCCAGCCCTGTGCAAACGGAGAACCAGGGCAAAGCAGTTTGCAGCCGAGCAGGCTGATCTCAGGTATTCCAGCTCGCTTGTTCTCCCGCAGCTCCCTTCCCGGTGCTCCCGAAAGGATTCGGTCCCACCCTCGTCCTCCTTCCACGCTCCTCTCAGCATGGTCATTTATCCCCCGAAGGTCAGAAAAGACCGCTACGGTCCCATCAACCAGCATGACACCTGCAAAGCAGGTCTGGACACCAAAACCGTTCTGAGACCGGGCAGCCAGACCCTATGCGCACGTCAGGGGCTTTATCAATTTCATTGCTGACTCAGCCCAGTCCGCTCCTGGGCACCGAACACCCCCCGGAGTCCAGCCCACACCCCGTGGGCTTCATCATCCCCTTTAGTTCGCCAGAAGGGAGCAGAGCTGCCCTCGAGGACAACCCCGTAGGATGGAGCACGGCACTGGGGATGTTTGGTCCAAAACCCACCCCCCCCGAGCCCCCCAAAACCCCACTCAAGCCACCCCAGCGATGCAAACCCGTCGGCCGATTCAGGTGCCCCTGTTTACAATGGCCCTGCTCATCCCACAGTCGAACACGACTGCGTTCCCTTTTGTACCGGCCGCGACGCCTTTGCATTTTGGGGTGTCTAACCACGGGAGCTGACGTAACCCCGATGCCCCACGCGAGCATCTCCCGGTTCCGACCTCCACCTAAGAAAAAGAAAGGCGGCAGCTGTGTTGAGAGGTGAAAATACGGCGAGGAGCCAGAGAAACCGGTCAGACCACCGAAAGCAGAGGAGTTCCCAGGGCCAGGGGATGCTGAGCTGCAGCCAGCGAGGAAGTGTGCGCACCCCGACACCTCCTGGTGCCTCGGGGCATAGCGGGGACCCCGGCACAGGCTTTGCAGAGGGGTTCCCAAGCAGGGAAAAACCCTTTCTTGAAGCAAAAATTAAAGACTCAATCTCACCAGCTTCTTACCTGAGGGAACATCGGTAAATATCTGACATAATTGGTGTTTGAGGGAAACGTCTTGCCGTGCGTTTCGAGAAGTATTTTATCTTTTTCTTTCCCGCTCAGTACACCCAAGACGAACCTCTACCCTCCCCTGAGTCTGCCAGAAAACATCCTTTTCCTTCCCTTAGCTTGCTGGTCCCCACTAGAGAGGCACAAGATGGCTAGGAAGAAAATTACAGACAAGATTTTGTAGAAAACCCAGATTCTTCTGCACATCAGCTACTTAGGCATACACAAAAAAAGTGATTTCCTTTTGTTGGCCGTCTCTTTTCCCTTGTTTGAACAACCTGAGAAGAAAAGCTGCCAAAGGACTGTAATATTAGTGCTTCCCTTTACAGCAATGTCTCAGACGGGACTGTGATGTGACCCAAGCTGAGCCTCCTCAGATTGATCGAGTATGGTCACTTTAATAAGTGCATTTTCCAATCAAGCAAGGTCATCTGCCGCGCTGAGCCGGCATCAGACAGAGGGGATCGGTACTCAAACCGAGGTTGGTGTTGGACGGAGCGGGACCCTTCCTTGTGCTCACCCTAGACAGCCAGGTCTCCCCAGAGCCTTCCCCTCTGCTGATGGGGAGCAGCAGAACAAAGGTCCAAGCTGCAGTAACTGGAAACGGTGAGCGGGACCAGAAGGACGTTGAGGTTAAGGAGGGGTTTTCCTCTCCCGGAGAGGGGATTTTCCTTTCCTGCGGTATTTGCCGAGGACGCGTGCGTGGATGTCGACAGCCTCGGGGGCAGGCAGAAGCGGGTATTCCACCTGGCAGCTTTGGAAGGTGGAGGTGGTGTACAAGGGGAGGTGCTTGGAAAGATGTTTCCCCAGCGTGACACGTGGCCTCAGCCTAACAAAACGGGGGACTTTCCTTCTGCCGCTGGGCGTGGGACTGGGTGAGCGTGTCGTGCAGACACGGGAGTTGGACTTGCCCCGGTAGAAATCAGCTCTGGGAAATAAAATAAATAAATCAAGCACCAGCTACGTTCTCACTTGGCAGGGACACGGCTGAATTCGTGGCTGAATTCGGCAGTTCCGTGACCTCAACGGGGCTGTCCGGGAGGCTGGGGGCTCAGCACCACTAGAGAGCGGCAGAAACCAGTGCTGGGGATGGCAGCCGAGCACCCAGCGCCGGACTGGGAAGGGAGCATTTCATGCAGCTCCAGAGGCCGCGGCGAAGGCAGAAGATCCCAGGAAAAAGTGTCCCGGCTTTGTAGGCGTTACATGTGCCGCCTCGCATCACGGGGAGGATTTTTTCCCCTTAAGGAAGGCAATTTTCAGAAGAGTTTCTGAGCCACCAGCTTGCAGGTTTTTCCCCAGTCTGTGATTTTTTGTTAGTGACTACAGCATGATTACTGCATCCAGTTCTGGAGCCCCTGTTACAGGAGGGATATGGATGTGCTGGAATGTGTCCAGAGAAGGGTCAGGAGGATGCTCAGAGGGCTGGAGCACCTCTCCTATGGGGACAGACTGAGAGAGTTGGGATTGTTCAGTCTGGAGAAGAGAAGGCTCCGGGGAGACCTTATTGTGGCCTTCCAGTATCTGAA
>WUAM01000274.1:823940-842454 GCA_024336885.1 Actenoides hombroni
AGGGTGGTGAGACACTGGAACAGGTTGCCCAGAGAGGTGGTGGAAGCCCCATCCCTGGAAGCGTTCAAGCCCAGGCTGGATGGGGCTCTGAGCGACCTGCTCTAGTGGGAGGTGTCCCTGCCATTGGCAGGAGGGTTGGAACTGGATGAGCTTTAAGGTCCCTTCCAATCCTGACAATTCTGTGATAAAACTGGAGCTGACTGGTGCCGGGGCACTGCCCGGCGTCACCGTACCCGAGCACGGGTGGGTGCGGCACAGGGACCGGGGTGCCCCGAGGAACGGGCACGGAGACGGGATGCAGCTGAGAAGGACCAAGTGACGGGTGGGAACGAACAGAGGAAACGCAGGCTTGGGGAAGGAAAAAGAGAAGGAAAGAGGCGCGCTAAAAGGAGGGCTTCCTCCTCTCACAAAACACACGGGTTAGGGCTCTTTGCTCAATTCCCAGGCAAGAGCGGTAGCAACCTGTGGAACTGGCTCGTCTTGCTGTTCTGCAGCACAGTTCCGGGTAGGTTTTTGGGTGGGGAGGGGCACAAAGGCATCCCGGAGATCTAGAAATTCAGGTTGGACCCCGCAGACCCTGCAGCAATGCGAAGGGACCTTGTTTGGAGAGAGGATGGAGGAAGACTGCTGCACAGAGCAGCCGTCGCCCTGAAAGATGAGGAGCAGAAGGAGACATAGTATGGGCCTGGAGAGACAGGGCACTGCCAGCAGGGCAAAGGGCACAGGACCATCTCTGGGTGGAACGAGGAGGCTTGGGAGCAAACCAGCAGGAAGGGAGCAATGACAGAGCACTGTGCCCGCAGTGGGAAAGCACCTCCTGCGTCCGGTCAGGGAGCTCCCGCTGTCCTGGGAAGGGCAGAAGGAAAGGGACGCTCCTCTACATCCCCACCACCCCCTCGGAGCCAGTTCCGAGTTACCCAAAACACAAGTTTCTTGTGCTTATGGCATGTTAGGATCCCATGTTTGGGATCTCTGCTTGAACCCCACAGAGGAGCAATGGTGGGATCCACGCGCAGGGGGGCTCGAGGTGACCTTCTTGCCTAATTTCTCCAGGGTTTTTGCTAGCGAGGGGGTTTTCCATCCCACAGGCACGTTTTCCCAAGGCAACGGTGGGTGCTTATTTCCCGAGACATATCAGAGATTAAAGGCGGCAGCGTAGGGCTTCCAGGGATGAAAGGTAAGGGAGGAAGAGCCTGAGGAAGGGTACTGTTACCCTAACGCTGAGCTAAGCCTTGGAACCTCACAAACAACTACTAAGTTACTCCAAAGTCCTTCATTTGACGAATTATCAAGATTCAGCCCCGCAAAGTGCAGGACACAGCCAGCGAGCGCGGCCCATCACAGCTAAATCACTGCTCAGCAGTGCTCCTTGGTTTTGACTCCCAAGTAAGTGACCCAGGTGTAAGCTGAGCCAACTACACGGTCCAGCAGAAGCACAAAATCCCCCTACACCACTGAAGTACATACGGACACGATACCCAGGTCACCCCAGCCAGGCACAGGAGGACGGTACGGGAGCTGGGGTAGCATCGTCCCCAGGGTTTGTGCAAACTGTAGCCCAGGAGCCGCTCGCTCCTCGGCTACCAGCTGATAGAAGCAGCCTGCCTTACAGTTATGTCCGGGCTGCACCGGAGCCTGGTTTGTCCTGTTCGACGGTACAACGGGTTATCACTTGAGCTGGAGGGGAGCGATACTGGGAGTGCCATGGGGCGTTCAGCTCCTTCCAGACAGGGAGGGTGGGTAAAGTGCGGTTCCACGCCAAACATCTTCAAAACCCGTGGGTTTTCCTATCTGGGGGAAGGATAACCAACACAAAGCCGTAGTTGAGGGATGTTTTAAGTCTGCTGCGCGGTAATCCTCACCTGCTTCAACGCTCACCCCGCAACTGCAGCGGACCTTCGCAACCGCTTCATTTGTCACGCTAAAGCAAATGATGTCCATCTGCCCAGACCTCAGACTCACGGGGCTGGGAGACCACGTAATGCAGTGGCCAAGATCACAACGGCGTGATTCACAGCGGATTTACGCCGAGCCCTGCCTCGCCCACAGCGGTTTCTACGCTGGAGCTGAATCAGCCCGTGAAAGCGTTGAAAGGTCACGGTGCCAAACGCCATCGGGATAGTTCTGCTACTCGAAGGACTCCTCGTGTCAGCCCCAGGACTGAGCCTCCTCTGCTTCAGGTAAGGAGAGGAAGGCTGCTTCATCCTGCCTCCACTGCCACCGGGCATATTACGACATGCACCTCTGTTCCATAGACGTCATTTTCACCAATAAAACCAATTCAAAGACACCATGGGAAAGTTTTGTATGGAAAAAAAGAAAGTATAACAACACAGACGTATAAATAACAACACAGACGTATAAATAACAACCAAAGTCTAAGCTATAAATAAATAAACCTGGACGTTCCAAACACAGGACTTTCCTCTCCAGAGCCCAAACGGCCCCAGGCTGTCCCCAAAAGGCAGAAGAGCCCGTCACAGGGCAGCAGGGCTTTCTGTCGCTTGCTGCTCTGTTTGAACAGTCACAGCCCTCTGATGCTGACGTCACCAACCCTCCCTGTGCTTGGCAATGACTCCGCGGGAGGAGCGCTGCTTTTCACCCTCCCTTCCCATCCCCGAGCTCCTCAGCTCCCAGTGTTTGCTTGGAAAAAAAGTTTCAGAGTCATTTCCTCACAGGTAACATGAGGGTGAAGCCAGTTCCTCGGGCAGAGCTCTCAGCTGATTTCCTGCTCCCCGGGGCAGAAAGGGGTTGGCTGTGACCCGGTCACAGGTACCTGGGCTGTGACCCAGGTACTGGTACCCAGACCCTCGTGTCCCACTGCACAGGGACGTAACCTGCAGGCAAACCAACCCGAGAGCCTCACAGAGGAGCTCGTGCTCCCACCGTTGGTTTGGTGGAGTTTTTAAGTTCTGGGCGAAGAAAAAGACCTAGCACGAGCCTCGTTTGGCAGACAAAACAACACATCTCCCCCTAAAAAGAAGAAACAAGGCAGAAGGCACCCAAACAGCTGCTGCTGAAGGTTCCAGACGAGGTGGCAGCTGCTCCGGGTGCTCATTTTGCCTCTTACAACTTCATGAAAAAAACCCAGACTTTTTCCTCCTTTCCCCCAGGCCATCCTTATAACCATTTGGAAAAGTGCTGCGTTGCCCCAGAACATTCTAACAGAGTGTAAATCTCCACTCCACTCCTTCAGAAAGAAGTGCTGTGGACACCAAGGAGCCCGTGCTGGTCCAGGGACAGCCTGGTGACGCCGAGCTGAGAGAAAGGCTGCCCACCACGCAGCCAAGCTTCTGCTGGCATCCGAAAGAAGGTGAGGTCAAGGTGTATTTCCACGGATACCCAAGCTGCTCTTGCAGCTAAACAACAGCCGCCAGCATAAACCAGTAGGAAAACAACTGGAAAAACCTCTGTACTTACACACCAAAGTCCAAGCGCCATAAGAGGAGGGACGAAGCGAGAGTCTTCTCATCTCTGCAGCCAGCTTGAGCCTGACAACTGCATTCCCAGAGACAGCCCAGCTGAGAAACATGGCCACCAGGTTTCCTGAAGCTTGCTGGGAGGGCAAGGGGCTCAGCCAGGAGCTCATTGCTGAGCACTCCCACCTGGGAGCCCAGGCAGGAGAGATGCTTGCTGCCCTACCCTCCTCAGCTACCTGCCGATTGGCAGCAAGAGGAGAAGACGAGTTCAGCTAATTAGAGGAGGACAGAAGCAAGTGAATGACATTCTACCCCTTGACCACTGCCCTGCAGGCTCCTCTCACCCCCTTTCTGCAGCAATTTCCAAGCTTAAGCTTTACGAGCTCCGGGCGGTGGGTTAGTTCGCAGATGTGCGGGACCCGGGAGGTCTTCTGCACAGGAGAACCCACCACGTCTCCCTGAGACAGGGGAGTTTCACCCTCCTCTCCCCACCCCACCAAGGGCATTTCCTCCGAAGCACAAGGAGAGGATGCTGGGGGAATCCTACCCGTGCAGGCCGAGTTCTCTTCATCGTGTGGAAAGCGGCTTCCGTAAAGCGGTGCTGGAACGGGAACACGTTTCCAGAGCTCCTCAAACGGTTTAGGAAATCACTGCTGCTTTCAGAGGCGCAGGATTTCCCCTCTCACTCACCTTCTGCTGCTCTCTCCCCTCTCTGTAGCAGAGCTTTTCAGCACATGTCAAGCCCTCCCGTCAGAAAGCGCCTCGGTGTTACATTTGCACTCTAGGAGCCAAAAGAAAATAAATAAATCCAGGATTAACAGGTTCTCCTTTCTCCTTTCCTTCTGCTGACGTGTTTCCAGTGACCCATTTTACGCGGCCTCGAGGGCTGAAGGGACTCTGCGGCCAGACTTCTAGTTCTTAGACTTTCATCACATCAGCAGCCCTGAGCTCATTTTGCCCCGGCCGTGCTAAGGAAGATGCAGATAGCAAAAGAGGTGGTTTCTCACTGTTCCAGCTGCTTTGGGGCAGGCTACCCAGCAGAGGAAGGCTGTAAGAAACAGAGAGGTCAGAGAACTGATTAAAATTGACCTTAAGTACCAAAGAAAAAATGCAAACTGCCCTTATTATTTCTCTTTTTCTAATCCTAACTCCCTGAGAAAGCTAATGACACCACAGGATACAACATATGACTTTCAGGAGATTCTTTTCTTTCCTGGCCCTGGAAGATCTTGGGTTTTTTTCCTTCGTACAGATAACAGGCAGGCCTAAAGAAAACTTGAAGATGCTCTTGATAGAAAACTCTACTGCAGGCTCAGTCACATTTCGTGGTCACCCGGTCCCTCAGCGGGCTGCTAGGCTTGGATCACATCACCTTCACCCCCCCCGTGCAACACCCCAGAGAAATGCAAGGCTTGGGGTTTTAAAAGAAACAAAAACCCCCTTCCAGGCTGCACGTAGAGGTTTGTCAAGCCTCGAGTGCCCCGCGGGCTGCACTTTAAAAGCCTCCATCTCAGCTGATTTATCTGCCAGGTAGGTTCTTCCACACCCCCCCCACCCTCTGTATCTGCAGCTTGTTTTCATCTGGGGAAGCTTCACTTCTGCTGAAGCTGAACCCTGGGAGAAGAGTCTGATTTCTAGCAAGCCCTCCAACTCCCCAGAGAGCCGGCGTGAAGTCAGCTAAGAGATCAATTCTCTCAACATCTCTCGTCTTCCTAGAGTTCCTTGACAGGCTTCTCTACATGAAAGCATTTCCTTGTCATTCCCCCTCAGCTGCAGAGGGAAAAGTCCACCATTTCCCGAAGCTTTGCCTCCCCCCTCCGCATTTTTCCACCCAGCCTTCCCACAAATCATCCCCCCACCAGTTAAAAATTAGCCAGCCACAGCTCCCATTTTACAAACCGCAGCCCCTCTCCTAAATTTAAACACATGGGACGGCCCAATGGCTTCTCTTGACCCTTCCTCCCCAGGCAGGCTGCTTTCTAGACCCGTGACAGCTGCCACTTGGCACTTCTGCCCTATCTAACCCCCGGCCCGGCCGGTTTGCATCGCTATCGCTCCCGTCAGCCTGGCACAAAGCACGAGCGAACACGGGAGGTCCGTGGCTCAGCTTCGCCAAGAGCCCGCTGTGGGCATCCTACATCCTTTATGGCTCCGGGAGCAACAGTAGCCCCTGGGGTTTTATCTGCTGCTGAATTCCCTGCCACGAGGGCGTGTTAATCGGCAACTACCTAATGAGCCGATCGCTTTAAAGGTACAAATTCTACCTCTGAGCTTGGATTTCTGCCCAGCTCCTTCTCCTGGCAACAGCCCGATAGCTTGTCCGTGACGAGTGCAGCTGTTTTGCCATTATCAGTGTAAATAGCAAAGACATCCTCTGGTGGGTTTGGGGATTTTTTTGTCACACAGGAACCCGTCCTCCAACAGCTTCCTGACTCCAGGAAGCTAAAAAAACCAAGCAAATTCTTGTTCCCATCTGGCTTTAGGTCCTCTTCTTTTGGCAAGAGGGAAGCCTTGCTGCCCTGAACAACTGAAAGCCTTTTGTGAGTTTCAAAGCGCTGGCAGGGACAGAAATTGCTCCGATTTTCTTACCCAGAAGGGCACAGCAATGCTCTCAGGAGGTTCAAGTAAGTTAGAGCAGGGGCACCCTTCATCATTTATTTTTTTTTAATTATTATTATCTTAATGGGTTTTTTACCTATGTCTCAAAATAGTTTATTTTCACTCCTTTACTGAGCCCTACATCCAGGTACTGACATTCCTTCTCCGGCCTTGCCAGGGCGTGGGAAATGGCTTCTCCTAAGTCCCCACGCTCTGGCAATCGTGCTCCAGCCTAAATCCTCCTCCAGGCACGTACGGGCAAACCCGTCAGCGTCACCGCTCCGCTCTAAAAACGCTGGTGACTAAAGAGAAAATGGTAAAAGAGAGGTTGTCCGGCTCACACTTTGTGCTCTCTGCTTTATCTGCCTGCTGAAAACTCGCTGTTGAGACACCAGGTCTGGGCGATTACTCCCAGCTCCATCTACCCCAGGGGATTTCCACTTCTGAAATGGAAGTGAAGAGACTGGCCTGGTCTCCAAGCGCAGGTTTGAATTTCAGACTTCCTGAAGTTCAGGAGCGTTCTCGGCTTCGTTTTATTTCAGCCCACGGTAACGTGGGACAGTTTTGCTCGTTTGTTTGTTTGTTTTCAAACCCCCGTTACTAAAGATAAGAACTTACTCAAGCGAGAATTTGCGGAACGCGGACGTTGATTGCGTGTTTTATAGCCAAAATTTTCTCCCTGGCATAGCCCCAGGATGTACGAGAGCCGAGCTTCAGAGCTCGTGAATCTCCTCAACTCCTTCCGAAAGCAGGGACAGATGGAGGTGTCCAGCTACTGGCAAAAACCACCCTGTCTGCACGGAGCTGGGAAAACGCTGCTCCCGTTTCTCATCCAAGGAGCCTCTGACAAAGATGTGCAGCTTCTTTCACACGGAACCGGTTGCCTTGCAAAGGACCGGGCCAGGTTTTGCATGCAGATAGGTGGGGTTTTCCAGCCGGGCGGGTAAGAGGCTTTAGGCAGCTGGGTAAATTTCCACAGCACGAATGTGCTTCTCAAAGAGCAGCCTCTTGAGGTCGGGTTTGAAGCGCGGACGAGAGGAAGTACAGAAGAGCGTGCGCTGCTGTTAGCTACTTGAAAAAGGACTTTGATCTCCAGCGCTGACAAGCTGACACCTCTGCAAAGCAAGACATTTCACGAGGCGTTTTATTTGCCTTTCATATAACGTCAGGCAGGACATCAGCTGAGGGATAAGTGCCAGATCCGGAGCATTACCATCTACTGCTGCTTATTGAAAAAAAAGGAGTTATTTCCCACTCATACCTTAAGAAATGATGCCGCAAGATATAGACCGACCTCAGAGCAACAACACCAAGCGATGGCCAGCGCAGAGCTAAACGCTCCCCGCGCCACGGCTTCTAAAAGATTGGCCTGGAAAGATCCAAAGAAAGCCATAATATAAAAGCTTGAAGCCCAGTGAAGGAGCAAATGATTGCTGAGCGGAGCCGGCAGGGCTTTAACCCTCTGAGGACTGGAAGTTACATAGGAAAAGAGTTCAGCCCCGTGACTTCAGGTGAGCCTTTGGTACCAGCGCAGCGTAACTAGAACTTCATCTCGCAGCCAAACCTTCAGTCTGCAGAAACCTGAAGCCATCCTAACCTTTCCTTATTGAGAACGACATGCCAATTATAGGCTGGCCTCCAGAGCACCCCGTATTAAATGCAAACCCCTCCTCAACCTCCTTGCAACTCCGCGTCCGTGTGCAACGGATGCGCTTCGCACGGAGGAGGAGGGAGGCGTGGAAAGGTGGGACCTTCAAGAAAGCCCTGGGTGGCACCGGCGAGGACAGCGGCCGGGCCACTTGCAGTCACCGTCTCGGCCGGGCACTGTCCTTTCGGAGGGACTAAAGAGAGGGATCCTAAGAGGTTCATTCAGGAAGAGAGAGATGATATCCTAAAGAAGCTGAAGAGTAATGTTCTCCACAGGAGCGGCTGCTCCCGCTTCCTACTTAATTGCATCTAATTCCCCAGACTTACGTCCGTGACTGCGCGCTTGGCGGAGGTGCAGCTGCCAGCGGCGTATCTGATCAGCGAGGTAGGAATAGCAAAGTCCCCTCTTTCTACAGCACCGTTCTCTGATCATCAGACAGGTTAATTGCCTGGTTTTATTCCTTCACCTACGTGTCGAAGATCCAATGGTTTTTCTGCTTTGTAACCACATCCCAGGGAGATCAAAGCCCAGCGGCAAACGTCCTGTGCTTGGCCCAGTTAGGCCCATAGTCAGCTGCTTTGATTGGCTCTCTCTCAGGTCCTACTGTCCCAAGAGTGCTGAAATAGAATAAAGAAAGCAGGGGATGGTCAACAGCAGCAGCCCCACCCAGCTAGCTGGATCTGGCTGGAGGCTCCAGGCCAGCGAGCGTGAATGTCCACCCGGACTGAGATTTTGGCTCCAGGACCACCTTGCTGGAGGAGCTGAAAGGTGGAAATGCTGGAGACATGTAAGTGGGAGCCGTGGACTAAAAGCTCAGATGCTAAATCGATCCAAAGGAGAAAAGCTGAAGGACAACACTTGACTGGAGGTGCTCAGGAGTCAAGTGTTGCTGCCAGGTGACTTGGAGAAAGCAGAGAAGCGAGGGCTCTGGCACGGAGCTTAGACACTGGTGGAACTTAAAGCCACTGTTATTCCCCTGGGAGGAGTTAATCCGTATTCATCCAGGAGATCTGAGAAGAGCACTAAGCTACCACCAAGGCAAGTCCTCCTTTCTTAGATCAGCTAGCAGATGAGAGGATAAGAAACCAGACATTATTATGGCCAACAAAACAGCCCTTAATTACGGTGATCTTTTCTATTTAGCTGCATCTGAAGATACCAGTTGAGACTCCTATAAGCAACTGGAAATAAGACACGCCGAGGACACGGCACGCGAGCGCACGGCGCTCGGCTCGCTGCAGCAACGTGCCGGGCGCCCAGAAAAGCTAGGGAGAGGTTATCAGTCCCCTGTTGCGAGTGGGACGACGATTCGCCACATTTCTATAGGGTGGGACAGCAGCTACTCAGAAGCCACGTTGAAAACCAGAGATGAAGGCAGGAATCCAGCCCACATCACCTTTATGCCCATCAAACGCCTTGACCAACCTTCCCAGTCTGTAGAAAACCCCGTACCCTTAACGACTGTGGGTAACAGCAAAGAAGATGGGCCTGTTTCTAGAAAAGGCACTGGGGAAACTTACCTGCCAGTGGCATCTGTACCAGTACACAACCAGTATACAAAGATGTTAGGAGCAAGGTCCGACACTTGGCACCGTATTCCTTCTCCTCCTTCCGCCTCAACAGCGAGCGATGGGGGCAGTCGTACTCTTGGCAGGACAGCAAACCGAGCCCAGGGACTGTCTCGAGTCCTCTTGCTCCCTGATGGTTGAGGTCTGGATGAAAAAGGCTTCCTAGAGCCCTGGCTCAGTCGCTGCACGTGACTATCCCCGACAAGCCGGAGCTGCGGTAAGGAGCTACTCCTGTCTGTCTGCTGCTGAGCGGGAACAGAGGAAGCGAGAGATTCGGAAACACACAGAAGGTCAAGGAGGAAGCGTGGGAGAGAGGAAAGAGCCGCTTTCGCCTCTCTAGGTCCAGGAGGGAATTTCTCACCATAGGCTACTTCTCCCCTGGACTTTGCTGGGGGGGGAACGAAGCCAGCCCCGCGCGCCCTGGAAAGCCCACGAGGAAAGGTGCCTCCATGGAGGTGTTCCAGCAGCGAGCGCAGCTCTCTGACAGAGACGTCCCCGCCGCGGCCCGAAAGAACCCCAGCCGGGCTCTTTGAAGGAGAGATGAAGTGCTTCATTAATTCAAGAACTGTTAGGATGGCGAATCAGGAGCAGAACGTACAGGTCTAGAGGCGAGATGACTAATAATTCATGAGGAAAACGCTCTGTTTATGCAACACTAAGGATGAGATTTTAATTGCTTATTACTCTAATTGATTTCATTCAGTTGTTATGGCAACTTTCTCCTTCCAGCGTACGCGCTACGCTAGACGCTCACAGGCTGCGAAGTGACACGCCGCGGCTGGAATATGCATTTCAAGATAAAGAATACTGGTTATCTGCTCGTACGATACATAGGAGACAGAGCCCGTAGTTAGAGCTGCCGAACGCCTTCTAGGCTGATGATTTATCACATGCAGTTTCTCTCGGCCGTCCCAGCCGATGACTTCCACGCTTATCTCCACCGCTGTTCCCCCCTTACACCACCTGGCACCCTGCTCGAGCGAAAACCAGCGGCTCTTTTCCGAAGCAGCCAGTTTGCAACAGCAGTTTTGTCAGCACATACCTTAAACCTTACCTATATTCGGAGTCCTTTCCAGAAAAGCTTTTACACGACAGGAAGGCAGAGCAAGAAATCAAAACCTGACAGTCGAGACCCGTAATCAAAGCTGATTTTTGCTCTTTAGAAGGTGTTTGGTTAAACAGGAGCGTTCGGCAACAGGCTTTGCTCAGCTTTTTACTCACACCTCCACTCCTACTTCTCTCTCCTGCCCAGTCTCTCCCGGTGATGGTGGAACTGCTGCTGGGGTGTAACCGTACCCACGGACGGGCGCACAGCAAAGGGATCTCGCTCTCCAATCTCGTGCACTGGTCCCCTGAGGACGTCCTCAGAATCTCCTGTAATCCATCTCTCACACATCAAGTTTTCAGGGAGCTGCAGACAGCAGCTGGGAGGTAGAGATTGTTCGTGACCAGAAACAGACACGTGTTCCCCTGTTAAAGGCCCTACGGAACACACACTGAATGGGAAACCGCAGAAGCCGGTTTCGGGTCTTGCCCAGGTATCTACTGACTGGCATTTGGCTGAGACTCAAAGCCCTGACGTCTTACTTATTCCGCCAGAAAAAAGGGGGAGCTGTTGAAGACCAGGGCCTGAGCACACCGACTGATTTATACCGAAGGATGTTATTGCTCCCTGTCACTTGTTATGTAATCACGCGGCAGCGAGCAGAGCCAAGTTCCCCCTTCAAAAGGGCCATTATCATGATTTAATTATGGAATGACAATTCACGAGGAACAGAAGCGGTTCTGTGCCCGATCCCCCGGGGCCCAGTTCAGCCGGGGGAGAGCAGCACGATAACATCTCCAGATCCTCTCGGAACCCAGGGCTCGGCTGCACCGGCGTGAACCTTCAGCTCGACGCTTTAAAGGGGTCGGGCAACACGCGCGGTCTCACACGGGCACGGGGAGCGACAGCCTGCAGCTCCCAGAGCTGGGAGCCAGCCCAGGGGATGTCTTCTCCACAGAAACATTCCCCTTCAGCCCCCTCGGCTCCCACCCAAACCAGTCTTACTCACGAGGCAGTTAGGAAAATGAGCAGGCGTTTGAACCCTTCAGCCGGGGAGCGTTCAAAGCTTGGCCTCGCGCTACGAGAAAAGCCCACAGCGGCGTTTCAAAACCACGCGCGCCCCCGCCACTAAAAACCAGCCAAGCACCAAAAGCCCCCTGCTTTGAACAAAACCGGGCAAAGCTCCTCGGAGGGTTAGGCAGCAACCTGACCCGGCACAAATCAAAGCTCAGCCTCAATTAGCAAACCACACAAGTCAACCCGACAACCTTCTCGCGAGCAAACTTCTTTTCATGCTGGGACGAGCTTGAAAGGGGCCGAGCGGCAGACCTCAAGCTTTATTAAACAAAATAATGCTCATGAGCTGTTGGCAGACCCGGGGATGTGGCCCGTGGCTTCCTACCTTCCCCAGAGCCCACCTACGCAGCGCACGCGTTATCTGCCGGCTCCCGAGCGAGGTGGTTGCTGTACCGAAGCGACCCGAGCGGGCACCTTTGAAGTAGAAGCTGAAGATCTCTGCTGCAGCAGCTTTCATGTTCAAAACAGGCACCACAGACACCGAGGAAGCCCTTGCTCTTCAACTGGTGCAGCACAGGGCCCATTAGGTAATTGGCTTTCAGTGGTATGCACGAGTTATGAGACAGAAGGGGATTTCATAGGGAACGCGCAGTAACATCAAGTGTCCGTCCCTCATCTGTTCTACGTGGGAAGCGAGAAGCCTTGGAGGGTGTGCCTCTATTTGAAAAGAAAAGTAGCTATGAAGGCCATAAAGAAAAGAGTTAATATTCTTGCACTGAGGGTTATTTCACCAGTAGCATCGGGCCCCACTCTTCCCACAGCGCCCATCAGCACCCCCTCCCTCCCCAGGGAGCCCACCCCACCACCCAGGGCAGCAGGATTTCCCTCAGCAGCACGAGGAAGCCAGGGTGTCCTGGCAGAGGGAGCACCTTTGGGCTTCCTCTCACTCCAGCCCTTGCACAAGAAAAAACCCCCACAAACAGGGAAGAATTGTACCACCCTGCGAGGTGTCTGCAGGAAGGAACCCCGCCGCGGTACCGAACACGCGGCACGGCGACAAATAAAAGTGCAAAAGGGCAAGTCCAAAGTTTGAAGGAACCAACCACGACTCAGGCCAGTTAACAAATACAGCACTTGCTTTATTTTTGTTCTCAACTGAAACCAGACCCAGTAGGTTTGTTACCTGCAACCGAAGGGAGCTTCCAGGTGCAGAGCTTGGCAGTAAGAAGTCTTCCGATGTACAGTCTTTATATCATACAGAGTACACAATAAATTACTATCTACATGCAACATACCTACAAAAAGTTACAGTGTAAAAAAATACAGTATTTTCTGCTTGTTTTTTTGTTTTAAATTTTTTTTCCCTGTACATTTTTTTTTTTAAATTTACATTTTTATATACATTTTTTTGTAAACTTTTTTTTTGTGTGTGTGTGTTTTTAGAGAGAAAACTGAAGTCGCGGAACAGTTACGAACTTAGGGCACCGCTCTTACCCCTCTAAAACCACGCTGGCAGCTACAGCAACAGCCTTCAGCTCGCCTGCTCCCTCGTCTCTACTTTGGCACCACCACACTTCACATTGCTATCCTCAGCTAACGAGTTCCCCTTGCTACCTACCCACGTTCTCGGGACGGAGAAGCACAAGCGCACTTCAGTTTGTGCTTCGAGAAAAAGAAGATCAGGAAGAAAAAACAAAAAAGCCATGAACTACTTCATCAACATCACATTTACCCGATATTACTGCATAATATCAACTCTTCCTGCGCTAACTGCTTCACATAGGCATGCAAACGAGTCTGATTCTGACTCAATAACATGAATATACTGAAAAAGCAACTACAAGGGTTAAATATTAAAAGGAATGGAGACTTACCAAGGGTTAGGGTGTTAATAAGTTTAAGCTAACAGTATGGATTGACAGGGTAACACGTTCAGATTTTGAACAAACTCTGCATTTCAGTGGAAAAACACCGGTGTTAAAAGAAGACATGAAGTTACTCACTTGATACTACCCTTTAGCGAAAGCTAGTAGTGACTAGAAACCTCCTTCTTGCCCTGCGTACGCCTATTGGGAAATAGGGATTCCTGAAGTTTATAAAAACAAAGCTTTGAGGAAAAAAAAAAAGCAAGCTACTTGGTGTACAGAGCTTGAGATCCTGCTGAAAAGGAGCGGAGCACGACAAGTGTTAAAGCAGTGTCGGTCTTTGGCCCGGTAAACCGTTTCAGCCCGGTGCTACCCGCAGGCAGAATTCCACATCGCCTACCTGGCAAACCTCATCTCACCCCCAAGCACTGGAGGGTGGAGCTGCCCTCAAGGGGACTGCAGCCCAGCCTCCTGGGGCTCAACTCAAACCAAGCTCGGGGTTTTGTCACACTGGCTCCCAAGAACCTCCCGGGACAAAGCCCCTCTTGGTTCACTCCCACACTCGATTGTCCCCACAGAGGAAACTTCTTCCACTGACGGAGGACTTTACATTTCAACTTAACGAAAGCCGCTTGTTCTTGCTCTGGGCTTCTCAATCCAGACCCTGGAAACACCTCCTCCTCAGCAACCTCCTCTTAGATACCAAAAGGCTGCTGTTCAATCCCATTTTTCCCCCAAAAAAAAGTCCCTTTTCCAGGCTGAACAAACTCATTTAGCCTAGCCTCCCCTCACTGGTCCCGTGCCCCACATGGCTGAACCACCTTGGCAGCTCCTCCTGGGACCCGCACAAGCCGATCGACATCTTGAGCCCTAAGGAGAAGGAATGCAAAGCAGAGGGAGGGCGAGCCCTCCTCCTCTGCAGCTCCTGGCTAAGGCTCCTGTTCCCACAGCCCAGCGCGCTGCCAGCCCTCCCCGCTGCCTGGGCATGCTGCCGGGGCCTGTAGCTGCTGAGCACTTTGGATCACCAGGGACAGGACTACGGTCAGGTTTGTGACAACAGAACTACACATCTTTTTTTGCTGAACTGGGGAACCTGAATAGGGTTTGGGGTCTTTTTTTTCCTTCTTTAACATTACAACAACAGAAAAAAAACAAGGCAGGCATTCAAAGCATTGACATACCACAGCAATTCTTGCCTTAATACAGTTTGCAGACCACCACCTCATTTATTATTGCCAAAGGACTCTAGGGTGCATGGAAAAACTCAACCTAATACAGTTCAAGACCGACGGCCGAGAGTTTGCCACTTTGCTTTAGGTGTGAGGTCGAAGAAGAAGGTGCCTTCCAGATCACTTGGAGGAGAGCTGCTAAGGCTTTCTTCTCCGCTGCTCATCTCTTCACACGAGTCTTCACTAGAAGGAAGAGCACAAAAGGCAATTTAAGCAAAGCACAACCCCTCAGAAGTGGCAAAATACTCCTCAGCCCTGAGTCTTCCTGCGTGCTTTTCCGTTCCCAGTGTAATGTCCCGGACCGAAACACTTCTCAGCGCTAAGGCACAAATCATATCAAGGTATAATCCCCTTTCTTCTAACACCAAGGATCTCCTACCACACCAGAAGCCAGTCTTCAAGACAACAAATACACAGGAGTTTAGAAGCCTTAAATGCTTTGTAAGCCTCCCCCCACCCTGAGAAGCACTTGGGCTTTTTCAACATCACAGTTCCCTTTTTCCCACCCCCCCCCTTCTACTTAAGATGGATTTTCAGTTCATCAGCATTTTCAAAGCTAGCTTTTTTTTTTTTCCAAGTAGCAGCAGACAAGCTTAGTTAGAAAGAGCTGCCGTTCTTAACATTGCCACAAAGTGAGGATTCCTAAGGAGTGAACCACGTGGTGCAGTTTTCCGTAGCTCTCACTGACCTCTCGCTTTCGTTGAAGCATCCACCTTCCGGTATCGTCGGCAACTCGGGAACACTGTAGTAACTGTTCTGGAGATTCTGGGCCGTACGCCTCGAAACAATCCAAACCAGCTTTCTATGGTCAGGCTTGCAGCATTCCGGAGAAGAATAATCCGCGAGGCATTTCGAGACCAGCTCCCTCCAGTAAAGTAGGTCACTATCACTGATCTGAAAAGAGAAGAAAGAACCTATTGAGTCTACTACACACAGGGCCAAAGAGAACCCCTCCCTACATTTTACTTTCTCAGAAGAGACTTGGGACGGGGAAAAAGTCAAGATGCAGGTCATAAATGTGGTACCTTTGTGAAAGTTGGGCTTTTTGGAAGGGGAACCTCTACACATCTCCTGCAAATGCCCACACTGATGTTTGAGTTGAGTCTGTGTCAGTTGCTGTTAACACTCGTTACCAGTTACTGTTAACACTCATTACCAGTTCCTCTTATTATCAGTTCCAAAGGAAAAATGAAACCCCGATTATTCCATTTAAAAACACGAAATAATTTACTAAAACTACTTAAAAATGGGATCATCTTATACTTTAAGGAACTACTTCCACCTCCCAAGTAACTGGGTTAAGTTCGCTTTGACCAGAAGAGTGAAAAGCTTGTTCTAGACCATCAACTGAGAGACGTGCCAGGAAAACCACACAGAACAGTTACCTTGGAATGCTTCTGAACGCGCAGAAGGATCTCAAACAGCTCAACAGACTTCAAAGTCTGAACCTCCAGCGTGAGAAGGCACAAGGCCAGGACAGACGGCTGGAAGGACAGAAAAGGACCGCTCAACATAACGCGAATCCAAACCTGCCCAAGAAGTTGAAGAAAGGCACTGCACTTACTTTAGCTTTAGAAAAGACGAGGCGACAGTTGCAAGCTTTGAGCTGCGCTTCCAATTTGTCGAGGTTCAAGACTTCTTTCCTGCAAGGCACCCAAGAAAACAGCACGTGTATCAACAAGCCAGACATTTCATCTCCTGCTTTCAATTTGCTCGGCAGGAAGTAAAAAGCAAGGAGCTGCCTCCTCCGCAGCCGAGGCCGTCATCGTTTCAAGATGTTCAAGAGAAAAAGGGCTCGGCAAGCGGAGAGCCCAGCACCAAGGGGCAACTCGGACTCACCGTTCTGAGGTATGACAGAGTACAATAGCGTGGTACAAGTGCAAGAAGGTTAAGGCAGTAGTAGCTTGAAATTCAAAGTGCAACTTTTCTGAAATGATCTTTTCCATCCGTTTCAGGTCAGACACAGTGCATTTACATTGGCTGATGCGGATGATCTCGTGGGCAGAAGGAATATTGCATTCTTCTTCAACTACTCGGGCAGCCAGCTGGAAACAACACACTCCAATGCAAGATAAATGCTTTGGTTTCACCTAAAAAGAAGAGCAAATGCTGTGAATGCTCCCCGCCCCCTACACTTATCCAACGGCAACTCAAACAGACTCACCCAGACTCTGGGAGCTGCTCTGAGCATTCACAGGTCAACAGAGAGAGCTGCTCATCTCAACTAGGGCTCATCCCAGTCAACCCATGCGCCTCCCTAGTCGTAACTGGTTTCATCACCCTGGTTTCAGCAGTAAAGCGGCATCAACCTGCCGCAGCCGAGGCAGGGGAAGTGAAGCTCCACAGCTGAGCACCCTCTCTGGAAACACTTGCCCATGGCTACACCACAACTGAAGTGCGGTGAGAACTGCAATACCCCGCTTCCCCGAGAGGCAGTGCTCGCTTACCCTCCTTCAAAGCCTGCACAAATCCAGCCCCAGCCTGCTCCAGGCAGTCCTAACCCTCCGCGGCTCACTCCCACCTCTGCTCTTCTCTCCCATGTACCAGCGTAACGTTTCGTGCAACCTCAAGAACACTCAGACCAGAGGAGTGACGCAACTTTAGTTTTTCTGCCAACGTAACGATGGTCAACAGGTTTCGCTTCAACTCGTCTGCATAAAGCAGCACAAACACGAAAAGAAAACGATCGTCGGGTGCGAGCTCCAGAGCCAAGCTAAGCTTTGCCACAGTACCTACGGCTTGCAACACAAACCGTTTCGTTCCTTCTGAATTCCTCCTTTCTTAGCCTTCTACATCTACCTGGTGAAGGCTACGGACTCCCTAGAGGAAATGAGCCACCCTGCTACCGGCCGTCAGAAGTAAAAAAGAACTGCACTCAACTTTAGGTTTACAAAAGAGGACGTCAGAAATGTGGCTAGCATAGGATGAGTAACTGGCCACAGTCACGTCCTAGATCACAACCTTCCCCTTTTTGTCAGACAAGCAAGCTCACAGGAAGCTCTCGCGTTCCCAGCTGACACTGTAACAGGTCCTCTCCCCCCAAAATACCTTCATGAGGGCCAAGAATCTGTCCAGAATGTTAACGGCCAAAACAAACGTTTCAGTGGCAAAACCAAAGAAGTTGGTCAGGCTCCAAAGATCTTCCACCTTGGCGTTCCTTTGTCTTGGACACAGAGTATTTTCGTTCTACAGCAAGAGAAGCAAAGTCAGGATTCCTCCCCAAAACCATCTTTTACTTTGAGAGGCACTATTTTTTTCCCCCCCTTAGCTTCTTCTCTTCAGACCCAAACCAAAGCCCAGGTACGCGGATACCAGTCAGATCCCGAGTCTCGCTGGTGCAATACCCAGCACGACCACACTTCCAGCGCACGCTCGGTATTTCAAGACAATAGTTGCCAAGTACGTGGGTACGCAGTGACTCCCGACCTCACGGAAACAGAGGTGACCAAACCCAAGTTTATTTCCCCCTCTTCTCGCAGGTCAATGTTTAAGCCACAAAAGTTCTGCTTTCGAAACCGACGAGCAGAGTGATTTCGGGGGCTTTGGTTGACCACCGAGGCCCTTTCCAAAAACCTCACAAGCGTCCGAAGGGATTCAAACCTAAACTCGGTCAGGACCTCTGCCCATTGATGGGGAACCGTTCACGGGCAGTTTATGTCTCGCTGCCAGGCGCCGAGCGTTTCTAGCTGGGTGCATTTCGCTAGCCCTGGCTGATGAAGAGCCGGTCCCCTTGCCCCACTGACAGCCGCCTACTTGACAGCCCAGCACAGCGCAGCTCCCGAGAGGAAAACAACACGCTCCTCTGGCTCCGGTGTTCACTCCAAGTTTAAGCAATTGATATTAAACGCCGAAACGTTTCACTCGCCCCGTAGGTCACGGTTCTTGGACAACGCTGCGCGCGGTCGTAAACAGGGATTAAGAGGAGAGTTAAAACAAAAGGCAAGCAGCCTTCGCAAAGGAAAGAACTCACTACCGCCCTGGGAGTGCTTTTCCGAGGGGCCTTCCCTGCGCTGCGGGGGCTGCCGCCTTCCCCCCCCCCCCAGCCCGCTGCCCGCTCACCTCGGCCGCGCACTCGATGAGGCTGAGCCCCTTCTCGCGGGGCTGAAACCGCCCCTCCTGCTCCAG
>WUAM01000274.1:881920-901907 GCA_024336885.1 Actenoides hombroni
GGCCCGCCCGGTGGCCCCCCGGGTTCGTAGGCGCGCCAGGGAACGGCCCCCTCCCCAGAACGCGGGGCCCCGCCCCGAGAAGTCTCGTCTTCCGCGAACCTGAAACCCAGCGGAGGCCCCCCCCCCCCTCCCCCGACGATCTCGTCTCTTTAATGTCACCCCTCTGTTGCTCGGAACGACCTGTCCCAACCGTAAGCTCTCTCCACAGCCCTGAGGAAGGTATCGTATTTGGAGCCATTGTACTGATGAAAGCCTTCTGGTAGCAATAAAGAAAGTTGTCCTGGATCCCGAGTCTTGCTTTGTGCTTTCCACCCGCGTCCGGAAGCTGCCAGGGACCCGTGAGGGGGTGGCTTTAAGGGTGCTGGGGGAGTCACACAGGGTAAATTCGTTGCCTCCACAGCGGTTCCGGCTTTAGCCGCAGCTCCGCTGCTCCCCGTTCCCTCCCGGGTCACCCCCGGGCTGAGCCTGGGACACTGCTTTCCTCGGGTTTCAGCTCTTCCTGCCCGCATCCTGGAAACCGCGCTTCTCTAAGGGGTGTGTGCCCCTTTGTGCCATCCTCATGAGACAACCGGTCCCTGACCTTTTCTCTCTTCCCGACGTTCCATTTTCTCCGGCCAGCCGTTCCCTGGCAGACCCCTGCCAAAACACCGCGTGGCTGCAGGATTTCCGTGGATTTCCGTTACCTTACGCAGCCTGACGGCTCGGAATAAAAATAACCGCCCCTGTGTCCAGCGCTAGCACGGGAAAGACAAGAGCCAGGTAACGCTGGCAGCCCTCGACGGCCCGGGCAGGCGCACGCGGTTTGTGCAGGCCGTGCCCACGGTCAGCAAGGGCAGGAGCCGGGGCTCGCAACTCTTCGCCGGTGCTGGCCCGTGCCGTAGGAAACCGCGGGACACCTTATTTTAATAGGCTTCCAGCACGCACGGTGGGGAGGAAGAGAAGATGGGGACCAAAGCGCCATGGCGAGAAACCTACACCTCACCTTACACTGGCTTCTCGCCCTCCGCACTCCTTCCCCGCCAGCTGAAATGACACGTTCCCCCTTAGGGCAGCGTCGCTTGCGGGCGCTCGTGAGGATTACGGCCCAAACCCGCTGGCAGAGTGCACGAGGACAGGAGCTGGCACAGGGCTGGGAAGAGCCCGCACCCGTGAGGCAAATCCCCTGTAGCAAGGTCCGGCTGATAAGGAAATAACCTGCACTGCCAGAGGGGAAAAACCATTTCCCACTTCCTACATTTCCTCCCCAGAAAGAAGCCCAGTCGATGACACAATCCAAACACGGCCCCCACCCTCCGCCTCACTGCTACGGTAACGAGCCGACTCGATGCTGTTCCCACTGTCAGAACAGGGGACAGTCCTGAAGCGCTTCCAGGGCTCCTCGTCACGCACAAGGGAGCATCCCCTGACGCCCTTGACTCCTTGTCTTCCGCGTGGCTCTTCCCCAGGCTCCACAGCATCCCTGCGCTTCCCAGCGGTGACCTCTCCCCAGTTATCTCCACAACACAGAGATCCCGACACACCTCCTTCACATCCACGCCCCCTGTACCCCGAGTCTGTGGGGCCACAACCCAGTCCCAGCCGTGGGGCACCGCACCCCCCAGCCCGTGCTACGGGACACGGCCAGCCTGGAGCTGTTCCTAGCTCTGGGTGTGGGAGGTTCTGGAAGCTCTCTATTAGGGTTAAGCCCTCCAGCAGGATTGCAAACTTGGGCACTCCCTTGCTGCAGCGGACGAAGCAGCTTTCCCATCTCTGCTGGGGACATCTGGTGACACCGAGTGACAAATAACCTCTGCGGGCTGTCCACCAGCAGGTTTCACGCTGCCATCCCCTCCCCGGGCCCTCCAACAGCAGCCAGCCACGGAGGAAGGTGCCAAAGGCCACGTCTCCATCCCCGTGAGCTTCAGCAGCGCTCCCTCAGCTCAGCCCCTGATCTCACGGCGAACACCGCCCACGGTGCCCGCACGCACCTTCCGCTCGCTGGTCCCCTCCCTCTGCCCTGGTATCCACCACCGCCAGACCACTGATGGCAGGTGGTGATTCACCCTGTTTCCCCCCCCCCCCTTGAAAATTCCATATGGCTCCGTTCCCCATGAATTTACCTTTAAAAAAAAAAAATAAAACAAAATAACCTCTCCAGACCTTCTGCTGACACTATCTGCCTCAACACCCCGCGGGAACAAATTCCACCTGCTCTGTAAGAACGTTTCTCCACGTTCTGAGCCGGTCTCCTTCCAGCCAAGTCTCCCCCTGGTTCTAGTTGTGATGATTTGGTAGCATCCACCGCCCTCACAAGCCCGCGGACTTCGTAACAGGGAATCACAAAGAAGTTTAGGCTGCAAGGGACCTCTAGAGGACATCTGCTGGAACCTCCAGCTCACAGCAGGGCTGGTCCTCCCTCTGCCCTCAGCCTTCCCCTCTCCAGAGGCAGGCTTCCAAGCCTCCCCAGTCTCACCTGGCAGGCTGCTGCTCCATCCCATTTATCACTACTGCCCTCCTCTAAGTCCACTACGTCCTTCTGGAGACACCAAGTCCAGAGCTGCATGTGGGACTCAAGGCACCAAGCACAGCAAGACTCCGGAGCTGCAAAATAAAGGCAGTTCACGTAAGCCTCGGTATTTGGTTTGTGCCCGTCTGCTTCCCTTTATATAAAAGCTTTAAAAAATGAATTCTGCTTGGAGTTTAAAAATCAACTATCAATAGGGTTTTTTCCCCTCTGCAAACCCTCTTGACAGAGCAGGGCTACTGAGGCTACTGAGCCCCTCCGGCCGATGAAGAACAACCTCCTCCAGTACTGCCCAGCACTTGCGAGGCCCAGAAGAAACACCCTAAGAAGCAGAGCTAAGTAACCTGCCGGGTATTTGGGCAAGTTGGAGGCTCCCGTGGAGGGGGCTGCACAAATGAGGCCACGGTCCCCGACGCTGTGCCCAGGCTGAAGAAAAAAAAAAAGACACGGCACTCGTAAACTGGGCGTTTTAACGGGCCGGACATTTCCTCAGGGAACAGCGACCAACATCCCACGCAGAGACCCCGGGCTGGGGGTGACACGCCCTGCACGAGGGGCACGGGTGGCTTGAGAACCAGCACACCCCTTGGCGGCGAGGGTCGTGTCCGGCTGCAGTGGCTTGACCCATCGCTTTTTGCTGGGTACGGGTGGCCCGGAGCACACGGAGCTGCATAAGCCCCGTCAGAACAAAAAGGATTCCCTCCCGCAACCGGTTCCCAGGTAGCAACGCGCCCGCCGAGCCCTGCAGAATAAGAGAGGAATTAACACAGGCAAGTTTTTAATCCAGCAACACCGCCCCGGCCTCGGCCCGTCAGGCGTCAGCTACCCTGGTTCGTCCCCAGAAGGGCCGCGTTCTCCGGACGTGGCCGGGTGCTGAAGGGTGGCCCCTCGGCCGCTGTCGCCCGAGACCACGGAAGCCTGGAGAGCAGGCTCTGTTTTTGGTATTAACGTAAATTCTGTGCTAAGCTGCGTTTGTGCAAACGCCCGTGTCCCTCCAGCTCGGGAACGGGCAGCAACCCTCTTTACGTACCCGGTGACGGCGCGCGGACAAGGCCAGTATTTAACAACCATCCCGGCCGCATCTTAGAAAGTCACTTAATCGCTCGCAAAGGCTTCGGGGACAAGCAGTTTTTCTGCCGCTTTAGGAAACCAGTCACCTGGCTGGGGAGGGGTGCGAGCCATCTAACCCTCGTCCCCGCAGAGCACTGACAAACGTCGTAGCGAGCTTCCAGAAGAAAAACCCAGCAGGTTTCAGCGGAGCCCCTCGGCAGCTCGCGCTTGGGAGAGGCAAAAGCTAGGTGGTTTCACTGTACCTTTTCCACAACAGGTTAGAGGAGGTGGATTCCTTAAGTTCACGGATGAGGAGAATAAATCACTAGTATTCGGTTCAAAAAAACAAACCAAAGAAGAAAAGTGCATCACCCCACACGAAAACCATCCGAAGAGGAGCGGGCTGTCTCCTTCCGCCCATCCCAAACCATCTGGAGGTCGCCACGCACCAAGTTTACAGCTTTGTTTTTACTTTCTAAACAATATTTGGGCACTTCTCAAGCTTTTTTTGACTGAATTCGCTTCCCAGGTAAACAAGTTGAAAAGTCTTACGAGCTATCCCACGTTCAAGCTTGTTAAAAAAAATAATCACCGATTGGGCTTCGTGACAACAGAACGAAGCCCTCGATCCAAGCGCAAGGCAGCGCGGCGGTACGGGAAGAGATTCCCACTTTGCTCATACAGAGGCAGATGAGCCAGAAAAGCAGCCCTTGACCATCCAGCCCAAGCTCCATCATCAGCCAGCTCAGCTTCTTGCAACCGCGTGCCGAGAGCGAGAAGCCACCTCCATCTAAGGGCTTCTTTTCGGCACGCGTCAGAGGAGCGCGGGGCGTAGTTGTGATGAAGCTGCGACGTCCAAAGCAGCCAGGCTTGATCTTTAGAGGCAGAAATGAAGTCCTCCGGCTGCCCACGCTCACCCCCGTCCACGGTCTGTCATTCTATCTGTCATCAGCAATCCGCCCGCGTTACGGCGGAAGGAAAGAAAACGGGGAGAGAGAACCCAAAGCGGGTAACCCGGGGGCAGCACCTCGCGTTCCGGCCGAGACCTCTCCGCCAGCCGTTGCCTCCGTCGGTTTTGGCATCCTCGATTCTGCCGGCGACGCGCCGGGAGCAGACAGATCGCGCCCAGAGACAGACAGCACAGCGCACCCTCAGACGCACGGGTGACAAACACAGAGGGAAGGAGAGAAGGGCGGACGTGATGGAAGAATGAGATGGTTCTTCGCCCAGCCGGGGTGCCCGTAGCCGCAGGCTCTTCCAGTGCCCTACCGTCCACTGGGAGAGGGGGCATGGGGGCTTTGGCAAGGTGACGGTTACATAAAGAAGAAGCTACAGAAAAGAGAAAAAAAAAAAACAGAAAAAGAAAAAGAAACAGAGGTTCAGAATTGAAATGAAAAAGTGAGAGAGGGGGGGAAGGAGAAAAAACAACAACAAAAAAGGGAGGAACAACATTTTAAAGAAAATAAGCCATGAAGGGAAGAGGGCACTGGGGAGGTGTCGGACAAACCAGCTACACCAGGGAGGCTCAGAACTCTCCGAGACGCTGGCCGATCTGGAGAAGAAGCTCACAACCACCACAAAAACACGACTGACAAACACCAGCGGAAGCCTACGGAGGCACCTCAGAGGCAGAGAAGGACCCGCGGGGAAACCCGGCACGCCGCACCGTCGTCCAACGCGGCGACGGCGAAAACGCCGTCACGGAGGCCACGCGAAGCCCGAAGCGTTTGGGTAGAAACCAGATTTCCTCTCCCCGCTTCGAGCGTTGGTGCCGTTTGCGCGGGCAGCCTAAAGCACGCGCAGGAAATAACTCAGCTTATGCCGTCGGGTTATCGTTCCATTTGTAATTCAAAACCTGGAATACTTTAACATCAAATCAAGTGACAATATCTAACAGATGCATACATATAATTTGCGTTAACACTGCATGTTGGTTACACAATTCTTTAGTTACAAACATGGGTTATTTCCAAAGAGCAAGGTAATAAAGTTCTACATCTATAGTTTAAGGCAATCAGGATATTAAAAAAAAAAAAAAAAGTATACAAATACAATATTTCTATGCTGTTCACAGCTTTATTTTCTGGTAATAAAAAAAAAAAAACCTTCATACTGGTACAGGTCCACGCTGGGAATCATGTGCTGCAACCGCAACCAGGGTGCTGGGAGAAGAGACAAACCCGTGCTCTTCTGACCCTTCTGAAGAGCCGACTGGGCTCGCACGGGCCGCGCGCAGAGAGACGTTTCCATTCTCACTCGGACCTTTTGGGAGAAGCGGAATGAGAGCTCCCCGGAGAAACACGGGGCGTGGGAAATAACACCACGCTCAGAGAGAGGCCCCCCGGACACCGACCTCCCGGGCGGGACTTCAAGCCATCAAGAGCACGCGGAAGGGGTGACCTGAGCGGTGGTTCGGAGGCTGCCAAGGAGCCTGGGGTGGGTGCCGGGCGCCGCTTTCCCGGCAGCACCGCGTGAGGTGCGAGGGGATGCGTTTAATGCCCCTGGGCATCACCCTTCCTGCTTCCTGCCCTCCCACAATGGAACCCTGCAAGCCCAGGGAGGTTCTGGGGGGGAAAACCCCACATTCATCTCCGCCTTTCCGTCTGCCTGTTGGGTGCACACGTGCCCGCTCTGCGGAGCGATCGTGGCCGCTGGCAGCGACCTGGGTTTTCTTTGTTTTCCCGTTCTGGGGGATCGCCCCGTGCCCTGGGAACACCATCATCCCAGAAACACAGGTTCCAGGGTGCTTCTCTGCTCCTTTCTATGATCCCGAGGTTTGAAATCCACCTCGTGAGGACCACGCAGCATTTCTGGCTAGTTATCATCGCCGTCCAACGCGCATGAAAGGCCGCAGTGCCTCTCAAGTGAGGGTCCTGCCCGTGCCACCGTCCGCCCAGTTTCACCAGCTGGCCTGGTAGCTCCAAGCACGCCCAGGAGCTGCTTTAGGGCTTTCACCAGGAGCTGGATGTCGCGTCCCCTATGGCTTCCTTCCGGCATCGCAGCAAAAGCAGATTATGGCAGAGAAGTTCCAAAGTCGTTTTAACCACGCCGCTTGAAAGGAAGCGGACTTAAGGGACCCTTCCTAGACAAACGCAAGTGGTTTCCTACCGGTAGCGAGGCAGAAAGGGTGAGTCTCTTACTCTACTTACATGCAAAGGTGAGAGCACATCCAGCTAGACTCGAGCGCATTGTTTACTCCGCGCAGAATCAGGGGCTACTGGGAAAACAGGCGTGAGTACAGAAAAGAAAGAGGCGCAGCGGTAACGAGCTAAACATGGCCCAGGGGTTAAAGGAGATTAAAAAAAAAAAGTCATTAACATCTCCTCTGGCAAAAAACCAAATCGGTACCTTGAACTTTTGTGACTTTACCCCTTATTCCCAGCTTCTCCAGAGCACCCGGAGAAAGCAACTTGACCAAAAATACATTCATGCCCTCGGCCACAGCTTTCTGTCGAAAAAAGTAAGCCAAATACAGCCAGACTCAGCCGGTCTCCCTGCCAAACGCACCCTCGAGGGCTGGTGAGCGAAGCAGGACAAATAAACGTTCGAACTGAGTTTCCTTCTTGGCACAAGCCGCTGGTAATGAAGAAGCGGCCGCGCGCTGCCGCGAGCCTTCCGTGATCCGACTGGGCAAAGCTCCTGCCAGCACCCAAACTTCTTCCTTGGTAGCTCAAGATTTCAAAGCTGGGCTCGCCCGAAGCCACAAGAGCCGTAGTTTCAGTTTCCCCAACGGCTCCCCAGCAAACCTGTTTACCTTGACACAAAGCCCGCCCTGGCTGGTAAGACCGGGAGGTGCAATTTGAAAACAAAACAAAACAAAGCAAAGCAAAAGCAAACTCAACCATAACAAAAAAACCCAAACAACCCAACCCAACCAAACAAAAAAAACAAACCCGAAAGAGACAAGGCTCAACTGTGTTATCTCCAGCTTACTTGTCTCGGATCAGATTCTGCTGTCTGCCCCAGATGTTTATTTCAACATCCCCATCCCAGAGCCATGTTTAAGCAGTGAGGGTTAAAAAGCAAGACAAGCCAAAAGCTGACCCCCAAAGACATTTCCCAACGCAATCCTTGAGAAAAGGTAATAATTCTAAACCTTTTCAGTTCCACCCCCGCAGAGAGACAAGAAATTCCATCCCAGAAACAAGCAAAGAAACGCAGCGTGTGAGAATTGGGTGGAAAAAGTCGTTTTTCAGAGCGCTTTAAGGCAAGACAGAGGAGACTACCTAGCCAGGAGCGGTGGAAACGCTGGCTGCGCATCAGCGGGAGAGCAAGGAATGCCCGAGTCGTGGGGTAAGCACGGCTCGCCCCTTCCTGTCCGAAAGGCAATGGCATGGAAAACACACGTTAAACAGACCAATTTCCCCCGAGTGGGGCCAGATCCCCTTTGCCCGTTCAAGGGACGTTGTCCCCGGGGCGGGAGGGCCGGGGGGAAGCGGGGGGAACGTGTGCCCAGGCATCCTCCTTCCCTTGACACGACATTCGGGATCCCCAGCCCAGGCATTTGATTCCCTGCGGGCTGCTACGTCTGGCTAAGGGGTTGGAAACCAGGTACTATTTTAAGGGAGGTTTCAAAGATTTAGGGTCAGGCAGACCGCACGTGGAAAGCGGGAAGGAGAAGCGGTCCTTATCCCGGGCACCGGCAGCGCGGGTCAGGTCCCGCCGCGGCGTTCGGCAGGCACCGCGGCCCCGAGCTGGGAGGGTGGCTGTGACGACGGGCCGGCCCGCGACAACAACTCCAAGCCGACTAGTAGGATCAGCACCGGGGACTAGTAAAGAGCATCATGCAAGTGTAATGGCATGCAGGGTCAGTTCCACTTTTGTTATCTACGCCCCCTCCCCTCTCCCCCAGCACGGTCCGCGCGTCGCTCTGACGCGCTGGCTCTGGAAGGAACGCGGGTGGGACCGGACCCCGGGGACGGGGCTGTGACCCTCGGGCAGCAGCAGCAGCTCCCCAAGGCCGGTTTCTGCGATGAGGGGAGCCCTTCATCCCGGGGCTACCGCAGCCAGCCCTCCCGGAGCAGTGCCGAGGACGGATGCTCTCCCGAGCCGCTGCCGTCCAGCCCTGACTCTCGGGGTCAAATCTGGGGGGGCAAGGATGATTTGCTGCCGCTGGGTTTTGATCAGAAGTACTCGGTGGCATTACCGCGCCCCTCCCTGAACTTCCAGTTGCATACAGTCCTGTACCAAATCCTTCTCCCTTCTTGTTCCCACTATGTTATTAGATGAGTTAATAGTTATTCATGTTAAAAAAAATGGAGAAAAATATAAAAGAAAAAAAAAAAAAGGAAAGAAAACAGATGGCAGAGACACATTACTGCAAAAGCAGGTGAATGCAGGAACATCCTTGGCTTGACAGGCTTTATGTGAAGCTTGCACTGCAAGTTAAAAAAAGAACAAAAAACAAAAAAGTTAGCAATAATTGAACTCAAAATGAAAAAAAAATAAATTAAAAAAAAATAAAAAAAACCCAAAACAACTCAAAGAAAGCTGGGAGAGCCAACACCGGTGACCCACTCTGGGGGGTGGGCATGCAGGTGGATTATGGAATGATAAAGAAATTCAACTTCAAGGCTGGGCTCTACTCCAGCCTATGACAAGGCAAAAGCAAAAAGCAAAACCGAGGGGAACGGAACAACGGAACGACCAAGGTAATGGGCTGTAGCTGAACGGTGCTTGGCGGCTTTAAGCTTTGTCTTTTCGGCCGGTGCGTGCTTGGAGGGGGTGGCTACCGGTGCCCAGTTTGGGCTACTTCACACAGGCACTCTCGCTTGACCCAAACTTGGGTATCTCAGACCTGGGCACCACCAGGTCTCCCAGCGCTTCGGTTTTCAGACCCAGGTCAGATCCTCCAGATGCCAACAGACCCCTCTTTTCACAGGGCGTTGGTCCTGACATACGTGTTACAGCTCAGCTGATAGCTGTGTGTTAGAACTCAGGGAGTCCTTTGGGACCCAGCACGGCCCGTAACGGCCAGAGCAGTCACACTGGACTGGAAGCCAGCACGCAGGAAGGAAACTGGCAAAAATTTTTTCATCTGGTTTTCAGAAGTAGCTTGAGATGAACAGAAACAGAGTCCAAACAGATGGTCCTGGCTCCTGGGGGGGATGCGAGGATGAGCAACTGACACAAGGGCACGTGGCGAGGCACGCGTGCGGCCATCCACCAAACAGCAGGCGAGCACCAGAAGGCTATCGGCTGCTCCTCTTTGGTTCTGCCAAGTCCACTGCCAGGAACCGTCTCCAGATTGGTCCGGTTTGAAGCACGGTTCCCCTCCCCCTCCCCAGATTACAGCAGGGCTTTGCTAAACACGCTCAGCCCCCGTTCAGCCAAGTACTTGAGTACGTGTCTATGCTACAGTCACACGTGAGCCTGAGGCACACAAATGTGCTGTCCTAAAAGCCACCAGCCCAGAGCTGCAACAATTTGGGATGAAAATCACCTAAGATACAGGATTATAGGGGAAAAAAAAAAAATGTAAAAAAAGGTATAAAAAGACAAGTTTTCCCTATAGGAATAGTCTGGCAACCAAGAGGGCCAAGTTCTCCCCCATGGAGTTAGGCCAGCAGCAGACTTTGCCCCGAGCCGGACGCATGGCACAGCAGGAAGTCTCCGTTGTCCAAGTTGGAGGAATCCAACCCCACCTTGAGAAAGCAGCACTCCCGTGAATTACTTTCTGGGGAGGCTGAAAGGACCGTGCGGGGCCAGGACTTCCTCTGGCAACTGCAGAGGAGCCGCCGCGGTCCCCGTCAGCACAGGGAAAGCTCGAAAGCCTTACCCAGGTAACCTGCAGTTTCTCGGTAGAGCGCAAGGAGGAACTTAAAGCCTGTAGAAAAACCCAAGGTGCGCTACAAGGCAGAAGCATCAGCATTTCCCGCGCGTAACTGGGAGCCCGCAGAGCGGTGGCAGCGGTTGCTGCGGAGCGTGCCCAGCACGGGGCACCTTCCTCGCCCCTGGGTTGCCGGGAGCGCGCCAGCAAAGCAGGAGCTGTGCCACGGGCCAGCCAACCTCACAGAAGCGAGCAGCAGCGAGGACTGGCTACCAAAAGTCACGCAACTCCCCCGACCATCGCGCTCTGCACTGCTTTCTGATCTAAGGGGGGGGGGGGGGGGAACCTGCCTGCGGAGTTCTTAACAATTTTAAGGTATTGACTCTGTTACAGAGGTAAGAAAAAGGGTCTTCAAAAATCTTCTTTTTAGGAAACAGGCCACCACATCCGAATCCTCTCTCAGCCCATCCCGCTGCCGGGCGCCGTCGCAGAACGCGACTCGGCGTGCTTGGACCTCAGCTGCCGACACGGCTCGTTCCTGCCGTTCAGCCTTCCCGAGCCCTTTCTTTCCCCGAGCAGAGCACGCAGCACGCAAGCGCGAGCCAAAGGCCAGGTTCCCGGTTCCCAGGAAGCAGCAGGGCTCCATAGGAGCTACGTCCATCTACAGCAGCTGAGGAACTAGCCCCAGGCCCTCCCCGGGGAAGCCAAGAGGGGCGGAAGCGACAGATGCCCAGCAGCAGAGAGCGGGGACGTGCAGCGAGCGTCAGCGTAAGCTCCCCAAGCACCAAGGCAGACTAGTCTACAGGCAACGCAGCAGAACCCCGCGGGCTCCCTGGCCCAGGGAGACCGCAGCGAGGGTACCACATCCCAACCAGCGTTTTGGTTCCTCCGCCACAGCCTGGCATCGCTCGAGCGGGTTGCCTGTTGAGGAACACACCCCTTGGCTGGCAAGGTCTGTCCGGCTTCGCCGCCCATACCGACTCTAAGCGGACCTCGTGGTGTGGATTTTTAAAGCACGGTGTACTAAACGGGGGGGCCCTCGCACTTCACGGCGAGCTAGACAGAAAGCTGCGAGGAGGAGCCGACGTCAAGGTGGAGCAACCCAGAGCTCCAGGTTTCCAGCGGAGCTCTGCAGCGACTTAACTCTGAGCCCGAGCCGAGGGCAACGTTCCTCCAGTTCCAACGGGAGCAGAGTTAGGTCCGAACTGAGCACATCTGAAAATCCCGCCCCCAAGCACCGACCACGGATACGCCCGGTGCCTACCGAGTCGCTGGAACCTCGGAGCACTGGGGGGTGTAGGACTACACACCCTCCCAGCATACGCGGATGAAAGAGCAGAGAGCAGCGTCGTTATCTTTACTAAGAGGTGTGGGTTTCTTAGCTTATGACGTCAACCCGATACAACCGCAAACACCGTTTCCCTGCAATTACGGTACCGGAGCAGTTTGGTTTTTAAAGAAAGACACAGACCCCAAACTTCTTGTCTCTAAAGGAAGCTTCCAAGCACTCGCCTTTGGCACTATCACCTCCCATGTAAAAATAACACGGTGGTTTTGGGTTTCTAATCTACTTCTACTTACAACTACACCCTTAAGGAATGGAGACCGGAGACTACTCCTGGGTGACAGAAAGGATGGGTAGAGACCCCCTCAGAGACACCCCAGAATAATTTTGGCTCAGGCAGACAAATCTGAGTCCAGAACACCCCAGAGCTGTTCCAGAAGATGCTGGACAGATCGCAGGTCAAACCTCCACCATCCCGGTCAGGCTTTGACAGAAAATCTGCAGGTAGTCTTCTAGAGAAAAATTAAGGTCGTGTCCCTGGCCCACCCTTTAGAAAAAAATACTTTATTTGATCAGGCTGATAAAAGCCCAGTTTCCAGTCTGGTAAGGGGGAAAAGCAAATACAGACATGCGGCAAGAAAAAAAAAAAGAAAGAACAACCTCCCAAACTGTCATAAACCCTACAAAGGACGTGGGTGACAACCGCTTACTTTTTCTTGTCCTTGTCTTTCTTGGTTTGTTGAGAACCTGCCTGCTGAGCCTGTGACTGTAATAGCTGAGCTGCCGCCTTCTTCTTCTGAAAGTTGTTCAGCTCTTCCTCAAGTTCCTTCTTTTTGTCTTCCACTTTTTTCTTCTCTTCTTGGTGAGTCCTCTTTAGATGGTCAAACTTTTCGTGAAGCTGCCAGGACAGAGACAGAGAGAATTGGACAAAGAGAATTGGACGGGAAGAGACAAACGTTTCCCCCAATTACCCGCAACAATGCCCGAAGCAAAGGACAGGTCTCTGGACACTTCCACACCCCAACATCCCAGCCCTCGTTGCTCTGTACCTAGCGGACTCGCTCCCGCTCGTGTGCTCTCCAGGAACGCTCCCGTTCCATTTTACAGCGGCGGGGTCACGCCGCAAGTCCACGGCAGGACTGGCAACCGAGTTCGTCTCTTGTCTGTGCACAGCAAGCATCTTTGCAGGCCTGCTGTTGGAATCTGGATGCTCACCTTCTCCAGGTTCTCCCGGAGAAGCCCCAGCATCAGCCCTCGCACACAGTCCTCCAAGTGACAATTATACTCACGTCTTTCTCCGCTTCCTTCAACTCTGCTTCCTTCTCCTTCACTCGCATGACAAACATCTGCCTCATTTCGTCCTCCTTCTTCTGGAGCTCACCCAGGAATTCGTTCCTCTTTGCTTCATAAGTCTCCTGGAGACTGTTAAAAACACAGGGAAAACAAACCGTCAGAGCTGCGTTTCGAGCACGGTCATGAGGTTCCAGCCGTTGGCGATCCGACCGCATCGTCTTGTCGCAAGACGTCGTCAGAGGTCCGTGACTACGGCAGAGGCAGAGACACCTCCGCTGAAACCAGTCCCAGCTTGCTAGGTGGCAGCAGTGGGAGACAAAGCGGCAGGGAAGAAACCAGCGCGCTGCTCAGGATCCCGTCCATCACTGAGCAGGCAGGATGACCGTCCTCGAAAATAAACAGAGAGCACGTCAGCATCTACAGCAAGCCCTGATGCTCACGGGGCTCGTGATCTGTCGGGAGTCACACCTCCTCACTTCTCCCGCTTGTTTGTCTTGAATCTATCTACTCGAAGGGTGAGGTTTGTGGAACAGCCGCAGGCAGATCAGAGGGTGAAGTCTGGCCTCGTGAAGCTCATTAAGCAGGACACCAACACAGAGCAAAACTCACTGTCGCTACTCACTGCTAATGGATTCGGATTGGGGGCTTCGTCGAGATAAAGCCACCTTGGGAGACCTCTCATTCTCCTTTAGCTGCCCAGGGAGGCCGTGCCTCTGTGAAGGAGCAGCAGCATTCCTGCTCCAAATCACCACCTTCCTGGATTCCTTCATACTTTTATTCCCCACTCTACTTCTTGGCATTCCTTTATTTCCCCAGCACCGAGATACCGCAGCGAAGACTTGGGACGCAAAGTATGTTGTCCACACACCTCTGAGATTTTCAGAGCCTCTCAGGAACTCTGGATGCCAGATTCCTCTTTGCTTTGTTCCTTAAATGGACTCGGCTACTTCAGCCATAATGATAGTGTGGGAATGAGAGCTATTTCCCCCAAAATGCTTTTCTGAAAACGCATTCTTAAATGAAAACTCCACTGATATCACCCAGACGTGCGGCATCCGTGCGCCTAAGGAACACGTTAACCACTGGGCTAGTGGAACACCCTGATCCCATAAAAGCTTCTACCTCGCCTGGCACGTGGTGGGGCTTTTGGCAGCTTTTGTTTGTTGTTGTTGTTTGTGTTGGGGTTTTTTGGCAGGGGTGGAAAGGGACCGATGAACAAAGGGGGTGAACAAAACTTCACGGATAAACCTGAGTCTCATTGGCGGGCGCTTCAGTTGCCTCCTAAAGCACTCCCCAGACAGGGTGCCAGGAGCTGTTCTTGTACAGCACTGGAGGAATCACACAATTCCACGCCAACTTCCCACACATGGAAGCAAAAACACTGATTCCAAACGTGACAAAAGTCTTTTCTAGCAGAGAGCAGGACGAGAGGCTCCTCTGGATTCTGAACTACCTCAAGCATCAGACCACTCACGGCAGGTCGAGATCGGAAGGCTCCGATCAAAACCTCCCTGAAATTCAGCTTTGGGTTTAATCCTCTGAGGGGGACACGGAAACTTCAATTCAGGAACCCCTCTGAAGGGTCTGGCCAGAGCTCAGGAAAACCTCGAGGGCAGATCAGCCTTCGCTGCTCAGTGAGCACAAACCGAGTACGAGGGAGCAGTGGAGCCTTACGGACCGAAGGGGAAAACTCTGCACGCCACGAATCGTATCCTGTACGACAGCAAAGGGTTTCTTGCCAAGCTCGCTTCCAAAAACCACCGTGCTGGGTGATGGGCGAGCTGGAAAAAGCTGGCAGGAGCGAGGGTGGCAGCGGCTCCCTGCTACATCGCCCCAGGTACACTGCTAAGCCCGGCTTCGAGCTTCAAAACCGAGCGCTAGCCTAAAGCCAGCCAGCTTTGTTATCTCCTGAACTGAAACCGACTTCCAGAGAAGCCAAGTTCTCAGAGAAGC
Source organism: Actenoides hombroni (assembly GCA_024336885.1). Lineage (NCBI taxonomy): Eukaryota > Metazoa > Chordata > Aves > Coraciiformes > Alcedinidae > Actenoides > Actenoides hombroni. The sequence continues at coordinate 896,774 of WUAM01000274.1, forward strand.
CGGCCCAGCAACTCCAGGCTGCATGTGAAAAATCCCACTCGGAGCCCTAAGGAATAACAGCCCAAACCAACTGGGATCCCTGCGGCTTCTCACAGGCACAGCTGAGGAGGGAATTTGGTTTTTAAGTACACAAACATATGAGCCTAGATTAGGAGAGGAACTTGATTCCCCAACACACACCCACACACTGAACAATGCTCTTGCAAATAATATTCTTTAAAAAAAAAAATCGGAGAAAAATCATCCAGAGCAGCGGAGAAACCAGACCACAGCTGACACAGGGCAGTGGAAGGGTGAAACAGAGGACCCCGCTTCACAGAGCAGATGCCTGGGGGACACACTGGTGCTCCCTCCTCACCCCTCGCAGCCTGGAAGAGCGGTGGGTCTCACGGCCACGGCCAGCATCCCTTCTCCAGCCCGTGCCTGACCGGCTGCACAGCACCAAGGCTCTGCTGGGGTCTTCTGCCCTGGGATTTATGAAGGGCTCCCTGCTCCTGGCTGACACAACGCGGCTGAAACGCTGTGGTCCCTGTGGCTCCCAGGGCCCAGACCCAGGGGGGAAAGGCTTGCTTTTGATCCCTGGCCTCAGAAGGAAGAACAGAAAGAACCAAAACCGCTGTTTTCCTCGTTTTGGGATATAATCAGCCTGGGCCGAACAGCTTGGGATCAGGGGTTTTGTTTGTTTATCGGAGGGAGCAGGCACCCAGGGGGAACTGTTCTCAACCAGCACGTACCAGATGGAGAAATTCTGCACATTTTCATTTCCTTTCTACTTATAGCTTGGTCAAAAAAGGCCTCGTGTACAGGAAGCAATGGAAATTCCTCAGATTCCTCAAAGGGAAGGGCTGAGCCCATCTTAAGCCATTGCTCTCCAGAAAGGAAATCCAATAGCTTCACACTTGGGCTTCGTAACAGAACCGGGCTCGACGCCTTCCAGCAGAGTTTCTGCGCTGCAGAAGAAACGCAGCCGCGTAAACTCGGCGAGTCCCGAGTAAAACCCCCCGAGCCGACGCGAAGCCCGCGTCGCAGTGCAGACCTCGCTCGGCTCACCGTGGGGTGATGTGTCCCAGGAACGGGAACTCCGGGCTCCGTGAGCACTCTGCTGCCCGCTCCGGAGCCCGCCTGGCTTTCCCCAGCTGAGGAGCAGCCGAGCCGCGTCCGTGGGGCAAAGCCCCAGCGAGGCACGATTCCTTCGGCCGGCCTTCCCCTGGGGCGGAGGGGAGCGTTGGGGAGCGATGGGAAATGGGAAATGAAAGGAGAAAACCAAAGCTCCCTCCCAAATTCCCACACAGCTGTCATCCCTGGCTAAGGGCTTAGGCTTTGGAGCAGTAAAGCTGTCAGGCGCCAGCAGCTCCGGATTAACTAAGAAGCCAAACCTCGAGCATCAGACCGTGGCACTCTCTTCACAGCGCACCTCGGACCAGCTGTGGAAAAGCTCTCCGAGAGTCACCGAGAGCAATTATCCCAGGATCTTCTCTTTGGGAACCGGTTCTACCTCAAGGCACGAGTCACCTTCATCTCAGCATGGACACGGTGCTCTTTTCAAGCCCAGCAATTGTAGGTGGCCCTGACTTGCAGCAGAGCAAGCCGACCATTGAGTCCACCACAGTGGTGGGAAGGGGGCACTGAGGTATCACCCGGGCACCCCAAACCCTGCCCTCCTCCAAGGGCAAGACACGTTAGAGGAGGAATTTCTGAAGTGATCAAACACAGTCACCGTTCAACGGATTCACTCGAGTCTCCATGAAGCTCATACTGCCAGTGGGACAACTCCTGTAAGCCCCGACTGCATCCCAACACCAGCTCTCCCACCGCATCTCGCAAAAACACGCCCCTTTCCACAATGCTGAGGACACAGAGAAACCAGTAACCAGCAGCGGTCCTCCCAGCAGGCTCCGTGTCACGGCAGCCTCTGAGCCACACTAGAGCAACAGGCAGGTTCAAACGGGGACAGCAAAATCAGCTTGAAGAGTCCAGCGAGGAGCTGCTCTCCACACCAAGTGGCGAGAGGACCCTCCTTAGTTCTGGCCAACAGGTATGAGACAGACCAGGTGCTTGCGAGGGAGGACCAGCAGCTTGTATGGGATGTGTCGGAGAAAAGGATGCTCAGAGAAGGCTACAAAGCACTGGTTTTCTCAGCCTCTCCAAGCTCCTCCTGTACAAATCCTAGGCCCTGAGGGCACAGCCAAGTTCTCCCCAGCCACGCTTGAGACCTCAGCCGCTCCACGTGCCAGCAGTTATTCCCTCCCTGGTTCTCACCAACCTGGGCAGCCCCAGAACCTCCAGCCTCTCTGGCTGCCCAGGGCCCAAGTTCCACGCTCCTACCTGAAGGGCTTGCTGTCTGGATCCGTGTCCTTGAACCCCATCTCTTCGAGTTTGCAGCGCCTGTACAGCTCGTAGTGTCGGGTGTGCGTCTGCTCCCTCAAGTCCTCCATGTTCACTCGGATCAGCATCTCCCGCAGCTTCACAAAGTCACAGTGATTTTCATTTTCAACTGCAAAACAAAACAAACGACAGACCATCGACAAAGAGAAGGTTAAGCCGCAAGGCCAGGTTCCTCCTGGCCCTGGACCTCAGCTTATCAAGCCTGAGAGTTCTTCAGTCAGACACGTGCAGAAATCCAGCACCAACACGGCGTGCTGAACAGGGGGAGAGACCGTCCCTGCTTCAAGGGTCAGCTTGTACTATGGAAAATAACTTGGTGAGGTTTCCAGAAGTGCCCCACAGATGTTCCCCCGCAGCTTGTGGGGCCGCTCTCCAACTGGCTACACAGCAGCCCGCCACCTCTCAACCCCGCGCTCCTCAGCCCAGCCCCATCTCTGGCAGCTTCAGAAGAGCCTGGGTTGCAAACACAGCCCTAGCCAAGCTCTGCTCTCCAACAGCAAGGAGCTTGTGGCCGACTTTAAGGGGGGGGGCTGCATACTTCAGCTGCACGGCCACGGTTTAGGACACCCGGGCAAACATACCAAGCAGTCGAGTGTCGATTTAATTCTGCTCCCACTTCAAGTTGAGAGGGCAGAGCACCAGCTGACCGTCCGGGAACATTCCCCCGTTACCTCGTTCTGTGTTTGCGTTCAGGCTTCGGTGGAAGGTCCAAACCGAACCGCGCAGCTGCCCAAGCCCTCCCTGTCACTCCCACTTCTGTGCCATCAGCGGAGCACAAGGAACAGAGACGGAGATGGAAGATTTCATTTTCTCAAGCTAGTTATTTAACATCTCCCAGTAACGTTACCCTGCCGTCTCCCAAAGCCAACGGCTGGGCTGACGTCACCACCCCGCCGCCAAACCCGCTCCGTGTCTAGATCCAGTTCGCCAAGCCCTCGTTTTAAGGAGCAGCCTTCGAGCTGTGATCTCGCTTTCTCAAGACAGGTTTTGATAAGGAGCATCCGGAGATCAATGCACCTTTCATCAGAGCGAGACAGGCCAGCAAAGTCTCATTTGTGCTCTCGGTAACGTACCCTGCACAACGCCCCAGGGGTACTGCCTGGCTTTTGCCATCTTGTTGCCGATCTTCACCTCTTCGGTGCTGCCAACGACGGCAAAAGGAAGGTGGACCTACGAAAGGAAAGGGACGATGAGCTCAGGGATTTCCTTCGGTGCCGTGCCAGGGACCGTTTCTGAAGAAAGCTGTTGGCTGCGGCTGCTGCGCTGGACTGAAGCTGCTCAAAGGCCTTTGCAATTCAGCTGGTGTTTTAAAACAACAGCAGCAGGAGGATCTGGAGGAGACTCAGACTTAAAAGTCCAGAGTTCTGAAGTCCTACAGAAGAGACGTAGGTACTTTTCGTGCAATTACAAAGCGTGACTATCTTAAGCCCAGAAGAAATCTTACAAATGTGAATTCAATTGAACACTGAGGAAAAATACCTGTCAAGTGATAAGAAAAGAAAATACATCCTCCCAAGGAAGGCAGGCTAAAAATTCAGGGGGTTTCTGCGGCTAGAAATAACCCCTAGCTTCCTCTTAAAAAGGGCAAAGCTGCGAGCAAGAGGAAGAGCGGAGTCGACCCAGCCCTGGGCCGACACGTCTGAGTCACCGGGCTCTGCTACATCCCAGTCTCTCCATGGGCGTGGTGGAGTCCATCTGGGATCTACTCCCAGAAGCGTGGCTGCTGCCAGCAGGGAGCTCTGCCACCAGCCCACCCCCAACGTCCTCCCTGCCGCGACGGCATCCGAAAGGGCTGGGCGCGAGCTGCGGGAGCCGGTGCCGTGTCGGCCAAGCCGAGCTCGTGGGCTGGGTGGGAGGAGAAGAAGCCAAGAGGCAGAGGAGATGGGATCAACTGGCAAGGAGTTTCCCAGCAGCTGGGCTGCACCAGAGGAAGGCAAAACGCAGGGTGCACCCTGGCAGAGCCACGTCCCTTCTCTGTGCCAGCTTCTCCCTGCTGCGAGCACAGCAGAGACGGGGGAAAGAGGCAATACAGAGGTCTGGGGAGGGTCCAGTTGGATGGGTCAACTCCCCAGCAGCTGTGCAGGGAAGCTCAGGAGAGCCCTCAACTTGCAAGGAAATGGCTTGACCTTGTTGCCTCCGTTCCCTACGGAAACACAGATAACTCCACCTTACCCTTGCTTTGAGTGCACTTGGTTTAGGGTTGGCACATCCTCTTGGGTGTTACGTGCCCCACTAAAGCCACTCACGCACGTCACCACCAGTAAACCCCGAGCTCAAGTTCTTCCCCTTGCCCCCCAAGTCAGGCCTGTGGGAACGGTTGTTTCCCCTCTGCAAACCCCACTCAAATGTTTGGTCTGCCCTCACATCCCGCCCGTACTGCTGGAGGAGGCAGAAGTCACGGGCCTTGCTGCCAATGGCCACTCGCCCTGCCCAGAGCTGGAACATCACCAACGAGAGCCCCGCTCTCACCGGAAAGCGAAACAAAGGCAGAAGTGAATCACCCCCCACTAGGCAACAAGTGGTGGTTTGGGAGAGGAAGCCCAAACGCCAGCCCTTTGCCCCGACAGCGTCGGGGCTCTGCCTCCCTCATCCTCTTCCCTTCGACCTTCCCTCAATTCTCCCCGGCCCCTTCGCCTCGACCCTCCCGACGCCCCCCTGTCCCCCTCCCCCCCCCCCCCCCCAACGCCCCCCGCCCCCCCCCCCCCCCCCCCCCCCCCCCCCCCCCCCCCCCCCCCCCCCCCCCCCCCCC
>WUAM01000274.1:902007-933269 GCA_024336885.1 Actenoides hombroni
AGGAGGGGAAGGATACGGTGAAACGCTCAGGGGAGAATCATCTGTCAGACAATGCCGTCTATCAGGCCAAGCAGCCCACGCGTGACAGGTACCTCCGGCTCCAAAAGAAAAGCCAGAGGAAACATGGTACGAGGTGCCCCACCATCAAGAACGGGCCCACGCAAACCAAGGCAAGCAACCCACCCCCCTAAAAAAACCCCTTCACGTACGCTCATCGTGGCATTTATCTCAGCCACTGTCTCTTCATCCGTCGGGAACTGGTAGATCTGGACGCCGTTGCTGACCAGCTCGCTCATGATTTTACTCTTGAACTTGTGCAGCTCGTTCTTGGCGATGGTGTCAGCCTTGGCAATGATGGGGATGATGTTCACCTGCAAGCCAAAGGCGGCACCCCCGCGTACAGGACCGCGCAGCCCCTGACACCGGAGCGACGCGCATCCTGGGCCAAGAAAGCACCGCCGGCCTGCACCTTCCAGGGGAAGACCTTCCCCGGGGCTGCTGCTGACAGCACCGCTGCCTTCGGCGGGGTTTCCAGGCGGCAGCGACGATGGCCTTAAAAAGAAGTGAAACGCGCGTTTGGCAAAACGCTATTTCCTGGCCTGTCGTGTTCCCCTCCTCAGCTGAATCGGCTGGACAGGAAATGCTGTCGTAGATTATTACAAGCTGTTCCAAGAAAAGAAAAAAAAAAAAAAGGAAATTACCACCTAGGCGCTTCTCCTCCCCGCAGCGGGCTGGGTTACTGCGAGAGGCACGCTCAGACAACAGCCTCTCGCGGGTGTTTAGTTGGGTGGGAGCAGGTGGGTCCTCTCACCATCCTTCCCACCGCTCTACTGCGGGACCAGGGCTGATTTCTCCCCGAGAAAACATCCCAAGGAACACCCCGGGGGGGTTAACACAGGAGGAATCCTGCTCGCTTTCCCTTTTTGCTCCCTCCGGATGGGCAATTTCTGCTTTCGATACTGCAGGACTTGCTTTTCCTCGCCACAGCGGACAGAAATCGTACTGAGGAAGATGCTGATATTGACCTATATGAAGGGATTTTAACTACAGCACCAGAAAATCCTCTATTACATCACGTAATTCTGTTCAGAGGATGGCCTGGAGTTATGAAATCCCTCTATGCCAAAAGACAGAACGCGAACGCCAATTAGCTCACTCTGGGTAAACCTCCAGAGCCCTATTTTAAGTTGACTAGAGCAGGGATCCTTCTCCATCGCTACATAAAACCCAATCGATAGGTCACTCCAGGAAATAAAGAACCATCGTCATCATTTATCTTCTGCACAATCAGGATGCAGTGAGCCAAAGGGTGAAGGTGGACCCATTTAAATTGCTTAATCATGGGGTAAAGAAGGCACAGAGAAAGTGTGGTTTAAATACTTAAGTTTTACACTTGTACCTCGGGTTATTTTCCCCTTGAGGAGAGGAAATCTTGCAAAGGTATCTAGTAAAACACCACGGTTTAAGCCAAGCTCATCCCTATTCTCGCTAGTCATGAGGGTAACTGAAAAAACCACACACCGAGTAACAGATTTACTCAGATTCTTCTTGTTTATCAAATCCCGGCCAGATTAACCCTACGTTTGCCACGGAAGATCAAAGCGCCATTTGTGTCTCGCTGGATGCGCTCGGCGCATGCGGACCCCGCGTCCCGATTGGTTTTTCATCGATTAGTAAGATGAATTAAAGTGTTTTACATGCCCTTCTCCTCTCACGCACACCGATCGAATCGGGTTTGGCACCAAAACCTAATTAATCTGTCGGAGGAAGAGAAACAGAGATGGCAGCGGCCTCTCTCGAGTGCTAGAACTAGCAGAGTTCAACTCCAACCTCTCGTTTTTATTTAGAACACGAGCGGCGAGTACCTTACTGTCGAGCTTCTTCATGGTGACCAAGTCTAGGGACTTCAGGGAGTGGCCAGTCGGTGCAATGAAATATAGGCAGGCGTGAATTCTGGTGTCGTGGTAGTTGAACAGGGACCGCTTGATCTTCAGCTCTTCTTGCAAGTAGGCTTCGAACTGCGCATCGATATATTCTACTATGGGCTTGTAGCTGGGGAGAGAACGCAAGGCACAGGACGTTCACTGCTGGGACAACGCAGGTCACCCACGGACGCGCAGGAATCGCAGAATGGTAGGGGACTGGAATTCCAAGAATTGGAAGGGACCTGTAAAGATCATCGAGTCCAACCCCCCTGGCCAGAGCGGGACAAAACCAGAGCAGATGACGCTTCGGATGCGATACCTACTGATTCCGATACCTACTCTCCAGGCAGCATCAGGCCCTTCCGACCTCAGAGTCACGTCAGCGCGAGGACAAATAAATTTACCTGTCATCTTTGTTAATTTGATCGCCAAATCCAACTGTGTCGACGATCGTCAGCTTCAGACGGACGTTGCTCTCCTGGAGCTCGTAACTCCTGGCTTTCAATCTCACGCCAGGCTCGTTGTGCGTGGCGGGTTCGCTTTCAAACTTGGTGTTGAACAGAGTGTCCATCAGCGTCGACTTGCCGATGCCGGTTTCGCCTGAGCGGACAAAGGCAGCGTTAGTAGGGCCCGAGCTCTTTTCCCCGCCTCCTTCTCAAAGCACATCCCCCCAGGCTAAGGAGCTGTTCCTCTTGGGTGGCAGCGGCGTTGGGCTACGTGCACGCAGCCCAGCAAAAATGCCTTTGGAGACGGTCTCCGCCTTTACCAATCCCCCAGGGGCTGTGTGGACACTGGGAGGTGACAGCAGCTCTGGCTTCTGCTGCTGGGCTCCGACTGATTTCCCCCGCAGGTCCCACCTGGCAGACACACCAGATCAAACCGCCGCACGCTGCGGACGGGAACCTGAACCGGGCCCCCCGCTACGCAAAAGCTGCTACCCCAACAGAGGCGAAGGTAAAGCAAACACCTTCAGAGCTAAAAAGCCACCACCCGCAGAGAAGAGCTCGGCTGCTCTGCTGGGAACATCCAGAGCAATCTGCGGGCTGGGTCTTCAGGGGAGGGGTACCAGAGTCCCAGGCAAGGACACCAAGCAGGGTGTCACCAGAGGTACCGAGCACCACTGACTTTTCTCTTGTTTTGGAGGAGGAAAGGGGTTTATTTCACGCACGCAGAGGCACAGTCTTTTCCAGTAACTCTGCTGTTAGCGTTTCCCACGGGAAACGGAGGAACTGGGAAGGACGTGCTGAGGCTTATGGACTCCCTGAAGAGAAGCTACTCGACTGGAAGGAAGGTGGGGGGGAAGTAACAAGAAAAAAACAATTAAAAAATAAAAGCGTGACAGTTTTAATAGTCGCTTAGCCATTTGCCAAGAGAGCCTCCCTCCTCAGAGAAAGGACTCCTGCAATGAACCAGCAAATGCCTGCTGCTGCTAGAACCCCGTTACCGGGCTCGCTACGCCGGCAGCGCGAGAGAGACCAATAACCGTTCCTCTCCCAGAAAAGCATTCCCTTCCAGCAGCCTCCAGCTGCTGCCCGTGATCTTTACACTGGTATGACCTGGCTGGTGATGCAGGATCCCTCCTGGCTGGGTGGTGTGAAGAGCCCCAACCTCCCCAGCCTGCAAGCAACAGCCTTATTCGAGGCAGCAAGAAGCTGCTCTCACTCCAGAAATACTTAATTATCTTTCCAATAGGGCAGGCTAGGTCCTACTTCCGACCTAACTTTCTTTACAGAAAGCAAGCTGCAAATTCCCTCGACTCCAAGTTAAATTCCCAAGAAGGTATCTGATTCTTTACATGTTTTTATGCTTTTTTTTTTTTTTTTCCTACTCAATTTCTGTTCCTTTTCCAAGAGGACCACAAAAAGCCCACGGAGCAAACCTGACAACGAAAACCCGAGACAGAGCAATACGGGAAGAAGTTTTCCAAATATCAAAACCAGCACACTGCCTAAATACCAACTTTTAAAACCGTTGCAGGGTCTGTAATCCCCCGTGCAATTAGTAACAGGGATGAAAGCATTAGCCTAAATCCCATTTTTCAGTCAGAAGTGTTTGCCTAGCAATTACACTCTCCAACTGCAGCTGCTACGTCAAGTCTCACTTGACGGTGCCAAATTGGGTCCTTTCTCAAAACACCACTTCAAAATTTTTTTTTTTTTTAATTGTTTTGTTTTTTTTCTTTAAAAGGGGGAGATTTCTGCTCCCTGGGCAACTGCAGCAATTTGTGCGGTGTTTGAATCTGGGGCAAAAAACGGTCGGTCGGCACGTTTGAGAAGACAAGAGCTGGACCAAATTGCTGTGTTAACGGAGACAACATATCAAGTCCTGCTAAGACAGGGATATTTCCTGCAAGAGAAAGAGGCAATTAATTGATGCCATTTTGATCAAAGAGCTGCCTGCTAATCGGGCTGTTCCCTGCTGAATTTTAAACGGCTTCGTGCCGCTGGGAGAGTCACGTGAGGGTTGGTAGCTTGGTTGGTGCAGAAGTACAACTGTTCTCTGATCTCCTCCTTCCCCACGCAAAGCTACAGAGAGGAGTCGAGTTTGTTTGCCAGATTTCTCTTCGGACGGCTCGCCCCGCGCTGCAGACGGAAATTCTCAACGCGTTGCAGAAAAGTCACCATCACAGGGTTGGTTGGGTTTGTTTTTTTCCCCAGTTAATTAACGTGACCAATTAGAAGGGACGCTCCTCCCTTCTGGCAGGCTGAAACGAACAACGAATTGGAGGATGATGTTTGTAGACTGCTCGGCCAAACTAAAAGCCACCGTTTTAGTCAATTCAGGGGACCACAATCCGGAGGCATTTTGAAGAGGTCCACGACGAGGGGAAAGCTGCTTTGGGCTAAGGCTGCCTAGGGCTGAGAGAGGGATTTCCAGCTGCGTAGCATCCACAGAGCGCCCGGACAGCGGGTATCTCTCTGCGGCCAGGAAGCTGCCTCCCTGTATTTCACCCTCCGAACAGTCTGGGGAAAGCAAGAGGGTAACTCGGGCTATAAAGCCAACTAGCAGCGCTCAGATTAAACACAGCAGAGAACAGGTGACAGGCTTTGTTCTCGAGTACATCATTCGGAGGCTAAAAACGGCATCGCTTCCAACCGGAGAAACTAAGAATATAACGAGACAGGCAGGCAAAGCCTGGAAGGGAAGGAATGCAATCTACTGAGAAACGGCCTCCATCCCCAACCCAGAGGAAGGCAGATTTAAGTCAACCTTCTTTTAAAAATACACGTAGCTCCCAAGTCGGCTGTTTCCTTACAGGCAGCCCTTGGGGGAAGCAGAACCACAGGATGATCAAAAGGATAGGTTGTGACAGCCAGAAACGTCCCCCTTTTAACTCGGGGGACAGGGTAGAGCAAAGGAAAAAAGGGATCCGAGATTTTACCCCGGAGCAGCTCTGGGAAGAAGCTGTCACTTCCCTGCTGCTGTGGTCCCCAGAGGCTCAGATCTTCCCCTTTGCAAGAGGGAGAAGGTGCTAATTTGTGGATACGTGTGCCCCTCCTTGGCAGGAGACGACTCACCCACGCAGAGGATGTTGAAGCAGAAGCCCTGCGACGTTGACTTGTTGACCAGCTGATCCGGGAGGCTGTCAAAGCCCACGTGGCCGGAGAGGGACAGGTTCCTAAGGTCATCGTTCTGTAAGACCAAGAAGAAAGGCATTTCAGAGGGTTGCAACACAGCCAGTCAGGGAAGAAGGCTGCGCCCAGCACTACGTAACGATGCAGGAGTTTTCGGGACACAGGTTCTTTCTGTCTTGGATTCGCCACCCAAACGCGCTCCCCTTTTACTTCTATCCAGCTCTCTGCTGTGGGAACGGGGAGCTACAAAACTTCCCCGACCCAGAGGCACGCAAACACCACCGTTTCTCCGTGCCTGCACCTCCTCAACAATGATTCTGTACCCGTCTGCCACACCCAAACATCGTTTCCCAGGCCTCAGCAACTCCTATCCCCAGGGTTACCCAAGACACCTGAAAGAGACACGGCGGGAGACGGTCACAGCTATAAGCGGAGCAGTTCTCGTTTCACTGGTGAAGCAGCTGGGTCTGGTTTAAAGATGCTGGAAGCACCAGCTTCTTTTCCACGGATCGGTGGGCTTTGCACCAGAAGGACACCCTTTGGCCGGTAAAATAAGAATGGAAAACAGGGGAGGACTTCCTACCCTGCACAGCAGAAGGAGCGCCTGGGAGCTGTGAAGGAGGCGAGCGGGTTAAACGAAGCATTTGTAACGATAGCATTTATAAAAATCCAGTGGGCTTGGGTTTATGGTTATGGGAAGGGAGCTCGGAGCAGATCCCAGAAAGCAACAGGTGCCCATGACTCACAGGCTTCACAGAAAGTGGTGGGTGGTGAACAGCTTTCAGCATGGCACCAGTATCTCCTTCCCCTGGTATATTTTGGGAAAGCAAGTCCTGCCTCATCACCAGTTACTCAGCAGGAACAGGAGTCAGGCTCCTCTCCTGCATCTGTGTCAGTTATTTTTTGCCACATATCTTCTCTGGTTTAGCTCCCTCCCCTTTCTTTTTATTTTTCCCCTGCAAGTGGCAAACATCAACAGTGGAAAAAACAAACTCTCTCTCTCGAGTTTTCAACGCCAAGTATTTTTCACGAGCTGTGCCGCATCACAGGAGGCAGAAGCGCAGCCCGATACCTGCCCAAAACACTCACAAAAGGCTCAGAGCCCCAAGGCACGGCCAGAGAGGGAACGCAACCCCAAATCTCCACCTCCCTCGGGACTCCCCAGGCTGCAGCAGGTCTCATTGAGCGGGTACGCAAAAATACGCACGTTCCCACAGGAGTATCACTGACAGGGACAGGGCAGGAGAGCCGCAGGGACCAGAGTTTCTAAATATGTCCCTCCACGCAACGCTGAAAGCATCGCGCGAGTAATCGCCCACTTCAACCCTGCACTTGGGACTGGGAGAGCCGCTGCTTTCTGGGGGGAGATGCAGGGTGCTTGAGGAGCAGGGTTAAAGAAGGCGGGCACACTGCAGAGTCTCTTAACCCCTGCAGCCAGGCCCCTGCTTTCACCCTCTTCGAGGGGACAGCTTTCTTTCAGTCAGCGAGCACGGGGACGCTGGCACAAGGAGAAAAACCCTGCCCCGTTCGCAGCTCTCCCCGCCGCAGAGGTTTGGGCAGCGGGCTGGAAGCTGCAGGACCCCCTGTGAGGCTGTGTCCCCTCTACCCAGGGCACAGCTCTGCCAAGGATGCCCAGCCAGAAAACCACAACAGGCAGTTATACAATTAGCCCAGTTGCACTGGGCTTGGTGCTGCTGGCTTCATTAGCTCAAGAGCCCTCAAGTCTTCAGCTCTCAGGCTGCCTGGGGAGGGGTGGACCAAAACCACCACAAACTCCAGAGCAGTGGTTTAAAACCACTCCAGCACAACACCTCTCCCCCCAGTACTGCACCTAACCACCCTCCCGGACCACAGCAGCTCCTCAGCTGTCACTCTCAGTAACACAGGCCCCCGAGATGCCTTCTTAACGCCCAAGCCTCTGGACGTGGAAGCACCGAGCTCTCACGAGGCTGCTAAAAGAATAACTGTTTGCTGAGCACCTCTCCTCGCTGGCAGCGTCGGGAGCGACAGACCGGATCGGCACGGGTAAAACTGCAGCTCCACAGACTTCCAGAGATAATCAGCCAATTTGCAGCGGATACGCTGCTAGACTGGGGTGTCTGGATGTTCTCAGATGTCAGCGAGCTCGAGACATCCCCAGAGCAGTCTTTAAACTCCTTACAACACAGTCATGTCTGCTTTCCTGAACCCCACGTTCCAGGGCCAATCTTCCCTCCCTCTTCACGTACCGTCCGCGTGAGCGGGAAGCGATTCCCCACGTCCAGAGCCGCATCGCTAACCCCCCTAGGAGAACCAGGGAGTACCGGGAACAAACACGTGCTTGTTTATTGGGAAAGATGCTGATCGCTTCGCTTTTCTTTGCGGAGTGACCTACAGGGCATCCCACGGTTGCTACTTCTTGGGTCAACAACTATCTTGCAGATGCTGTTATCACAGCTGCTGGTTTTAACTCCGGCAGGGTAAAGGGAAGGGGTACGTAAAGCAGAGATTGGCTTCCCGAGGCACAGCCTCAACTACAGACCACCAATAGAGAAAGATCGATTGCCAGGACCCCAGGTCTAGTGCTCTTAATTTTAAGCAGGGGTGTGGGGGGGAAGCCTTGCAAAAGACAAGGAAAGAATCTGCAACCTCGGAGCCCTGTCAAGTCTACTTTGGATCTGGTTTCCTTCGTCCATAGCTCCTGGTGGCAAAGGTTTGATAGGTCAAGCGAGGGGGTAATGGACGCTCCGTGGCAACCAGCGGGTTTGCCCAGATGCAGTTGGGTGAAGCTTTCTAAACCAGCCTGGCTGAGGAGGCACGTGCGAGGAGGGAACGTTCTGGGATCTGCTCACTCCTCCGAAGCCACAGCGGCTTGGCGGAGCTAACGGGAAGGAGAGGAAACTTTTTTTCCTCCTCGGAGGCGGCAGCCGTATGCCTGCGTGGGCATGGGAGGTGGATGTGAAGGCGGAGCCCGTGCTTTGAACCGCATCGCTTCTCCGGAGCCGGCACAGAGCAGAGCCCTGGCCTCACACTTGGGAAGGTCTCTGGTAGCAGATCAGAGATAAAGCAAAGTCGCTCTTCTCCCGGGTAGAGAAAAGAGCATCACTCCCAAAAGGCCGAGGAGAGAGGGTGCACAGGCACACCCCCATTTATTGCCCCGGTCAGAACTTAACCGTGACGATGGCAGGTCCCCAAACCCAAGCGAGCTCTTGCCTGAGCCCCTCCTGCTTTAAGACTGCCAGTGAAATCTTCCCCTTCGGCCCCTCCTGGCCCACTGCCCCTGGCAGCTGGGGGTCAGCTTCACACGGCCCCTGAAGAGTTAAAGAAAACAAAAAACGAGTCTCAAATTCAAGTGAGGGGGGAAAAAAATGCTGGTATGCAAAATATCGAGCTCAACCACAACTATGAAGCAAGTGTTTAGTTATTTGAGGCCACACGACTTCAGGGGCACCTTTGAGAAATTCTGAAAGCTTTTATTGTTGTCAGCAGCTCAGGCCAGCTACGTTTTAGCCCTATTGCCAGGCGTACGTTCCCACGTTTCTAAAGTGATCTTGGATGCTGCATCCAAAGCCGGGGACCTCAGAGATACTGCGGTCCGCTCAGGAAGGAGCGGTGAGCAGAGCAGCTGGCGAGAGACACAGCTATTGTACCCTCTCCCCGGGGTAAGCCTGAGAGTCGGGGTCCCTGCTGCTGGGGGACAAAGTCTTCCCAGCACCTACACCGGAGCCAAACTCCCTGTGCAAGTTCCCTGAAACAGCACCCACAATCCCCATCCCTCATGCAGACTTGGGTGGTGGTTAAACCCTTCATTCTCGGACGAGGGAACTCACAGGGGGAGCAGAGAAAGGAAGACCAATTCCTTTCCCCTCCTTGCCGCAGCCATAAGCACGTCACAAGAAAACAGCCTGTAGCGATCAATCAGTTAATCAAGAAAGGAAGGAGCTCTTTGTTGTAGGTTGAGGCTAAGGATAACCATCGGTGTCACCAGCAGAGCGGGGGGGAGTTCCTGTCTCCACGCTTCTGCTGCAGGCTGGCTGCAGTCTGGAGCAGATATCTCCTTAAGCTACTGAAATCTAGGAGGTCTTTGGGTGGGTTGTTTTGCTGTTTGGTTGCTGTTGTTGGGGTTTTTTCCCCTCTCTTTTTTCCCCCCTTCTCCCTCAACACAGAGAACAGACCATTTTAGAAGACATATGCTCATTCTGGAGACTGATACACCAAGCAAGCCCCAAAGATCCATCAGAGGCAGGCAAGCTGGACGGCTAACGCCTCCTGCCCTGCCACCTACCCCCCGGGCGACACGCCGCTGCAGCTCCGGGGAAGCACGAGGCCCATCTCCCCGACACCCAGCGCCGAACGTCCCGGTCGCCGGCAGCTTGCGGGGGCACCGCTTACATTGGCAAGCTCCGGCGACTCGGCAGGAGGACGGAGGAAAAAGGATCCGGCCGCATTCTTCAGGGAAGAGGGAAGTCAGCAGAATCTGACAACTCCGAAGCGGCTGCAGAGAGCGGGAACGAACATTTGTCTTCCAGGCGAAGCGTTTGGCTAAAGGTCAACGCAAGCGCGGAGCGCTAACGGTTCCGTTCATGCCAAGAACTGACACAAAAGACATTTTCCTCCCTAGGTTTCCAAAAACCACGGACCTTTCTATTTGGAGTAAAAGTGACTAATGCCTCTAACAGCCCCTGATGTCACAAACTGCTAACCAACGAAAAAAGCCTGGACTTTGGGGCTGATAAGGACCATATGTGCATTCCAGCAAGGCTTGTAAACTCACTGAAGGGAAGGAGGGGAAAGAAAAAAAAAAGGAGAGAGGAAGGAGAAAGGGGGAGGGGGGGGAAGAGACATAATGGGACAAACAAGAATGAAGACCATCCAAAGGCAGAGCCCAATGAGAACCAGATGCTCGTTGCTTCTCTGGCCAACGTCTCTCCTGACAGGAGGGCGATGTGCAACTAACTGCCTTTAAGCGCTCGGCGAAATAAAACGGGAGTTACCATTCAGTGCCAGGCTCCCCTCCTCCCATTTCAAACCACGGCGTGCGATTTATCCCCCTTTCCCCGCCTTTTCTCTTCCGAAGGGCCACACATGGCGGGGGGAAGCAAATACACCCCTTTAGCATCCCCAGCCACCCCCTCTCAGCCAGGCACAGCTGACAACGACGGAAGATTCTTCACCTCAGCCCCGAACAAAACGTTTTCAGTGGGGACCACGGGCTAGCAGACCCCGAGCTGCTGCCTGGCGAGAACGGCACGCGAGTCAGTCCGACACTAGGCCAGTTTACACCAGTTAGCACTGGAGAAGGTCGTGTCTGTTACACTTGAGCACATGTACTGTTGGAGAGCTAAAACCAACCCGGGTGAGCAGGGCAGAAGCTAACGGGGAGATGGCAGGAAGGCACGTCACTACATGGACATCAGAAATACTTCCTCCCAGTTCTTCTGAACTTGTGGCTGCACAGTCCCACACCATCGCAGATAGAGTCCAGCAGAGAGGAAAAGCCAACAACAGCCATTTCCTTCTGTATTCTACTGTCAGGCACTTAAAATAGCCCTGAAGCAGCTGCAGCCCAGGCCGTTAACTAAGTGGATTTCTGCTCTGCTAAAAGCCTTGTGCTGGAGGCACAGCTCAAGAGGGGGCTCGAGGCCGAGGGAAGGGCGGTACGGGGGCTGGCCAGGCTCCCAGCGACGCGAGCGCAGAGCCCGCTTGCAGGAAGCTCTCCGGGACACTGATCCTGGGCAGGAGAAGGTAGAATCAACACAAACCCGGGAACAGAGCAGCTGGCCCCAGCGCCAAGTTTTCCTTAAACCTTCCCCAGGCTTCCACCAACTTCAGTCGAGTTAGGAGTGTGAACATAACCAGAGCAAAATACAGAGGTTTCTAGAAAGGAAAGCAGCCCATAGGGCTTGCTTATAAAACTGGAACAAGGCAGCACTGTTCCAGTACCTGAATCAAATTAAGGGCCGCTTGGAACACAAAAAGCAGCAGCTTGCCCTGAGAGGTGGCGTGAGCAGGGCTGGTTTGCAGTTCCTTAACCCCCTGTTTTCTTTGCTGAGCCGCACATCGAGGGCACGTTTTGCCAGCTCCCATTCAGCAAGCTCCGGGACTGAAAGGTGCCCCACATCGTGCTCCGAATAATTAATTAGCCCTGGGACTCGCTGCCGGGAGGTGCGTTAATACCGTGGCCCGCTGGCTTGCTGGGAGGCAGGTGGGGACAGCGTGGCACGGTGCTGCCTTGCACAGGGACCTGCCACACGTGTCGGCACAGACCCCATTTCCAAGTAGGCCGCAGAGCTGGGTATGTAACGACTTATTTACTTGAGTCTGGGGTAAGGAGTCCAGGTTTATTACAGTAATTATCTTTCTATCAGAATCCTAAGAGAATGTTGAGTTGTCTATCTATCTATCTGACAGACAGGCACATGGTTTCTTCAATGCCCAGGTACCACAACTGAGAGTATGCACACGTCTCCATTGAAAAAATAAAAATAAACCATCATTCGGCTACGTGATTTCACGTGGTCAGTGCACTGGCAATGTGTACTGAAGGATCGAAATGAAGCAGGAAAACGTACTCTGTGGAAAACCCAGGAGTTTTAGGGTCCCAAGGAGCGCAAGACACACGCTGGAGCTCCTTGGGAAAGCTCTACTGGTCCAGCACCAGCAAGCGTCAACCCAGTATCAACCGGATTGAAAGACCTGGCTCAGACCAGCTCTTCTCAAATTCACGTGTGACACGCACATGGTATAGCTGACATGACTTGAGGTCATTAAACCAAAGGCCAGAGGCGAGATTCCGGGCGTAGACAAGCGCAGCGTTTCCCCTCTCGCTAGCAACGCGCCCATTCCAGTGCCCTTCCGACAGAGTAACATCAGAGCGGGGAATCCAGAGTTTAACGCGTTGACGGCACGCTCTAATTTTCCGAGTGCTCAAGTCACAGCCTTTGCACCTGCTCAGAAAAAGGCAACGTGAGCAGGCCCTTGTGGCACGTGAAGCTCTCCCAAGGTGCCACCCAAGTCACTCAACATTAACAAGAAAAGGTCAGCGATCAAACACAGAGGATTACAAACAACGTCATTTGCCTTCGCGTGCAGTTTTCGGTCCTCGGCAGCAGCGGAAAAGGTCACGGTTTATTGAATTATTTAGCCGAGGGTTTTGGAACATTAGTCTGTAGACTTCGAGCTCTCTACTGACTCGACAGCAACAACGTTCTCAGCTTGCCTTCAGCAAGTCTTCATTTTCCTGCCTTTAACGGGGAAAAGCCTACACCAAAATTTTCATAAACGGGACATAGCTTCAAGGAGCAGTTCTCCATCTTAGCTGAAGTACTTCCCTCCACCTCCTTAATTCCAAATTTTTGTGGTCGCCTTCAAAGGCTGCGTTTCGTCTTTCCAAAAGTGCTAACTGGCCAAAGTTCTTCCAGAGGAAAGCTGATCTGATCTCGGTCTGCGGGACAGTTGTAACACTGGTATCATCAGGAGAGGATGGGGTGAGAAGGCCACTCCACACCAGGCTTTTCACTCCCGTGGTGTTTTGCTGCACCGATAGACTGCTACGGACGCTTCACGTCTCCGGGCTCGACAGGCAGCGCCCGAGAAAACATTTCTCCCCGCGTGCGGCCCGCAGACAGGAATGTTCCCACAGCCCTCTCCACATCCATCACTTGCAAAGGGGCAGGATCACCAAAGCTACAATTCTGGTGATGCTCCAAGTCATAAAGAACCCCAGGACAGGACACCGGCAACGGCCCAACATACACTGACAAGGGTTTGAACTCCAGAAACGCATACGAGACGGTTAAACAAACATTTACAGCGCCGGAAGGATGAACTCCCTAGTCACAAGGAATCCGAGGATGAGCTTGACAGCTCCAGCGTTCGGGTTGTGGCAGAGATAAGCTTTTTATTCCCGAGATCTAAACTGACTCCCGTGATCGCGCAGAGTCCCGCTCTGCCCCGTGCCTACTGTCCACACCGGAGTTCGTCGAGCTATTTCTCCCCACATGCTGAACAGGGAAAAGGCTTTCCTTGTACTCGAGCTGCTCACGACTACCTAACTACAACGAACACAATGGGAAAGATGTTACAGACCAGTTCTCACCGCGGTACAGTTCAAGGGGATCTGGATGGGGCTGCCAACCCGTCGGCATCAGCGAGGGATTCCCGCAGTCCCAACTGTTCTCACCTCGTGTTTCACCGGCTGTGGGTCATCCAGGGACAGGGATAAAAAGGAGCCGGTTGCTAGCGAGGCTGAACCCCTCTGAAGGCACTAGAAAAGGGGAGACTTTTTCACAGCAACGTCTTTACGGTGCTCACAAAGGGGACAGGCAGTTTCCTCCTCTTCCGGACAGAAACCATCACCCTAAGCCACGATGCCCCCGGGAGACGAGCCTGGGAACGCATCACAGCGGGGAGGGATTCGTCTCCCACTTACAGGCAATGACACCGAGTTTCTTTTGCAGGGACCTACTTTCCAAACACCTCTCTTAGGGAGGCAGGAATCCCCAGGGAATACAATAAATGGTTTCACTGGTGCAACTGGGAACGCCTTCTGAAGGCAACAAGACCACACCGCAGCTCAGTGGATGCACCAGGCTCCAGAGCTGCTTCAGCACAGGTTCCACCCCAGGGCCAGATCCTGGCAAGAGGCACTGGGGCTGTGCCAGTCACCAGGAGAGGAACGCCAGAACACACGTGCGTGGTTTCTAAGGATCCTATCTAGAGTTCAGGGGAGGAAGCTCATTCTTTAAGCGACGAAACTAATCTCACGTTCTGCTTCCCACACTCACTAGTTAGGCATGAAAAGAAAAAACGCCACATTAAATCCCCCGGGCTGGGAAGAGGGAAATCTCTTCATGACTGTCCAACGTGAAATGAAGGAAAAAAAAAAATAAAATCACTAAATAAAACCTCAAGGTCCCACACTTTCCCTCAATACAAGTAGGTTCAGATGCTACCAGCCCCCAAGTGCTCTCTTTTCACAAGCTTAGCTTCTCTTGGTGAACAATTTTCATTTTTGCCCTGGAAAAAAGCAGCATGCATCCCAAACGGAACACAGCCCGAGGGGGACAGCGTACAGATGCACAGCGTAAGGAAATAAGCGAGAGGGAAAAAAATATTTTCCTTCCGACTCTTGCGAAGTTTTAGTAACACTAAGTATCATTTTAAACGGTTACATGCAGAAAACAAACACTCCTAAAGGAAAACACTAACACCGTTTCTATAAACAAGCTGACATTAGCGGGTAAATTCCGCCGACCCAGCACGGTGAACCAGCAGGCAGAGTGTTCCCGTGTGGTACCTCTCGGAGCTCCGCGCATCCGAGAAACCCCCCCTCGAACCCGTTCCCAAATCCAACGCGAACAGTATCCACACACAGAGCTGACCAGGGAGTTTCACCCTCCCCACTCCTCCATCGAGTAGCTCGGGTGATGGACCGCGAAACGCTCCTGGGCTCCACCGCCACCAAAATACCCCCCCGCAGAAGGCTCCAGCTGCTGAGGTGCGAGCGCTGCCCTACCCAGCGACCGCGTCTGGAGGCACAAGGCGCAGAGACGCGCCAGGGAACGCGCATGAACTACGGCGAGTCTCCCGGTGGCCTTCTGCTAATTATTCTCAACGCAACAAAGGTTCTCGCAGCTAAATGGCGCGCGTGAACTTCTGCAAAGAGAAGAGCGCGCGAGATGCTCCGAGGGCTCGTAGCTATCATCCAAGGTACGCTTTGTTATAAAACGAAAACGAGGGGGAAACACCAGACTTGAAGGGTGTTTTCAGCCCTACCACAGAGGCTGGGTGAGTAGGGAGCAAATCAACCACAACCAGGGAAAGGCAGGCACTGACCCTGCCCTACACGCCATCAGAGGCTTCCCATCCGCATACCGAGGCTCCCAAGTGCCTTTGTGAGCTGGACCTTTGGCTTCTGGTATCTTGATCCTGCTCCGCCTGCAGTGTCGCGACAGCTTAATTAAAAGCAGGAGGCTGAAAAGCTGGAAACGGGCTGGGGAGTGCTGCTGGCTTCCCCTCAGGCTCTCCAGTGTGGTGCCAAGGGAAGGCACCAATTGCTTCAGCTGCAGAAAAGACACCCAGCACCAAGCCCGGTACCAGGTTGGTAACAGCACCGAGCTGCCTTGGAGCGGTGAGGACAAGCGACCTGGCATTGGCCCAGACAGTCCACGTACCGGCAACAAGGGAATTCTCTTCCTAGATGACAGAGATATTGCAAAGGCTGCCTGGGGAAAGACCGTCGCTAGAAACACCTCCCCGTGTCGCCTCCCCCTTCTCGGCGCGTGAAGAATACTCGTATTTAAGAATGCTCTGCAGCAGGGCGAGTCTTGAGGAACTACGCGTGTCACTTCCAAACGTTATCCCGAGCTAATCCAGTGTTGTTTTTCCTGCAGCAGGCTGCTGCTGCTGCTGCTCACAAGGCCGTCGGCGGAGATTCGCGAGCCGCTGGCATTCGCCCGCGTGCACGCTGGAGTCGCGTCCTTCCCAGCGCACAAATTATTCCATGCGCAGGCCTCGCGACATCCGCTAGCTGCCGATGGAGCCCTGCTAAAAGCTCAGACTGGAGCCAGTATCCCTCCCCGCAGAGGAATTAACGCTGGCCACCACATTCTGCTCTATCCAGCCCGGCCACGTTAGTGCTTCAAAGGAAAGCGAAACCAGTCAGATCCAGGCTTACTCTAAATGTCCACCCTCCCATCACGACTTGTGCTGTAGCAATCCGTGCCACTGCCTGGGACAGACCAGAGTGAAATTAAACCCGTGCTTCCAGTGTTATTCCTTGAGACACCCCTCAAGCGAACAGAGCAAATTCTCTAGTGTGTTACTACCCCTCTGAACAGTCCAGCCGCTCACACTGCTCCCTGACAGCCAAGCTAAACACATACCTGGTGGAATTCAAAGCCCTACAACCTGGTGAATCCAGGCAATACAAACTGCGCTTCACTCCGCTGAAATATGTAGCTCAGGGACAACATTTGGCATGGAAGAACAGAAGATTTTGCAAGGTTGTTTCTCTGAATCACAATGATAAGCGAGAGAATTTGCCATCAGCTTGCATCACCTTCACTTTGTGCTGTAGCTTTGTATACTTGCATGACTCGGGGGAAAGAGAGGCTGAGAAATCCAAGAGGTGCGATTCCTGAGAAGCATGACCTAGTGCCCGGGTGCTCCAGCCCCCTCTCGTCGCGCTGCCTTGGCAGGAGAGAGCAGGGGCAGCTCCTGCCAGCCCAGCTAAGGTCCCTCCCGGGTCTCAGGCTGCCCTCTCTAGAGCCCTTCTTCCAGGCTTGAGCTCAGATCCCCTTTTTCCTGGACGCACCAGGATAGGCAGCGGGGCACGCCAGGTATCCCTCTGCAAGGAAAGCCCTGAGCTGTTTAGCTTGCCCAAGCAGCTGTGCCAGCACATACCACGTCACAGCTGAGCTGGAGCCGAGCGCGGAGCAAGAACGCCCGAGAGAGCCGAGCAGGGGTGCTGCGAGCGAGCGGGCTCCAGCGCGCCCGTAAAGACCTGACAGGGCAGGTAAATCCCATCACAGCTTTACAAAGCCGGACCTAAAGATTTGGGCAAACAAACGTAAATTCAGCCAGCTCCAAGCAGAGGACAAGGCAAGATCAGTTCGTATGAAGGAGCTCCCCGCTCTGACACGCTCTATAACTCAAGCGCTGCAGACCTGCCTATCCCAAAACTGGGGCACAGCTCCGACGTGCCGTGCGCGATTTTGTCCTTGGCTCGAGTTATTTAACGAGATACCAAAGCAAGCGACCCGCTGCTATGCGCTCCTCGCTGACCCTGCCAAGGCTGGAGATGTAGCAGCCTTCACCTCCTCCCCAATGTTCAGCCCCACTGAACCCGTGACGCTGGGCCATGACTCTCCTCTGCCAGGCACCACAAATATTAGGTCCTCTGCCCCGAACAGCTTTCAGCTGCCAGGCTATTTCGGCGCTCACAGTTCAGAAAAAGGCCCATTTACCACAGGTAGCGTGGACGGGGACAGCACCTGCACGCTCCTCTCTGGGGCTCCTCGCTGTGTATTTTCCACAGAGACCAGCCTCCTGTTTCACGCCAGAAACATCAAAACTGGTTTTTTGTCCGTGCGGATGTTACGCTTCCCTTCGCTGCATGTAAGCTGTATCCCAGCTAGCCCGTCTGCATTTATACTTCCACCTTTCTGGCTCATCCCACTGGAAGAAATCATCACGTCACTTGGTTAGGCTATAAAAAGACCCTCCTGCTTTCCTTCGGTTATATCAAAGCCAAGCAACGCACATCCCACGGCAAAAGCGCTCGCCTGAGCCGCGTTCCCGGCCAGGCCTAGCCCAGGGAAAAGGTGGCTGCCTTCAGCAGCAGGCAGCACTCACGCTACCATTTCTAATCATGTTTTTGTTTAAACAACAAAACCAAAACACCTCTGGCTTTGGTATTTAAATGGTTCTCGCCTACAACGGAGAAACTCACCACCTCTCAGGAATGCTCTACGGGAAAATTGCCCTCAATTGCATTTACGTAAACCCCGAGAAACAAGGTCAGCGGAGTTGATTCACGCCGCTCACATTTAAACCCTCCGTCCTTAATGAAATTACTTGTTAAATGTCCTTGAAAACGTAGTTTGTGTACTGCCTTCTTTGAACAGTTGTTTTCCTGAAAGTGGTTTTAATTAAAAAGCAGTAGTTTGGTCACGTTCCGTGCCACGAGATCTCACTAGATTCGGTGCAACAGGGCTAGGTGTGTGAAGGGGGCTGTGGACGCGCTGATCCCGGCTTGGCACCTTCCAAGCCAAGGGAGGGAATTACGGTCTGCTTTCCACACAGAGGAAACAAAAGGCAAAAAAAAAAAAAAAAAAATGAACAAACTTGCCCCAGACCACCCAGCGAACCAGGAGCCAAAACACTTGCCGCGGGCCAGCCACGCGCGTCCAATCCCAAGCAGCTCTTGCACTTAACGACCTCATAATGAATAACTGCCCAACTCCCAATGCCGAACAGCAAAAGCCATTTCCACCAGGATGAGCATTCAGCTACCTAGAAACACAAACCCCACCGTCCTCCGACACTGCTACCTTTTGTCAGCTATATGCCAGAACCCGAACCGAACTGTTCTAGCTCTTCCGTGACCATCGGCTCTGCATCCCAAGAGATGAGGCACTTGGAGAAAAGTTGTTTATTTTCAACTTTCAGCCCAGCTTCCTTGTAATTGAGAGCAGCAGGAAGGGTTCACCACCACCACCACCACCACATTGCCCCAGGGCCAAAGTACAGACTTACACGAGGGTGCTTCCGCCGTGGGAAGCGGCTCCCAGATCTGGTGCCGCTTTCCAGCCCCGCTGGGCAGCAGAGATCTGTGCTGCAATCACCAAACCCCTCTCTGACTGGCACCAAGTATCTTCTCAAACACAGGCTCAGGAATCCTGATGACTAACTAACCTCTGAAGACAGAATTGAGGGGGCGGGAGGGGGGAGAAAAAACCCCCACCATAAATTAGGTCAAACGCTCCTGGAAAATGCCAATTACTTTGTATATAGCAGATTGCAGTCGGATGTCATTTAATCTCCGCTTGCCGTTGTCAGATATTAGCTGAAATTCCCTGCTTTGCATCAGTTGCCATATTAAAGCGCCACGTATTCAATATTAATGAGAAAGATGAAACAGAATGAGACTAGGCTGGCATTTTCTGTGATAAAAGATACTCCGTGGCAGTAAAAGCATTCGTTTAAAAGCATTAAGGATTTTTCTTGGCTTGGAAATGGCATACAATGTACAGGAAATGAATGAGACCATTTTCTAATGTAATTAAAAAAAGTATCTCTCTCGTCTGATTCTATAAGCTAATAAAAAGTGCAGCCGTCCACTGACTGTTAAAAACAACAGCAGCGAGTCGAGTTACGTGGTCACAACCAGGCAAAGCTTGACAGATAAAATCAGGACGCAGCATTTGGAAAATTAAGACAAAAATGACTTTTCCCCTCGGCGTCCACGCTCTTGGGCTCACGCGCCAGCAAAAAAAATTCGGAGGGCAGAACTCTGTGACTGACCGAGACAAGGCACGGCGGGACCTGCCATAGCTCAACCTGGACACGTAAGAGATCTGGGGGAGGAAAAAAAGAAGAGGCCAACAGATGCAGTGGTTCAGTGGTGTGATTTACCACTAGAGCAAGAAATCTCTCCAGTTATTTCATTCAGCAAATTCAGGAAGTATCAGCCTCGACATCTCAAACTAGGAACAAAAGAACCCCAAAGACTATTGAAATCTCATCAGCTGCACTGGTCCCAAGTTCATTCTGCAGCCGTCCAAGGCATTCAATTCCACCAATTAAAACACAAGGAGACAACAGAGAAAAGAAAAACCTTCAATCTTACGAAGCAAGAGAAGGAAAACCCCAAGTACGTTGATGCACAGCCTCTCCATCGGCGACCCTGTACGATTCCCACAGGCCCCCGGAGCATGTGGTGTAAGCCACGTGTCGCAGAGAGATGCCAAGAGTGAGCACCGGTGATCACCAGATACCTTCACCTCTCCAGGTCACACATTTCTTATTTCCAAGCTAAGCTGCTGCCTGCCAAGTTTTGCCCCGGAAAAATCAAGCCAGAACCGTCACCCTGCTATTCTTCAGTCATCTGAAAGCTGCCAAAAGCTCCTAGGCCGACTCAGATGGGAGGAGAAGGGTTTTCACAGGGGCTGAAAAGAGACCCTTTGTGTGCTTCGACTCGCAAAGATCTGGCTGTGGCTACGAGTGGGAACCCTCCGTCTGAAAGAATAAAAGTAGACTTGCAGTTGACCCTCTGCTGCGGGCTGCGCTCTCGTGCCTCGCTGCGAACCGGTCGCCGTGCTGCCCCGTGGAAGAGGGGAACACGGGACCAAGCACACCCACGACCAAACTTGCTCCGCTCCCGTCTTCGTTTTCTTGGCGGACGAAGCCAGAGGCTGCCACCACCAGACTGTCAGAAAGCTAATTCCAGCCACGCTAACGTGCTTGGGCAACGCGTTTCGCACGCTCAGTGCGTCCGACGCACGTCTGGCAAATAGATTCTGCCGACTCTCGTGCTCGCGGCGGACGCTGTGCTTCGCTCTGCGCCCGGTTGACCCCTCGGTGAGACACCCAGACTTCCAGAACGCCTTCAGAGCTGCTTGGCAGCCCCACACGGTCCCGCAAACTGTTCACAAAGGTCCCTCTCGGCACCCGAAATGCTATTTCTCCCCCTCCTCTCCCATCAGGTGCGAGAGGTTAATTTAATTTCTGAATGAAACCCACGAGAGGGATGCAGATTTCCGGACCACGTCAGATCAGAACTAAGGCTGTGCACAGGAAACGGTTCTCGGGAGCCGCTGGCCAAGCGGGCAACATCTGTGGCAAAACCCAAGGGTTTCTAAAACAAGCCTTTTTCTATTAGCTTGTGCCGAGCACTCACGACCAGATCGGGTAAAGAACGGACCTGCAATTACAGTACTTCAATAACACATTTCCAGCAGCTAGATCCCATCTGAA
The DNA here is from genome assembly GCA_024336885.1 of Actenoides hombroni. Lineage (NCBI taxonomy): Eukaryota > Metazoa > Chordata > Aves > Coraciiformes > Alcedinidae > Actenoides > Actenoides hombroni. Next base: position 922,967 of record WUAM01000274.1, read on the forward strand.
AATAAATCTGGGATGCAGAAATGGTAACAGAAAATCCAATTAGACAATAGAAAGATCTAAAGAAGCTACACGCCGAGATGGAAAAAAACCAACCAAACAACAAACCCAAGAACAGCAGCAGCCTGCTCTTTGCCATCACCTTACGTGGGACGCTACTAAAGAAAACAAAAAGCCTGAGCCTGCAAGAAAAAGATTCAGCTCCACGTTCTCAGCAACTTCAAAAGCTCTAACTGCAAATTCAGATCCTAAGGCTACTTCACCACTTTTCTAAACACAGGCACAGGCGGTGTTTTCCAATCAGGAGCCCCCAAAGATAGCTCAGGACTTACAAATCGCAGAGCTCAGCAAAACAACCCTGCTACCAGCAACATGGCAAGGCCAGCCTTCCGACTCCACTTCGTGCCCACGGTGGGTACCTCGCATACCGGGCGAGTGGGGAGCGTGCCCACGGGGAGAAAGCTCCTGGAAGGGGTGGGTACCGCTACTGGAGAACCACGGGGAGCTGTTCCTCCTTCTCGGGGCTCGCTCTCCACTGCCTCCACGGCTCTGGGGACTCCTGCAAGTCCCAGCCCACGCAGGTCTAACCCAGGCACCGCGGCGCAGAGGTGGAGAAGGCGTCCAGATGTAACGCAGCGGCCAAGAGCGAGCATCTCTCATCCCCCTCTCCCTGAAGGCACCACACAGCAACGTGCAAACTTAGTGCCTGTAACATCAGGAGAACATTGGGGGTAAATTTGGTACTGCCGCTCTTGGCTAAGAGAGCAAGACCCTGAACTTGGCTTTCCGTCTGGGATCGGGAGCGTTCTCCAGCAGCGTTAACGCCGAATGCTAACCGCACCGCGGTGTTTGTCTGAACCATTATCACGCATCAGTTACCTCGGCAGGCCGGAGAGCTGCTCACAGAGCTGGAAGCGAAGGCAGCTAGATAGCATACCTAAAAAAAGCCTCAAGTACTATCCTGAGGCTTTTTTTTTGTTGTTTCTTTTTACATCACCTGGTTGCATCCGACAGTCCTAAGCTGAACGCGCTTCAGTATCTTTTCCTGCAAGAGTCACTGTAGCTTGGGGGACTAAAGCCTCGAGCTGAGCCAAGCCAGCAGAGAGGCTGGACAAGGCAGAAGCGCTCGCCAAGCCAACAAGAAGACCCCGTCCCCTTGGCACCTCCCCTGCAAAGCAGGCCACCAGCAGCCAAGCAGCCTCGCAGCCACGCTCTCGCGCTGCCTCGAGGGGAAGAGCTGCACCGAGGGCACAACAGCAGCGACAACCCTCAGACTGCTCCAGCGTGGGCAGCCAGCCAGCAAAGCCATCTCTCTCTCGGGGGCTGCAGGAGACGTATAAACCCTGCCTCAGCTCTGAGTAAACATTTTACTTCTCAGAGTCATGCTGCTTTACTTAATCAATCCCCATCATTATTTCAGAGGCCCTAACTCAGACGCTAAAATTGATTCCCCGTGATCTCATCTACACAAAATAAAGATTTCCATCAGATCCTGAACTCCAGGTCAGCTCTCTTCATGCTGGAAAAGCTAGAGGGCCCCGCACTCGTGACGAGCTGGACACATAACCTGCCCCACGACTACGGCTGTGCTGAAAACAAGGCGAGGAGGAGGCAGGTTCCCACCATTGTTAGCATCAACGGGAGCAACGAGAATTGGCCGAAAGAATTTCCTACTGCAAACAAGGCACTGAGGTGAATAAAGGAAACGAAGAGTTCACAAAGTAAATTGCAGTCCTGCGTGCACCGCCCAGGTCTGCTTCCCTGGCACAGGCAGCCGGAGCCAGGCCTGGCCCAAAAAGCCACAGCTGAGATCTGCAAGCAGGCAAGGAAGCCGAAATCCATGCCCCTGGCTGTCCCCGCAGCCCTGGCAGTGCCACCCGAGCCCTCGACACGGCCGCGTTCGCTCCAAGAGCCCGCAGCCCCGCGAGGCTCCCTGGAGCATCCCTGACGGCAGGGCCGGCTCAGCCTGGCAGCTGCCAAACGGCCAGGGCACTGCTGACCTGTGCCTGGAGCACAGCAACCCGCTCCCAGCCACGAGACCAAGCACCTGGAGTCTTCAGCTCCACTCTACCTTCTTGTCTCTCTCTCTCTCTCTCACCCCCTCCCCTCCATGGAAACTGGCAGAATCTCATTATGAAGTATTTTTAAAACAGATGGAAGAAGACACTGTGCTGTTTTAATCTCTCACATAATGCTTTGCATGGTTCCCGTGTAAAATTCGTGTTCCAGCTTCACTTTCCAACAGTTTTTGTTTGGCTCGGAGAAGATTATACATCAGCGTATAAGTCCATGCCAGTTATTGCTCCTTTAACTAGACCAAGCTATGATTCTGTAAACACTTAGGATAAACACACGCAGAGCAGGGGAGGGAGGGGGACCAGAACCCTCTTCCGCGCTCTGAGCTCCCGAGAAACCACCCAGCACTGGCCAAGATGCCGGGAATTAACGCAGGAGGAGGAAGAGGGACCCCCCATCTAGCACATCTCAGCCGTTTCCAGACTGCCAAAGGGGCTTATCTCCCCCTGAGCCCGCACGACCATATGCACCCTTCCACCCTCATGTGTGCTTAACCATATGCACGGCTTTCATCAGCCGAGAGGTCCCGTGGCAGCTCCCGGCACCGAGAACGTTGCTTATGCATGCCTTTACATTTACATACCCAGATCGGGCTCTGTTAAGTCAAAGGAAATTACAGGCAGCGCATTACACATGTGGCCTCACATCTGTGGGATCAGGGCCTTCAAATGCAAGCCACCCATCCCACCAAAACACGCCCTGCTCGGCTACAATTAAACACAGACACTTCAGAGCAGCTCGCTGGAGTTATATGTTATGCATGCTTTTGCAATTAACATAATGTCATATCCTGCCAGGACGTAAGAGGTTGTGACTCAGGAATGTTACCATAGTTTTAAGTCAAACCGACTCCCTTTTCGTTTCATTCCTTTTCCCTCCTTTCCCCCTTCCTTTAATTCTACCCCCAACGAGACGCACACGACTCGGGGCTCTTGCAAAATATGTTACGCTGAAAGCTTGACAGACAAATGTTCGTCAGCCTCGCCTTGCTCTGCCATCTAATTAACTGCCTCTTCCAACTCCCTGCTACCCCCCAGCAACACAACGGCAGCATGCAAAGCGGGAGCAGAGGGATTAGATAAGAAGGCAGCCGAGACAAAACGCCCCCGACATCTACCCAGCGTCAGCCCACTGGCCTTTCTTCCCTTATCAGCACGAGATAAAACAACTCTCTTCTCCAAAAAGCACCGAGAGCCCTCGTCCTTCCCTCTGCCACGGCCGCACGCTTCTCGCGCCCAAGGACGCTTTATTCGGCGGGCAGCCCCGCCTGCCTGGACTCGGCAGCGCGCAGATACGGATTGAGTTTAACTGGCGCGAAACCCTCCGCGGATGCCGTTCGGGGACCGCTCCCGGACTCTGATTAACCAAAAATGAGAGGCTGGGTAGTGGCATCAGTTTAACGTCACGACGGAAAAGAGAGCGACACGCACAGGGAGGAACAAATGGCAAACGCGCCTTGCAATAAAGCCTCGCTCCCGAGCCTCTTCGCGTTGCGAGGTCGCTACTCGGCACAAAGCAGAACGGCGCTACCCTCCAGCCTGCCCTAGAACCCAGCTGAAGCAGCGATCTGGACGCATCTTCTCCCACCGACAGACAAGCTTCAATTTCCGAGCATGCTTTAGACCTTAAGATCAAGGAACCAATTTCAGAAGAAGCCTTACAAACAGCTGCTGTAATTTTATAGGTATTCTGTTGACAAACACCAGCTCTTATTTTGCTTAGCAGGGTAACTTCCCCACCTCCAGGAACACCATTAACCCCATCTTCATACATTTGCTTTGCCACATCAGAGGAACCAGATGGCCCCGCAGATCCATCAGAGCATAATGAACGCTCGAAAAATCTGTCTCCTCTTGAGCACAGACCATTTTCTTACTACAAAAAGAGCCACATCCAAGCCCTCTGCTCATGAGCAACATCTGTTTTACTCGCAAGCGCTGGAAAAGTTACCGGGAAGTCGGTCAAGCCTCTCTCCCTCCCCCCGGCCGACGATGCACAGAAGTGCATTCACTCTGGTCGCGGTGGAGTTTCATTCAAGCTGGATGCAAGAGGGGCTTTTTTTTTTTTCTTTTTCTTTTTCTTTTTTTTTTTTTTTTGCTTTCGGGAACAGCATCTGTAAGTTTCTGTGGGTTTGGGGTTTTGGTTTGTTTTGTTGGTTTTGGTTTGGTTGGGGTTTTTTTTTTTCCTCCTTTCTTTCTGTAAAGAGGAAATCTTTTGTCTTTCCCAAAAGGGATGTAAAAAAAAAACAACAAAACCTCCCGGCCACCACAAGCCCAGAAAAACGGTCACGCTGGAAGATGCCAAACACACGTGCCCCTCCGAGAATGTTCAGGGCGGGATTCCCGCGGCTGTTGCCGGCCGCCCAAAGCCTCTCGCTGGGGGCTGCGGGCACCTCCCCGGCCGCCCACCCGGTACGAGGCACAGCCCTCCCCGCTCTCAAGCGCTCCCAGCCCCGGGACTCGGCAGAACCCCCCGCGCCGAGCGGTCCCAGCCCCGGCGGGAGCCGTTCGGGGGGCACCCCCGGTGCCTCCCCGCTGCCCAGGGCTGCTCAAAGCGGCCCGGCCCCGCCGCAACAAAGAGCCGCGGCCCCAAACCGGGGCGAAAAAGTTTCCCGCGGGCCCCCCCGGCCCTGGGAACGGGCAGAGGCGGTTGCGCTCCGGCGAGCCCGCCGGCCCCTCGGGCACCGCACCCCCGCACCCTCCGCGCTACAGCCCGGGCGCTGCACTCCCGCAACCCCCGGCACGGCATCCCCGGCACCGCACCCTCCAAGCCCCGGCACCGCACGCCGCCGGGCTCGGGCTAGATTCGCCCAGCAGGCACCGCGGGCCCTGCCCGGGCACCCCCCAGCCCCCGGACCCACCGCCGGTCTCCCCACGGCCACGGCCATCGCGGTGCGGTGCGGTGCGGTGCGGTGCAGTGCGCTGCGCTCCCCGGCCCGCCGCCGCCGCCGCTCCCGCCGCCTCTGCGCTGCCTGCTAGGGCTGCAACATGGCCACCCGCCGGGGAGGGCCCATGCGCAATGCAAAGGGGCCGGGCGGCGAGGCGGGACCCCCCCGGCCCTCCCCCGGGGCCACCGGCGAGCGCACGGCACCGCCCCGTCCCGCCCCGCCCCGCTCCGCTCCGGTCCGGCTGCAGCCCCGCGGCCGCCCGGGGAACCTCGGAGGGAGGCTGGAGCCCCGGGGCGGAGACTGGAGCAGGGCTGCGGTCGGTCCCCAGCGGTAATTGCGGCCCCCCCCGAGAGGGGCCGCGCTGCTCCGTGCCCTTCCCCAACTGGGCTGCGGAGGGGGAGCCGGCCCCCAGCCCCGGCCCGGCCGCTGGCACCCAGACCCTGCACCTGAAACGGTCACTCTCTCCCCCTCTACGGCCCCCCCAGCGATGGGGGGGGACACAAGAGAAAGCATCTGCTCCAGGGAGCCTCGCAAAGAGGTGACCGAGAAAGTGACCGGCAAGGTCCTCATCCGACCGGTTTGAGTAAGGAGGATGGAGATTCGGCCAAGAGACACCCGTAAGAGGGAGTTAGACAGGAGCCCCTAATGCCCTCGTATAACGATGCAAAAACAGGCATCTCACTCTGCTCGCTCCTCCGAGCTCTTCCCTCCTGCCAAGCACATCCAATACTCTGGTTTTAAACAAACTGGGTATATCAAACCACAGCTCTCCCTGTCCGTTTAGGGATGTCCTGGGCTGAAATGAAGCCCAGCTGGCTCCTCGCTGCTCCAGCCGACAGAGCAATACCCCTTTACCTGCACGGTCTTAGGACTAAGCCCAACTCGCCCGCTCGGAACACCTTCAACCAAAGCGGCGAAGGGCCCTGCCGCATTTTGTGAGGCAGAAACCCCAAACGGCAAGGCCAGACGCAGACTTGATTCACCACGCACGTGAAGGCCACGCTGAATTACAGCCGGAGCAGAAATACCCTCTCACGTCAACACACACAGAATCAAAACCGAAAAAAAAAAAGCCAAAAGGATAAAAGCCGAGAGCACCTCCTCCAAGTAAATGACCCCGGGGCAGTAAGCACACGGAGCTCGGTGGTACACTTACCATTTGCACACCCTCCACCCTGAAGTTTTAACCTCTCAACTCCAAAAGCCACTTTCGTACTGCTACGAAGAAACACGTGGCTGTTTGTAGAGAGACACAAAGTCCAAGCTTTTCCTTCCCATAACTATTTTATCACGTGTTGAAGGAGCGGGGAGCCGGTATTTGAGAGCGGTCGCCCACAGCAGCTCCTGCAGCCCCTGGGGGACCAAAGGAAACACTGCCGGGGCTAAGGATCTGCACCCGGGGCAACAGCCCTCCCCTGCCCACAGCCGCAGCCGCTGTTAGCAAAGCTGCTCCACCAAAACCCAAACCCTCCTGGAGGTTCCACCGGTGACATTTTGCAAGCAGAGTCGATGGGGTGCTTCTATTACGCTACCGTGTAAGGCGGTACTGGGGAGGCTGCTGCGTTAGAGCCTCATTCTTGCTTTTGTAGCAAATTCCTCCGGCGTGCACAGCTCCAGGTGAGGAGGTGTTGAGTGTGGGAAATGTGCTCGGGCCAGTGCAGCCGCTGGTGGAAGCCTGGTGATCGTATCTAAAGAGCTGCCCTCGCTACGCCCGTGGGCGAGGCAGACACAGCTTCCCCTTGTCTGAATTACAGGCGCACACGATAATCCCGCACGGGCGCGACTTCGTGAAGGCAAAGATCTGTGTTTGCAAATCCTTCGCGTGACTCACCGTGTCCTTCCTTGGCCCCAAGCTGGGAGAGCTGCGGCCGAGTTGTACCCGCGATGCCGGCGCACCCAGACCTTCCTGGGTACGGCTGTCCATGCTGAAAGAGCAAGGGGGGTAAAAAAAACCACCAAGACAACGAATCGTTCTGCGATCTTTCGACATCTTCCTCGCATTCAGCGGGGAGAAGCAGACCCCTCTCTCCAGTGAGCTCCCTAACTGCTGCTCGCTTTCCCCTTCGCCAGAGCTGGTTTGCATTGTTTCCAGATAGAGCACGTCAGGGCTGCCGGGCCAGCTGCCGGGCGCTTCGCCCCATCACCGGGGGTGAGAAAACACTCGAGCAGGCACAGAACTCGGGCTACCTTGCCTCCTCTTTCAAACCAAACACGGGTACGGAGCTCCCTAAAGATTACACCTTCCTGCACAACACGGGAAGCCAAATACTCCGTGGCGGGCTTGCTTTTTTAATGCTGAAGTGATGCTCGATCCTGCCTCCGTTCCGTGATTAGCGCTACTCACAACTTACTCAAATTTCTCCCAAAGAATCGAGAGACCTGCTGTATCCAGAACACCCAAAGAGGGTGATACCGGGGTAAATTTAGCCATCCTGAAGGGCCTTACCCACAACCAAACCCGACTGATTTGCAGGCAGGGTAAATCATTAGCGCAGAAGGGGAAACAAGAGTCTCTTTACACCCCTTAGCGTGACACGGGTAATGAAGCATCTCCAGGTAGCAGGGCTGTGCTTCTCCCCGCCTGCACGCAGCATTACACCCCCTTCATCGCAAAGTGTGATTCCCAGCTCGGGCTGTAAGGGGAGAGACGCGTGCCAGCGTTTGGCCTGCCCCTCGATCAACGTGAGCTGCTGTTTCAGCAGACTTCTGCCTACACAGGGTATCAACAGGCAGTTGTAACCAAACGGGTTACAACCACTGGCTGTATTGTTGTCCATCATCTGAGCTACCCAGCAAGTCCAGTGAGACTTAGTCTATGCCATTCCACTGGAACAAGCTCAGTGAGGCTTTTTCAACCTCAGCAATGCAAAAGCATCGGCATTCCATGCCGGTCTCAGTCCCGCAGGTACTTCAGCAGTCACTTCCAGTTACCTGTGTTTAACTTCAGGAAAGAAGTTTGCAGGGTGAGAGCTGACGTTTCTCAGTAGAAATACTTTTCTTTTTTTCTTTTGTGTCAAATCTCAGCTCAAAGCAAGCAATAGAACACCTGCAAGGATGTCTAAAGGAAAATATTGTATCATGGAAAGCCTTCTGCTTATGCCTTAGTCCGTTAAAGCAAAACAACGCTTTCAGAGCGGTGTTAGCACTTGCCACTGTTATTTACTTGGATTTTTTATCCTCACAATCTACTTTCCTCTCTTATTGGTGATCACAGTTATATCGTTATGCCCCACTCATCTCATCTCCGCCGCTTCTGCTGAGAGCGTGCTGCTACCAGAGTTGCGACTGCAATTCAGGGCTCGTCAGAAGGCGGAGAAGAAAGGTATTTACTCCTTGAAAACCTGTACCAAGAGCATGTGCAAAACTAGAAAATATGTAAGTGATCCTTACCCTCTTCCCACCACCCACACCCTACTCAGGTGAACGTGAGCCGATGGGACGTGGCCACGCTCTCCTGCAATATTCACCACAGGGAAAACCAAGAGCAAGATGTGGCAGAGCACGTAGCTCGGTTCTCTTCCCGAGCCGCCCAAGTAGCCCAAACCTTGGCAGGCTGGAAGACTTTTCTGATACGCTGCCTAAACTGTTGCTTCTGATCTAGAAACATTACAGTTTCTTTTAGGGCTGCTCCCACCACTCCAGAGGTTACAGTTTAGCGGTCCTGCAGCTCCACAGGGCAGTTCTGAGTCAGCAAGCGAAAAGCACAGACCTGGGTAGTTCGCTTACTCTGCATGCATCCACTCCTGCATGTGTCTGCAGGGTCCAAACCTTCCAAGTGATCCTAAATCACCCTGGTTTGTGTCGCTGAAACAGAAATCGCAAGCCTGTACGCACCATCTGCTGTAATCTCTGCCCCAGGTCTGTGAGGGTTGCGTACGCTTCTGGGTTCGCAGCAGGCCGGAGGATGTTCCAGCTGCCGAGATGACAGGCAGCTCAAAACATTTATGGATACCTCTGCAGTAGAGGAGATTTCTGGAGCGTGACTCTGGGCCCGATCCAGACCTCTTTAAAGCCAGCGAGCCTCTATTGAGCTCAGACACTCCCTATCCTCTGATTGCAAGACAGAAAAAAACAGCACACCCTCCCTCACGCTTTCCACCTGCTATTCCCTCCCCAGACTCCTTGGGGCAGGGGCTGTCCTTTGTTTGGTGTCTACAGGGCTCGCTGCCCACTGGGGCACCGATCTTATCCGTCCTTCTCCGCCGTAAGGTACACCCTGCCACACAGAACAATGTCAGATCCCCGCGGTACCATGCCTGTCCAACCCACCTCAGCCACACCGTCAATACAGAGATGATACGAGATAGAATCTGACTTCAGGCGCTCCTGGTATTTGCGTGCTGTGGTTGTACACGGGTACAATCCCACACAGCAACAGCTACCCCGAACCACATCGCATTCGCGGATCTTTATGGCCCGTTTCTCTAAGTCAGGGCATCACCGGGCGGTTCCCGCAGGAAGGCACCTCTGGCGATGGTCCTGTCCAGCCCCTGCTCAGGCAGGGTCACACAGAGGAGGACAGTGGAGCTTGGAACATCCCTGACGACAGAGAGCACAGGCTCTCCAAGCAACCTACTCCAGTACTTCACCACCCTCACTATAAAGGGGTTTTTCCTCACACAGGAAAGGAGTTTCTTCTCTTTCCATCTGTGTGTCCGTTCACCGACATAACGCCCGATAAAGCTCTCCTTCTCCCCACCACACGCCACCAAATTCTCAGAGCATTCGTAGGGTTCCTCCAGCCCCTGCAACCCGCCTCCCTCCTTTGCCACCACCGCATGTCGCCGCGGTCACCCCACCCGCGCAGCCCCAGGGGCCGCCACCCCGGGCAAAGGCAGCCGGAGGGGTGGAGGCCCGGCTGCCAAGGAGGAGGAGGAGGAGGAAGAGGGGGAGGAGAGGCCCGGCGAGGCAGGAGGCGGGTTTCCCGGCCGCTCACCTGAGCGCAGCCCCGAGCACAGACGTGCAGCTCCCAGCACCGAGGCGGAGCAGCGAGAGCCCGGCCGGCCGGGAGCATGGCGAGGGAGCTGAGCCAGGAGGCCGTGCTGGATTTTCTCTGGGCGGCCGGGGGCCGAGCCCCCAACACGGCTCTGCTCCGCCACTTCCAGCGCTTCCTCCGCGACCCGGCGCTGACGGAGCAGCAGCGGCGGGAGCGCCGCGAATACTTCAAGAGCCTCGTCAATTCGCTGGCCACCGTCCACCCCGCCGCCGCCCCCGGCGCCTCCAAGGACATCGTCCTCCGCCGCAGGTACCGCGACCTCCTCGATGAGGAGCTGCCGCCCCCGGAGGAGGAGGAAGAGAAGGAGCCGCCGCCGTCGCCGCCGCCCCGACGCGACGTCGACCGGC
>WUAM01000274.1:935696-947625 GCA_024336885.1 Actenoides hombroni
TTACAGCGACAGATTGTTGCTGGTCCTGGGGTTTGCAAAACGCTTGTTTACACCGCCTAAATTCTGGGCAGTAGCTGAGACTGCATCCCTTTTTAATCCCAGCAGATTAAGGATGAGTCCCGCTTCGAAAAATGCAGCTGATCAAGGTCCAGCCTTCCAGCAAGAGTCTTCCGAGAGCAACTGGCCGTGGCGGAGGGCGGGAGCTGGACAGCCCCGAGCAGAGGAGGGTGTAGCACCCCCACCCTGGTTCTCAGCCCGCCTTGCCCACCGGCCCAGGCAGAAAGGAATGCAGGGCAGCACCCCTACCACCCCCTCCTTCCTGCGCCTCCAGTCCCTTTCCTCGCACCGCGGGACTAGGAAGTGGTACCCGCGTCGCGGCCAGAGCCCCGTTCCCGTGCCTGGGGACGGAAAGTGATGCTGCGGGAATCTGTGCTGGGCAGAAAAGGAGCTGGGCTGTGGGACGGGACCCAGGCTTGTAGGGGGAAGGCAGTTTCTTAATCAGGGCTGCATTTCCCCAGAGACCCCAGCCCTAAATTGCCTCATAGGTGTTTGTGAGATGGGAGTGGGTGGGATTTGGGGTCCAGATGCAGGGAAGAGGTGGCCGGTGCAGTTATTCCCGAGAGTTTAGAAATAACAAGCCGGCTTGAGGAATCCCACCGGATTATGTGGGTCCTATAATGTACTTTGCTCTCTAATTTAGCATAAATCAGCTTCTAGACAGCAAAATAAATGGAAAAGGTTAATCTTTCACCCAGCCTGTCTCTCCTACAGATCCCTGATGAAGGCAGGAGGAGAGCTAAGGTACATGAGATGCCGGTTACATCACCGCCCGGTTGATGCTCCTGCAGCTGCGTGACCCCAGACGTAGGACCGGGGGGGTGTCGGTGCCCGTGGGACCAAGGCTGCTGGCTCTGCTTCGGCAGGGCACTTTGGGGCAGACCAGTGCAGGAGGTGGGACCGCTCATGCATTTGAGACGTGTGCCTAAATGCCTGCAGTTTCGGGGAGGAACGGGAATCAGGGCAGCAGAACCTGACCCTTGCATAACATGCATGCCAGGGAATGCCTCGAGTCCTTGCTCAAGCCCTAATTGAGGTCTCCGCTTTCCTTGGGGTTTATTTGAGGGAGGAACTCCTTCCGGCAGCAGGGAAGCTACTCGGCATGCCTCTGTGGCCACAGAAGGTTGTGGCCTTTTCCCAGCCTGGTTTTCTCCTTTCTCAGGGGAACGAGCTCAGTGAAGCAAGGCGGTGTGTCCTGTCAATGATCACTCCTCTCCGAGAAGGCAACACGAGCTTGAACTCATTTCAGCTCTGCTGTGGCCTCTGAGCCATTGGCACGGGCACCTGGAGGGCCCTCCAGGGCATCCCCTGGGCAGGAGGAATGCCACGGATCTCCCTCTTAGATCCAGCAAGGGGTTAATAGCCTAGATCAGGTCACAAGCCTCGGCTAGAAGCTCTTAAAAGCAGCCTGTTGACAGGGGTTAGGGGGATGCCACCAGAGCCTTTGCACACAGAGAGCTTCAGGGAGGAAACCCCAAATGAAAGAAGTTTGTGAGCTGGCTACAGCTGCCTGCTGGGAGAATACTTTTGCTCCGCAGCCAACTACAGCTCCCAAAGGAGAAGGTTCTCCCTTCACTATCTCCAGTGTCACCAAGTCAGAGTGAGGACAATGCTACCTTGGGATTCTCATTTTACAGCCTTTCCTTGACCTTTCTCCGTGACGCAAATCTAAGTAGCCTTTTTTTTTTTTTTTCCCCCCTGCACGCTGTTGCAGACCTTGCCTGTCATCTTCCTTCAGAGCAGTTTTCTCTCCCTAGTAGTACTGATTTCAGCGGTCTAACAACAAGCTGTGACGTCGTCTCGTGACCGCTGTTTGCCCGCCTGTTGAGATGACACTGTCAGGCTGCTTTCTCCAATTTTTGAATCGTAAGGCAACCCCTGGGAAGTTTGAAACTGCAAAACTCCTTTCCCTACTGGATCTGGTGTGCATGCCCTCTCTTATCCCCCTACAATTACTTAGGAGTTCTGTGAAGGGCTAATATTAGTAATTCCACACAGCTCCTACACCGCGCTTTTTAAGAGCGGTCAGTCACTGCGTGTGGGAGTAACCACTCTTTAAACCCACAGAAAGACTCATCCTCCAAGTCTGCTGCTGGTGAAATAAGCAACGGGCAGGGTGAAACCCATCTCCAGCCCCTTCTGGCAGGCAGAGCTAGGTCCAGTCCCCCAGGAACGATCCACTCCTCGATACAAACACGTGCAGCCTGAGCATCTCCGCTCCAAAGCGCTCCTGACCTCCTTACTACTTACTTGTCAGCCTGCCCGGCCTCTTCCACACCCGTGCCTGCTGCTGTTTCCTCATTGCAGGTGGACGTGTCTCTTCGCTTCACACCCAATCCAGGCATCTGATTCTGCACCACCCTGAAACGCAGGACATGTCCCGGATTAGTGCACAGCAGGACTCTGCCCTGTCCTCTCATTGCTTTGGAAAACACACCTCCCACTGACCGCTGATGATGATAAAGTCCACCCCTCTGCTCTGCAGTGCTTATCTCTAACCAGCTCCTTTGCACGTCCTTCAGAGGAGGGGGGTGGTTTTTTCAAGCGATACTCTTCGCCCATCGTGTACTGTCAAAGCCCTGAGCTCCGAGCCTTAGAGTTATGGTAAAGGTAACCCTGACATTACAGTACCCTCCTTCTCAGCACTCCCCTGCTCCTGGAGCACGTGCTTTCGCACCCACTCATTACACTGCTGAAAGCACAGCAGAGCTGGGTGTAGATCTTTATCCATACAGCTTCTCCTAAGGCCTCGATTCCCTTCCCAAGCTGGCTCTGATCAGCCTCACGCTGCAGCCTTTACTCCCCCAAGGCCGTCTGATGCGATTGCTCAGCTACTAATGAAGTCAGTCCCTCGGTTAGTCACCAACTGCCCTTTCCTAGAGGGTCTTGGCCACTGAAGCCCGATAGAACAGCTTCTCCAGCCCGAGGAGGCTGCCAGAGCAGTGCAGAACCAGCAGTCAGTGATGGTGAACGGGATAAACCCAGTCCAGAGCGGGGAGCGCCTCAACTTGAGCTCCGTTTTTCGGCAGACGATGGGAAGTTCTGACTGCTGACACCAAAGTTTTCCACCTGAGAGGAGCTTCCCATCCACAAACACCCCAGATACACGCTAAGCTTCCCCCTCGGAGAGCAGCAAGCTGGTAACAAATCACCGGGCTTCAAGTCCGGGATTTTTCCAAGCCTCTGGACCAGGACTGAAGGGTAGAGCAACAGTGGGATCCCAGGTCAAACGTGCAATTAAGAAAGTGTTCTCATGCAAGGCAGACGAACACTGCAGCAGAAGGTGGCTAATTTAAACCAGTGGCCAGGGCACCCTCAGTATCACAGCGCTTTGTGAAGCTGGGAGAAAGAGAATCTGTAGAATTAAGAAACCCCAACACGTCAAAGAGTCCGTCCCGCAAAATATCTTATTCTTTTTCCTTCTGTGACGAACACCATTTGACTTAAATAGTTTACACACAACTGCACAGTGAGAGGAATGTCTGGCACACTTTTAACGAGTAACGAGACAACCCCGATTGCCACTAAATCTTGTTAAAGGCAGAATTTCTCATGACTGCATTTATTGCAAGTAGTACCAGCTGGCAGGGTAGCAGGGTGGGTTTTACAAGAAGAAAAACCTCAGTTAACTGCACAATTTCCTCCAGCCTAAGTTCCCCCGGTTAAAATGAGAACTGTGAGCTCTTCAGGGGGAAAAAAAAAAAATATTGTCTTTGGAAACTGAGTCACAGTGGAGAGCACTAAAAGTTGAATTCTCAGTTTTGCTAAATTAATATCCCTCATCCCCAGCACGAGATTACTTAAGCAAAGAAAACCTGCTTTGCCATTAATAAAAAGAAAGAAGAATATTTTTAAATATCGACTGAAAAGGTTTTAAAAAAATATGTAATGATAACGGAACAAAGCAAGCTACCAAACCACTTTTTTTTTTTTTAGCATACAAAAAAGAAAGTGTTTATTGGATTGTCTATCCCCAACAATAGAAGAACATTGAAACACACAGCAACAATCCCAGGGCAGGACCTGCTTAAAAGGAGACTGGGAAAGGCTTTGTACTTCTCACATGTAGGTTTGGTGTTTTTCTGGGGTTAGCATCTTGTTGGAGCTCACTTGGAGAAGAGCAGAATGGTAAAGTAAGAAGAAAGGGAAATAGGGTAATTCTGCGAGCATCGTTCTGTGGCTGAGGGAATTTGGTTGTGTTTTAATTGTGCCCGTGTTAAAAAAAAAAAGCTGACAGATTTTTACCTTCTTTTTAGGGAAATCTAAAAATGGATACATGTAAGGATAGGAAGCTTTTAGCACAGAGCATTTAATTTCTGGCTTGAAAAAAAAAAAGAAAGAAACATGCTGAAAAAGAGAAGACTTCAAATAGTAAAAGGGAAAGAATAAAGAAAAGCATTATGAGGGACAGAAATGCAGAGAAGACGACCTTTAAATTAATTTTTTTTTTAAGAGGCTAGTTTAAATGAGCCTAAGGCTCATTCTGCACTAATTTGGTATTGGACTTCGGCAAAGTCGAGACTCTTAAGCTCCTACTGTCTGTCAGGGCTTCCTGGCTGTACAGCCTGTTCCCAAAATATAAGCAAAACAAAATCTGTATTTGTGGAACACACCTTGGCCCTGCTTAGTTTTGTTAGCTCTGAAGGAAAGCTGAAAAGTGCTCCTGGCAGGTTGGTCCCCTAAAGATTCCCGACGCTTTTGTCTCCGAAAGTGTTTCCTAGGCACTTAAGTTCCAGATGTTCAAAGGCCACAAGCTATTTAAAATTCATTTCGGTCGTAGTTTCTGTTGCGAAGGAAACGCCCACCCACCAAAACCATCCCCAGGTTCCTCCACACGGTCTGTGGAGACTGGCCCCAGTCTGCTCTTCTAACGCCGCTCTGGGAAGCAGGGACCAAAACCCTTTGAGATGTGTCACAGCAGCTTCCCCCCTGCTGCTGGCCCTCTGGCAAAATCGCTCCTGGCCTCAGTCCTTCCAGTTTTCCTGAGACGCAGCTCGGACTTGAGGAATGTTCTGATGAACCTGATACCAGAAGCGGTGTTCGCTGGTCTCGAACGTAGCCCAGATTATTCCGGCGAACGTGGGAACTGGAATCATTTGCAGCAGTGCGTGTCTCGAGCCCGGAGTCCGGTAATAACTCCGCAAGGAGCACAGAGCTTCGCAGAGCAGGCGTTATCACAAGGCGTCCAAAGTCCGCAGGGGAGTTGGGTGCCGCTGGTAAACAGGAGAGGGTGCTTAGGGGACACGGGAAGGTCTCGAGTCTTGCTCGTCCTTGGCTACCAGGAGCCAGCGCTTAGTTCTGCGGTTTGTTTCTTCTCCCGGCCCTAGAACAAGACAGGGAGCGGATAAGGATGTGGGCAGGGTTTGTGCTCAGAGCTGGGGTTCGTGCTCCCGTGAAGCGGCATCAGGTCACCCCAAAGGCAGGAGGGCCTTTGCCAGGCACGTGCTGAATATTACTGGAAAGTGTAGCGTGCAGATGCCTGCAAAGACTGGAAGGGGATTAGCTCTTAGGTAAGAAAACGTGTATAGAACAGAGTCCGAGCGTGTTAGGAAATAATCTTGCTCGTTTCCTTCCTAGATAGCTTTCTGTATGAATACTTCATCAGCTGACTTTCCAGCTCTGTTTGTGAGTCATAACATCGGTGATAAAGAAGGTAAAGCCTGAGCCTTGGTTTAGCACATCATTGTTTATCCGGAGGTTTATAAGCCACAAGCCTGTTAACTTGTATTTGTTCTCCCCACCCGAGTCCCAGTCATAGAATAGTTTCGTCTGGAAGACGCCTCCAAGGTCATCAAGTCCAACCTTATTCCTAGCCCTGTCAAAAAAAGCTAAACCACGTCCCTAGCCAGTCACTGCAGTCCAGAGGCAAAGGCAAGGAATGTACCAGAGCACCAGGAGACACTCGTTCACAGCAAGCACCAGCAGCTGACAAAAACCCGTCGGAAATCCCTATATATAACCCCTCTTTTCTGGAGGGTGGGGATGAGCAATGTTGCTTCGTAACACGCGTCCAAACAAATCTGTTGCCATAAAAAGATGAGCTGCTGCGTGGCACTGGACAGAGCGGTGCATTTCCCTGGCTGGCTGCGCCTGGAGGGAGGAAAAAAGCTTTAATAAACACCGTCTACGGGAGGTCAGTGAGCCCGGCAGCTTTGCCTCCAGGTTAGGAGGCACAGATGGGCATAGGCAAGGGGAGTTGCACATTTTTCTTTGCATAAACCCTGGAACTGGTTTAGTCATCTGCTGAGCGATGTGCTCAAGGGAAACGCGGATCTTTCGGTTCAGGGGTTATTTGCATCTGATTTGGGGTTTTTTGCCACTTTGCTTCACAAATACCGAATAGATGATTGCAGCAAACATCTCGCAGCTCTCCCCTCTCCTCGGTTTCTCGCTGCTGCCTCGCAACGAGCCCGAGGTGGCCGCTCCTCACGGTGCTCGCCCGTGGCTTTACCGTTGGGTGGGTGTTCAGCTGCGGGATGGCCTGTGCTGGAGGGGAGCAGCAGTCAGTCGCGGGGCTGTACGTCTGTGCGTACAGACAGAGCCTCTGGGAAGTCCCGCTCCTCCTGCCCCCGGTCCAAGGGGAGGGCAGAGGTTGGGCTGCTTCCCTTGGCTTCCGCTGTCTCGCGGACTCGGGCAGGTATGCTGCTGGGCTGTCCTCGGGCGGAGGTTTCCGGAGATGCTGTGGGATGCTGTGCAGCCTGGCTCTGTCTGACAGCTGTCTCCTCTCTGGCGCTGAGCGCCCCGTGCTGCAGGCTCTCCCTTGCTGACTCATGTGGTGGTGGTTCTCCCGTGGGACTTGGAGGCAGTGAGTCACGGCCACGGCCTTTGGCATGACTCGCTCTCTCCCCCTTTCCTGCTGCTCATCAGTGCAAGAAACCCCGCCTGCCCTCCTTTTCCCTGCCTCCTGCAGTGCCAGGGCTCCCCACCACTGCCTCCTTTCAGCCTGCTGTGGCCAGAACCCTTCTGTGGACCCAGCCGAGAGCCGCAAGCGAGAGCACCGCAGCCTTCAGCGCGTTGGAGAGCTGCCCACGGTGCTCGGTGATGATGCTCTCGGTTCCAAGCGGAGCGTACCCAGCTGCCGCTCCTGGGTGTGCTGCGCGGGGTGTGTGTTTCTAACTGGCTCTTTCTTCTTTGGCTCTTAGCTGAGATGTCACCTTCCAGCCATCTGTCATCAGTAACGGGAGACAATCAAATGATCTGCCTGCGTATCTTCGTTTGTTACGCTTCAACAGCCAGAGAAGATCAGAGCTTGTTTCTGAAGCAAGGGAGCCCTTGAACTCCTTTCAGCTAAACCCTAAATCTGGCTGACAAAACACCGAGGGAGATGGTGGCAGGAAGGAACTTCACCCCGGGCAGTGCCATTTTGAAGGCCCTTCAGTATTTTGGGGCTCAGAATGCACAGCGTTAACGTTTCTTTGAAGTGTGCTGTTACATTTTCAATTAGCCTCTTCTTTCGAAGGCATTTTCCACATGCTTACTGACCGTCCTCTTTTGCCTAAAACTGAACTGGAGAAACTTGAGGCAGCTTTGATACGATCCCTTCTCGCTGTGGGTGGCTCAAAGGAGACTAATTCTGGCACACACATGTTTTTGTGGAGAAAGAACTCCAGGTGGCTTGAGTTTCCAAACTATCCTGGCACGGCATATGTGCTGTATGTCAGGCTAGAAGAGAGCTCTTCTGAATCGGCGCAGCTTAAGGTTGCTGGAATGCTTTTGTGGACCTTGGGCTGATGCAGAAGGCTTGTTCCCACCCTGTTCTATGGCATTGCGAGGTATTTTCCTCACGCTGATCCCAGCAGAGCTCCAGAACAAGCCGCTTTATTGTCCTTCAGTACAAGGGAGACCTCTGCCTTGCAGGTTTTGCGTAATTAGAGTGGCACAGGGAAAATCAAGCCTTAAAGTCCTAAGGGGAAAATATAAAAGGATCAACAGATATTCGTTCTGTCAGCTGCTGCAGGGTGGGACCCCATAGCCAGTGCCCTCTGCACATCTGCTAGACCGAGAAGGTGGAAAGGGTGACTTGGCTGCTGTTCTTATCAGCGATACAGGCTCTGCTTGCCCGAGTTTCCCCCCAGCTCTCTCATGACGACTGGAGGATGCACAGCCCTGCCAGCCTCCCCGTTCCACGAAGGGCCCTGAGCACCCTGGGGAGGCCCATGCAGATGCACTCTCTTCTGTCCTCACCTCTGGCACGCCGTGCAAACGACTTCGAGGCTCGTAGGGATTTGATTCGGCCGGTTACGGGTCGGGAAAGGCACAGTTCCCCGCCTTCCCTCCCGCTCGCGAGTCCCCTTGCAGCTGATCACAAGTTACACGTCCAACCCGGCTCGTCTGGAGCTGGACCACAGGAATATAGAAGGCTTGGGAAGCGCTGCTGTCCTACTGTGGTATCCCAGTGAAAAGTGTTCCAGGGCCTGTTCCCTGTTGCAGAAGTTTGCGATGTGGTCATAGATGTAACGTAAACAACAACGTTGTTAAGAAAAAAGAAATACTTAAAGCTGCCAGAGTTGACAGACTCCTAGGAGACATGCACTTGGAGGGTCAGTGGCCTGGGGTCTGCACTTGGAGGGGTCAGTGACCTGGGGTCTGCACTTGGAGGGTCAGCGACCTGGGGTCTCTGCTAGGAGTTCATTCCGCAGTAGCTGCCGTAGACTCCAGCTCCGGGGCAAGGTCTCACTGTTTGGGGCACGGCGTCCCAGGGGAAGAGGGAGGGCTCTGTGCCAGCTGACATGGCTTTTGCACTCCAGTATGGTCAGAAAGGGGAGGAGGGGTGGCCTGGCATGCAGAGTGTACAGCAGCGGGGCAGCACTCTGCTTTCCTGCCAGCGTGATGACTTCGGAGGAGAGATTAATCTTCCTGCTGCCCGCTGAAATGCCAAGAGGAGGAAAAGGCGTACCTGGATTCATAATTTTAGAGTAGTGGGGACATCCGATGAGGAAGAAATGCAAACAGCTCCTTTGAGGTGATGCAATAAACTCCGAGGAGAGGTGTTTGCCACCTGCAAATTTAAAAGGTACGAGGGGAGGTGCTGAAGTGAAATGAGTCCAAAGCAACACAGCCCCAGTTCTCCTGGGCAGTTAACAATTTGCTCTAGTTAAATCTGATCCACTGAGAGAGGAGAGAAACACAGGGATTGTCAGCTTGGGTCAGTGCTAATGAGGGAAATAAAATGGTGAGACATACTTTAAATCCCACTGAACCGTCAGCAAACTCCTTTCATTACTTTGAGATAGTGCAAGTCCTTTATAATTAACTTCATAATTAACCTGGACTAGAGGTGCTTCCTTTTTTAAAGTAGGGAAACCTGAAATCAGGAAACCCTCTGGGACAAAACCATGTAAGGGCTGGGAGATACCGTGGTGCTGAGCGCGTCGTTTTAGCCAGCCGTGCAAGGGACCTTTGGTGCAGAAGTGGCCAGAGAACCTGTACAACAAAACTCTTCAGGGGGTTATGGCTATTCCAGCAAGGAAGCAGAAACTTCTGAGGTAAGACAAACTGATGTGCGATGGGAGAAATGGGGAAAAACCGGACGTTTCAACAGCAGCAGCAGAGAATGGCCAGAGTTAAAGTCCCCGGATACCCTCCGAGTTAGAAAACAGCCCCGTGTGTGTTTATACATAATGTGTATTTCTGTTGTGCCGTAACGGCAAAATATTTAGGTTGGAAGAGTAACCAGGGTCTGTTGCTGAGACCAGGATCCCATCCAGATGGTATTGACACAAATATTCCCTAAAGACAGCGCAAGAGAAAGGCGCTGTCTTTGCCTGGTGAATTGAGAACAAACTTACAGAGACCAGAACAAATCCTCCCTAAAGAAAGTGCAAAAAACCCCAGACCCCTAACTCAAAGCAAACCGTAAGCTTCGGCTCACACTAGAAAAGGGTGAGGGGTTGTTCTTGTCATTAATTTGCCAGTGGGGAGAATGAACTGGAGTGGATTTCCTCTCTCCCTGGCCAGCCTGAGCGACCCGGGGCTGTGTTCCCAGCAGTGCGGCGGTACCCACCCAGGAAGGCAGACGTACGGTGCTGCCATGCTGGACCTGGGGCCAGATGCCATCTCCAAAGGAGCAGAACGCCACTGTTTGCTCTTTCAGCAAGAGGTGGGGCCTCTTCCTCGGCTACAGCAATAAATAATTTAGGCTACATAGCACCAATACCTACCAGCGTGTGTGCTTCGGTGCAAGACAAGCAAGGCGCAGATGCTGAAGAGCCTCTGGACTCCGTGCCACACAGGCTGGAGACCAGACCATAGTCCTTGCGTTAGCCAGGAGCAGAGGTGTGTCCTCAGACCGTCTAATGACAGGAGCGATCAGCCAGGGATATGACTTGCCAAGGGCTGGGGTGTATTTTCTTGTGTGGCAGATGAAAGAGGTTAACCATCAGCACACTACAGCCTTTTGGTATTTACGTTTTTCTACAGCAAATCGGGGGCATTCCTAGGGAGTGACAGGAAATCCAACTGGCCAGTCGTCTGGCTTCAGCCGGGGCAAAGCGAGAGGCGAATGAAGAGTTTGGGCTGTGGAGCTGGTGCTGGGCAGGGCCCCGTGGCCTCAGGCAAGCCTGCAAGGCCAGACCAGGCGCTGGGAGGTCTCCCAGTACTTTTCTCCATGGAGGGAAAAATCCTCTGGGCATCACCCTCTGGATGAGCAGAGATGAGTCTTCTCTCCCCGCTTCTTCCAGAGCTGCCTGGTGGGTGCCACGCTCTCCCCAGAAGCATCTGAGAGGGCAGAAGGTGCTGGCAATGGGAACCCGCACGCGGTGCGTGCCCTACCCGCTCGCTCTGGGGCCCTGTACGTACTGCAGCCCCTCGCTACAAGCTGGATGAGGCTGCGCGGGTTCTTCTCAGCATTGCCTCCTGCCCGGGATTCTTCTCAGAACATCACCTGCTGGGCCCGGGGTGCAAGAGCAGCACCTCTCTCTTGCCCTCCCCGGGCCCCAGCCTCGCTTCAAAGGCATCCTCTGCCTGCCTCCTGCCAGCTTTCTGTCTTTCCTTTCGGCACAGGCCTGCCGGGGCAGGGAGCAGAGCGCGCGGGGGCCCAGTCCCTTCTCCGCGGTCCTCTCCCTCGCGTGCGGCCGAGGGGCCGGGGCCACCCCTGCTGGGACCCCTCTTTTGCAGCCCGCCTGCTTTCACAGACCCTCATGGGAGGAGACCCTCGGGGGAATTTGCTCCCGCTTTTTCCCGCTGTATGTGTTCTCACAAAGGTATTCCCCTGTCTGAAGGCAAGGGGCAGAGGAGGGGACTTTGGGCCAGAAAGGCAGCTCACAAGAAACGTGCCGGTCGGAAGGGGAGTCGGAGCGGCCGACGCCACGGCACCGCACACCGCGACTCCCCGCGCCAGCGGCACTGGAAGGAGCAGAGAAGCCTCCAGGGATTTCCCGGAGCTGAATGGGAAGCAACTACAAAAGCCCAACCGACCGAACGGAATTTGCTCAGCCCGTCACGCGTGGCAGCGGGCGGGGGGACAACTGCGGAGGAACTCGGGCGCGCGGAAAGCGGGCGCCTAAAGCCTCTCTCCGACGCGTGATCCCAGCGAGCATCCCGCTGCAGACCGGGGCGAGCTTAAGGTGGAATTACTGGGGCTTCCTCCAAACTCTCCGCGGAGGGGGTCTGCTCTCGGCGACACCAACTCTGCTCCTGCGGTTTGCTTCAGGGTGGCTCCTGCGTCTGTGCCAGGGAGGTATTTGGAGGCCAAAGTGTGTGCGGGATATTCCCCCCAGTGCTTCCAGTCAGCATTTTGCGCTCTTTTATACGCCCCAGTCACAAGGTTCCAATTCAGGCTCATGACTTTCTAGCTCAAACGTAGCTCGGCTTCGATTCACCCTGCGTCATACGGGGTGCTGAAACACCACGTGAATGTCCAGAATTGGGGGGG
>WUAM01000274.1:960618-977676 GCA_024336885.1 Actenoides hombroni
CACTGAACTCGAGCTCACCCCCCCAACAAGGGCTGCATCAGGCAGTGGTCTCTGGGGAAGGTGCCCGGGGTTCCTCACTGGAATCCGGATCCAGGATATCAGCCAGAGACTTGTCTTTATGGACAATTTCTTTCGCTAGAGCCTCGGACTTGATATCCTCTGGGGTCTTGGTCTTTGTCTTCGCTGGAGGGGCCGTGCTGAGCGTGGCGGAGTCCAGGCTGCCGTTCTCCGACCCTCCGGCGATGCCGGCTGGCTCTCCGTGGTCATCTTCAGGTTGAGTTACAGGCTGTCTTGGAGGCCCTTCAGAAGCAGCAGGTAACTGGTGCTGCCCCTCCTCAGCGGACGGAGAGCTAGTCCTCTTTGACGCGGGTGGCGAGAGGGGCCAGTGGTTTTCACCAACGCTGGTGCCCAACCCCGTTACCTCCCTCTCGGCCAGGGCTTTGGGGAAGCTTCTGAAGCTGCTACGGACAGAAAAATTCTGTGAGATGAAGGTAAACTTACCACACATCACCGTGAGCACACGGCGAAGGCCTAAGACAACTAAGTTTCCCTCCTCTCTCACTTATTTTTGTGTCATACTTCTCGTCCCGACACGGAAAGGCCCACGGAATGAAGCTGCTGGCACCAGAGGAATATCGCCCCCCCCCCCGACCTCGGACGCTGCTCTTTTGTCTTTCCAACACAGAAAGGACTCACTAGCGAGCGACGAGTCTCTCTGCTACCCGCTCGCAGGCTGGGGACGCCGCGTCCCACCGCCCGCCGCTTCCACCCTGAGGTGTCCGCACCCGTTTGTCCTTTCCATGTTGGAAAAGCCAATCACTGCCAGGTTCTCCCCGGATGGACACGGGGGCAGCTCCCTGGGGGCGAGGGAAGCTGTGCCGAGCGAAGCCGGCTGGGCACCCAGCCCCACGTCCGACCCTTCAGGAGAAATTCACTACATGGAGTGACTGGGACACGCTCGCGTTGTCACCTTTGGGCAGAGGGTCGCCGTTTCCTAA
The DNA here is from genome assembly GCA_024336885.1 of Actenoides hombroni. Lineage (NCBI taxonomy): Eukaryota > Metazoa > Chordata > Aves > Coraciiformes > Alcedinidae > Actenoides > Actenoides hombroni. The sequence continues at coordinate 961,617 of WUAM01000274.1, forward strand.
CAGCGTTCTTTCCTGCCAGGTCTGAGATGTATTCTGGGGAACCCTTGACTGGTTGGAAACACCCATCGTGGATTTTCACAGTTCTCACTCAAACCCCAGTTAAGTGGAAGGGGTCAGCTGACATTTAACTCTTCGTGCTGGAGCGAACAAGAAGCAAGCCCACCGAAATCTGTACGGTACCGGCGGGGAGACCGAGACCAGGCCAGTTCCTCACCCGTAACCCCTTCACCCTGACGGCCGAGGACCCGCCGCCGCTTCTGCTGACGGGCCCCAAAGCTTTGCACCTTCTCACCTCTCACCCTGCCCCGGCCGCCTCCTTTGACAACGCTCTCGGCAGCCAGCAAAGCCCAGCGGCAGCCAGTCTGCCCGGCTGTCTGTCTGTCCCTCTCCCCTCGGAACGTGCGCGCTCCTCCGCAAGCTTCCCGCTCGGCCGGCAGCTGCGGGCGGGTTGTGGTGGCACGCGGAGCTGCGGAGGTCCCCGGCATTTGTCCGCAGCCCCGCATAGCTTACTGTATATGGCCCTCGAGCGCCCGAGCGCTGCGTTCCAGCCCCTCCTTACCTCACTCTGGCCTCCTCTGCCAGCCAGCTGGATTTGTCTCCAGCTGCCCCCTTCCCTTCAAGGGCCAGCGGTGGGGGGGGAGGTGGGAATTCCTCCGGGCCGTCGGCAGAAGCGCAAGGGCTCAGCTCGGGAGGAGGACTGGATGGCGGCGGGGGGGAGAAAGGTGGAGCGGCGACAGCGGGCTGGCAAGCGGGGACGAACACCTCGTCGTCCTCATCCTCCTGCGGCGACGGCGGGGGCGTGAGCCGCAGGACCGACTCGGAGATGCGGAGATGGGTGGTGCCCTGGGGAGAAGGAGTCTCTGGGTCAGAAGAAGTGCTGCTCTGTGTCGTCAGGGACTGCCACCTCTGGGAGAACTTCGGTGCAGGTGCCGGAGGAGACACCACGGCCTTTGGATAGCTGTCGTCTTTGACCGAATGAGCCCACATCGCTTTGGGCGGCAGGGGTCGGTGAGGGGGCCCAGCTTTCCTTCTCCACGTCATCTCTTCAGTGGGAGCCTCGGGGGATCTATCCTGGGCAGCGTCCGAAGACTGTGCCTGACTGCCACCGCTGCCCTCAGAGGGGCCAGCCTGGTGCTGTCCCAGAGCCTGGCCATCGCCCGCGCTCTGGGGCTCTGAGGGAGGCTGGCTGGGCGTATTAGGGGAGGACTGGCCAGATCCAGTAAGGTTAAGGAACAAGGGTTTAAAGCCTTGCTTTTGCTCAGGATAGCGACTCCTTGCCTCTGGTGGACATGGGACGAAGGCAGAAGTCCTGCTATCCGGCCTGGCAAGTTCGGAGAGCTTGTGGTTCTCGGGCAGCGTGGTGGAGCCGGTGACAACCTCGCTGCTGCGGTGAGGATGGGGATAATAGCTTGGGAAGGCCATTTTTTCTGAGTGGCTTCTTTCTTTCCTGCCGAAAGACCTAAATACCGAGAGACAGACCACGATCGGATTAATAATCAATCAATGAGCAAGAAAAGCTATCGTGCACCTCCTTAATGAGCAAATTATGCAACCGTATCAGAGGCCTGGGTCAGAGCCTGCTGATCTGGGTTAGGCTCGGCTGTGCTTTGGAACTGGTAGTAAAAGCCAGCCTACTAATCCTGCTAGGGACACCGAGCCAGAGCCATCCCCGCTCACCACCTCCCAGCGTTTCCAGCGCGTGCCGGCTCACGTGCGCACACACAGAGCGAGCATCACGGCAGTAACTTCAGAGGAAAAACAATTAGGAAACCTTAGTGCCTGGCTTCCTTTTCAAGACAGACTACTTGACATTACCTACCATCAAACTCCCCTCTCGGTTGCGGATAATTGCAAGAATTTCAGCTTTATGGGCCAAAAAGTCCCACAGAATTATCTGCTCCCTTTGGAAAGGTGCCGTTAAAATGATTCGGCTGCCTCCCAGAACAAAGTGAGGCCAAAAAATGCACTATTTTGACTGCGGAGAAAAATAAAGCGAGCCCTTACAACCTGGGAATCTGGTGAGAAAAAGAGCTGGGCTCAGATCGGCCGGTGTTACAAACCCCAAAGCCGACACGCTTCAACTGCAAGCGGATGTTAGGGCTGCAAAGCCCCAAGAGAGACTAAAATCTTCCCCTCCAGGCCTTTTAAGATGCTCTCCTGTGAGGCTGAGAAACAGAGTCCAGCCTTCGAAGGGAGGCTGCTGCTCAGAATACGAAGCCGGCCCTACTTGCCCCGACCGCTGTTTGGATGGCAAAGAAAACGAGCAGTACTAACGGCGCTAGCGGGCGCACGAGAAGATGGCCCAAACCCAGGAGGCTGTCCCACAGACCAACACAACACGCTAAAGCTCCGCTGCTGATCTGTTTTCCGTCCTGGAGATGAACTGTTGAAACAATCCCACCCTGCCGACCCGTGACGTTTGCAACTTGGGCCCCAGATCTGCTCTCAGCCGTGCTGGTACAAATCGAGGGTAACTGTCAAAGACACGGGTCGTCCCGGCTTTATTCTGGCGTAACTGAGAACAGAACTTGGCAGCCTCTGCCCGGGGATGGGGAAACTTCCCAGACAGACCGCTCTCGGTGCTGTCTGTGGTTCCTGGACAGTAGCAGTGTGTATTTTTTTTTCAGATGCTCGGTGTTTGTCAGAAATGCCAGATGGTGATTCTCTAATTGAAAGATCTCTCCTGAGGAAGCAACTTGGGGGTTCTGAAACCGGTGGAGAGACAACCGTTCCCGACAGCACTTGGGGGACAGCTAAGAGCAGGGGGTGTAAGTCACAGAGCACGGGTGACCAGACCCATCTTCAGAGATGGGTGTGAGATGCTGCAATAATTCCACACGAACCGGAGGGCGGGTATCTCACCCTGGGGCACGGGAACATTCGACAGGGAACTCCTTCTGTGATTGCCAGATGGGTAAGTCCCTGGTCTACCCGTCCCCTTCAGTCTGCGGAGGATTCAGATCTTGTTCTCACTGAGAGTTCCCTGTAAACCTTCTCCCAGGTTCAACAGCGCACGACCGCGGCTCTCTGGCTGCCAAAACTCAGGCCCGTTCTCTTCAGATCATTTCAGGTGCAGCAACATAAACTCCACCCCCCCCCAGGGAGTGATTTGCGGCCTGTGTCCTCAGAGCCAAGGGCTTTTTCCTGTCTTCTCCCATCCTTTTGGGAAATGCCACTCTGCTCAAGAAGGGACGGCACCCCCACAGCTCCGGGAGGAAAGGCTGGCAGAGCACGCAGGCTGCCTCCGCGGCAGACACAGCCTAAGACTGTTCATACCAATAATCTTTGCGCAGTCAAGCGTGACAATGAGAAACCTACATTTCGTGCCCCAATAAACTTGTTTTCTGTCCGGGTGTTCAGTTCTGTTACTTGGAAAATAGGTTGGGGCGGGGGGGGCGGGGGAGAAGAAAACAAAGAAGGAAGGCGCGAGTAGTTGTTGGGAAGAATGATGAAAGGCCATCTCCAGAAGGAACGGGGAGGCAGGATGAACTAAACCAGCTCTATTGTTCTCTCGGGGAAAAAGAAAGGGAAAGAGTTATTCCAAATCCGAGGAAAGGGGCGTGTTTTACATCATCACAAAAAGGACGGGTCTGAAGGCAGATCGAGTCCTTCTGAAACGACATTTCTGTCTTCTCAGGGACAAAAACAGCCAGCCAGGCAGAGGTAAGAGCCAGCTAGAGCCGGAGCTGTGCCTCTCTGCCCCAGAGCTGCCTGGTGAAAGCTCTGGAGGCAGCAGCGGTAACTCCCACCGTGACAGCAGAGCGGGCTGGCATTGCCTGCCAGGTTGGGAGAAACGGGGCTCCTTTCTGAGTAATTCCTTTAGCCCCCCCTTGATGGTTTTTACTGTAACACGGGTTAGCTGTTTGGCCACTCAGAGCTGAGGGCAAACATCTATTTGTTATTTAAACGTAAACACGGCAACGTCGACTTCAGTTCTAGTTAAGCTCAAAACAATCCACGGCTAAGTGGGTGGTTACATAAGTCCTAATATTACGAGTTTTCTGACTACACTCTTCTATTTTTAAAAACTCTTCTCTCTCTCCCCTGCTGCTGAGCAAAACATCCTGCCCCTGCAGAGGAAAGCAGCCTGAACGCGAGCTCCCAGCTCAGCCAGAGAAGTGAAACCACCTGGTTTTAGTCCCCGCAAATGCTAACGTGGCTTTCGGGGAAGGCAGCACCCTGCAGAGGAGAAAAGCAGGCAGAGTGGGCCACCAAGGTTTTTTCCTCCCTTAGAACCCTTCCATTAGGACAGCATCTGGGTGGCAGTTCCAGCAGCAGACCGAGCACGCTTTGCAAGCTCCGTAACTGGAACTACGCTGCAGAAACGTGCTGCCAGGCGGCGTGAGGAGGAGGAGCTGAGGGGGAATTAATGTCCTTAGTGAAATACAAAGCTCACAGCAGCTCTCTCCTCCCAACCCTGCTGGGTGCAGCGCACCCAGCGCCGCGCCCGCGCAGATGCCTCCTCTAGTTTGTCAGGATCCACCCCTTTCCACGGAGGACACGTGAGAGCCGCTGCTGGCAGCGGGACGGGGGGAGACCTGGTCCTGCAGTGACAGAGGGGACGTTAACATACACCCACCTGGCTCCTGCGCTGACCACGTAGAAAGGATCTCTCGCCACGGGGCCGAAGTCGCCGCTTTCCCTTCTCAGCAGGTCCTGCAGTGCAAAGACAGTGTCAGCAGCGACCGCAAACCAACGCGCGATCACCAGCCGCCGATGCTTCCCAGTAAGAAGGGAGCGGGGCACGCGGCCCGTCCAGGGGGTGCGGTGCACCCTGCTCCTGCTGACGGGACCCCTCTGCCTTTTGCTGGGTGGGCTGTGGACCAACAGGCAGACTTCTTCAGAGACAGGCGTTTTCAAAACCTCCTAGCAAGTTCTCGCCCCTAAAAAGACGCTCGATGGTACCGGCAGGATCTGGGCGTTCACTTGGTTTACGCGCGAGCCAGAAGCTCAGACATCACCCAAGAAGCCTTAACCGGGGGAGCCAAACAGTGAGCAATGCGCCCGAGCCCAGCACCACAACAGGGCCCGAATGCGTCGGAAACGTTCAGCGTCACGAAGGAAATTCCAGCCACGGGCAGAGGTGCTGTAAAACACCACAAAGCCTGGCACTTGGTTATTTTGGAACCCAAAGCGCGGGAGCTGCCTCCTCCTGAGGCACCTCTGTCACCTACACAGACGAGCTGCTGTGGAAAAACACCGATGCTGGGATGAGGCAGCAGTGTTTAGGGGAGCGCATTCCGGTCGCTTGACATTCAGAGGCTGCTTTTTTAATTCTCTCTATTTAAAAACGTAGCGTGGGATCTGAGGTCTGTCGAGGGAGGACATTTAGAACAAAGCACACAGCGAGTCTGGGAGGACGGCTCCTTCCCCTGCATCCCACCTGGGCCTGCTTCTGAGGTGCTGACCAGAGCCTCCTTTAGGTTACTTGACTCAGTACCACTTTGCTGCACCCGGATCATCTGTTCCGGGCCGGCAGCACGTGCCAGAGTAGAAGGAGATGTCCTGGATCTCAGCTGCCCTCTAAATATGTGAGACTGTCCAAACGCTCAGACTATTTGGAGCGAGGAGCCTGTCCACACGTATAGGATGTTTCCTGCCTCTCCCCGTGATGGATGGAGCCCGGCGAGGAGACGGGGATGGGGCAGCACTGCTGTAAATCCCCGCGGCCCCGCCGGCTGCAGTTACCTAAATAGGTCTGCAGAGATTTCAGGCAGCTGAAGAGCCGGCGGGGGCAGCTGTTCTCCGAGAAGCGAGCCCGCTTCTGCTATTTACCATCAGCAGTCGGCCCAATTCCCCGTTTGTGACATCGGTGCCATGCTCCCAACTGCCAAGCAGGGGACGTGGGAAGAGAGGCCAGGGTCTCCACCAAGTTTTCTCTGCAACGTTTCCCTCCAGGGCTACTCGGCAGTGCCTCCGCTGAGCGTCTCCCGGAACTGGCAGGCACGGTGGGAGCCGGAGCGATTTCAAGCAGCCTTTAATCTCCTCTCCTTCGCAGCAGGAGAGTGAGCTAAGGTGGAACATCACCTGAATGGTGCACCCCACTGCAAAGGCTTCTCCAGCGATGCTGACGGGTGACACCAGGACACCTCAGCAGCCAGAGCACACTCGCTGAAATCCTGGCCCCTCCGAAATGCCTGAAATAGCCCCAGCCCCAGCAGTGAGAGAGCTGAACGGCAGCAGTACCAGCATCCTGGCGACACAGCGCTCGACCGTCTCTGTTTTGATAGGCACTTAACCTCTGGGCAGCCAACGCAGTGACTGCCAGGACCGAACCTCAGCCTGGCCTCCGACACCCCCCCGTTCCCCGCTCGCCCGTGCCGTGTTCACGTACCTGGTGCTTCTTATCCGCCGTGGGAGACGATCTGGAACGTACGTGCACGGGGACCGTCTGATTGTCGTACCTATCGGGCAGGTCTTCCACAGACACCGACTTGCCAGATTTCCTGGCGGCGGAGGGGATTTCAAAGACCTGCTCCTGCTTCCCGTAGCGAGGCTGGCCCTGCACGCCCAGAGGGTCCGTCTGCGTGCCTTTGGTGAGCTCCGCTTTGGCTCTGTAATCCCGGCACCTCTCCGCTTTCGGTCGGCCCGGCACCGAGCCGTCCTGGCGCCCCGTCTTCTTCTCGTCGCCGCTCGTGTCGAAGTAGCCCATCAGCTCGGGAGGAAGGGTGGAAGATATCCGCCCCGTCCTGGAGAGCCGCTCGAGGGACTCTCTCCGGCGGTAGAGGTTCTGGTCCTGGAGGGAATTCATGCTGGAGGCGGAGGAAAGGCTCTGGCTGTCGGGGCCGCCCGCCTGCAGGAAGGAGCTGTGGGAGCGCTCCCTCAGCAGCCCGACGTCTTGTGAGGACGGCCGCCTCCCCGTCTTGCGCTCGATGTAGTCGGCGAGGGCGTTCTGCTGCAGCTGCTTCAGCTCCGGCTTGGAGAGGTTGGCCGTGGAAGAGGCTTTGCCCTCCCGTTCGAAGATCTTGCGCCGGTCAGCCACCGTGCTCTCCGGGAAAACAAAATGGATGCTCTTCTTCTGGAAGGAGAAAGGCGACGGCTCCCCGTCAGAGATGCCCACCTCGTTCATCTTCTCCGGCTCCGAGTACGACCGCTTCTTCTGCTCGGCCGTCAGCCGCTTTCGGCCCCCGATGCGCGAGACGTGCTGCGCCTTGGCGTAGTCCAGGGTGGAGAGGCTGCCTTCGCTCGGCGTGATGCTGTGCCTCTCCTTCGGGGTGTGGGGAGAGGCCGCCGTGCTCCTCACGCCCACGTGGGCCGAGGCGGGCCTCTGGCTCGTCCTCTTGGACCCGCTGCCGAAAGGGGGGCTGATGCGACGGAAGGAAGTGGCCCTCAGCACCCTGGACTGAGCGTCTTTAATGCTGTTCCTGTAGGCCCTGTTAAACGGTGTGTCCAGCTGCGACCCGTGGGCATCCTGCAGGTTGTCCTTCCAGAGGAGCTCCTTCTCGGGCTCGCCTCCCAGGTGGAACGTGCTTTTACTCCTCGGGAGCTGAGCCACCCTGACTTGCAGCTCACTTCCCGGACCCAGGCTGTAGTATTCACCGGGTCTCGCCTGCTTCGCCGCAGCCGCCATCTGCAGCTCCACGGGGTGCCAGTCGGCTTCTTCCAGCTTCCCGTTCCTGACGGAGGGGCTGGAGACCCTGCCTGGCTCCCCGGGCAGCTGGCCGGGCTCGCGGAGCTTGCTCCGCGTGTCCTCCAGGCCGTGCAGCGCGCACCTGATGCCGAAGGGCTGGCTCGCCCTGCTCGGCCCGTAGTGCTGCCCGAAGCTGGGGACCCCGGCGCTCTGGGGCCGGTGGCTGCTCTGCTCAAACTTGGTGACCTTCTCCAGCACCGGGCAGCGGGCCTTGCTGGCGTCCGGTTGGCCGTAGGGAAAGCTTTGGGTGCTGCTAGAGCTGAGACGGCTCCTCCCGAAATCAGAGGTCTTTGGGTGCTGCAGAGAAAGGGGCTCTTCGCACTTCGGCTCGGCAGCGTGGAACGGAGTCGCGCCTGTGCCCTCCTCCTCCTCCCGCCTCGCGAAGGCCTGCGGGTCCGCGTCGCCCCACTGTTTGTGCCCCTGTCCCCTGTGATCCTTCTCCTCCTTACTGCTGTTCAAGAAGGACAGTCTGGCGTTGGGATAACCCTCGCCCGGCTGCATCTCCTTGAGCTCGGAGCCGCTTTGCCTCCTGGAGCTCTCCGGGATGTTCTGCAAGGAGGAGGAGCAGTAGTGCCTGGCCTTGCCGTGGCCCCGCTGGGGGTGCGCGGCGGCGTCTCTCTCGCCGAGCTGCGCGCTGCCATTTTTGTCCTCGGGGGATTCGGCCGTCCAGGCCTCTTTGGGCAGGTAAGGGGTTTTCCTCTCGCCCGCCTCCCTCAGCTGGGGCTGCGGGGCTTGGAAGCCGTGCTTGGAGGCGTGCGCGGCACCCGCGGGCTCTCGGTGGCCGTGGGCTACCTTGTAGGGGGGTAACGGCTCCTCCCTCCTCGACGTGCTCAGGCAGGCTTCCGGGCCCGCCGCGCTCGGAAGTTTTTGCTGGAGAAGTTTGGCTGCGGCGTCGTGCTTCCTCTCCGCTGCTGGAGGCTGGTAGAAGATGCTCGGTCTGTTCGCAGCGCTTTGGTTTCCGTTCTCGTCGAAGCCCAGGGCGCCGCTGGCTACGGCCTGGTCGTAAGAGACCGGGAGAGGCGGAGAGTACCCGCTTTCTTTGGCCAGAGCTGGATAAAGCGTCCCGTTGCTGCTCGCAGAAGGCTGGGGAACCTGGGCGTAGTGCGGCTCTGGGGAGGGTACTGGGTAGATACCGGTGGGCAGCAGGGGCTGCCCCGGCTGGGCTGGCTGGGAATAGCTCTGCTTGGGCTTCACCGTGGGGCTGCTCTCCGGGCTCCTCTCCACCACGGTGTGCAGGTGCCCTTCTCCAAAGGGGGTCTTCAGCAGCGGCCCCTGGGACGGGGTGCCGGCGAGCGGAGACCAGGCCGCTTTCGGCTGGGTTCGCCCAGGCTTGTTGAGATCGAGGCCGGTGCAGGAGCTGGGCCTCTCGTGCTGCCTGATGGCCGCGTAGCTGTCGCTGCGAGCGGGAGGCAAGGGAGGGCCCTTGGGCTGCTGGCTCTTGCCATCCAAGGAGCCCTGGCCAGGCTGCGCCCAGCAGGGAGCCACGTTGTGCCGGCTGAAGCCGTGGAGCCTGCCGAGGCCGTGACCGTCTGGCGAGGCCCGGGCCTCGCAGCTCGGGAGCAAGGCGGAGGATTTCACCTCGTACTCCTCGGAGATCCCTCGCTGGGCGTCGTAGACCGTCTTGACGTACCTGATGTCGGCCTGCCTCATCCCGTCCGGCGGGCCGCCGCGGGACTGCACGCTGTCCGGGAAGCTGGAGTGCTCCTTGCCGAACGGAGCAGCGGGATACTCAGGGATGCTGGAGTTGGTGGAGAAGGAGCTGTAGGCAGAGTCCCTCTTGCTGTGGAGGTGGGAGAGCTGGTCGATGCTGTTGGTGGATTTGGCCGGGGAGAGGTGGCAAGGGTGGTAGCCAGGGGAGGAGTGGTCCAAGCTCTCCATGCTGCCCCGGGAGCTGTACTGATCCGGACTTCTCCTCAGATAGCCATGCTCATAGCCGGAGAGATCGCTGGCTGAGGAGCTGGGGAAGAGCGAGAGCAGAGTCAAAACCTACTGTCAGCAGAGGAGAGGCACAACAACTTATAAGTCAGCTCAGAAGCAAGATGTTTAGTTTTGAGACGTGCAGATGAAACCCCATATTTGGGCCTTGCTCCATCCCCTGTCTGCAGTCATCCCAGTTCACAAAGAGGAACTGCTTGACATTGCAACACATGGCTCTTATTTACCACAGAAGGGTGGGAGGAAAACACAGACAGCGAGACAGCGCAGCTCTGGAGCCAGAGAGGATCAACCCCACCCGTCCAACCTATCCAAAGCACTCGGAGAGCTGAATGAAGGAGGAGGAGGAGGAGGAGAGGAGTGCGAGTGGCGTTCTGGGGGGAATCTAATCTCTTTCTTTTTTCCCCATTTCATTTCTTTTTATGGAGATGGAGGCTATGCCCTGGCAGGCTTCCTGGAAACTCAGCTGTCCCAAGGATTGGTTGTTTGCCGCGAGAAAACTAAGCTGACAAGAGAGGGAAGAGATGCGTGTGTTTGCGCGTGGTGTGGAGGCAAGTGGGGCCGCGACAACAGAAGCGGTTCGAGAAGGCCCCGGGAAGCCCCCAAAGCCACCCCCTCGTGCAGCGTCGTTCATTTAAATGCCCCCCTCTATGGGAGTTTCAAAGCGGCACCTCCCTGGCGATGCCCAGCACGGCCCTGGCCAGCTGGCCACTAGATGTTCCCCGTGCTCCTCTTCAAGCACCCAGGAGACAGAGCTGCGCTGCCAAAGGCTCTGCCAGGAGCTGCTGCTGGGAAGCAAAGCCCCCGGGTGGGAAATGAATATCCTCCAGCCTCCTCTGTGCTGAAGGCCAGACACAAACGTACGTTTTTTTCTGCAACCACCTCCTCACTTGTTTTAATGTTCTGTTTTCTTCCTCCTCCCCTCTGCCAAGGCTCAGTCTCGCTCGTAGAAGAAACGATGTTTAAATCCCGGAGGCTATAAGGAGATTTTCCTGCTCCTGAAAACCTTCTGCCTTTCCAGGGAAAACTCTCCGAGGCCACAACTTAAACTCGTTCCCCCTCAAGCTGCCCCAGGGTTTAACACCGAGCACCTTTCGGGGCTGCTGAGGGTAGCTGAGGGGTACTCACTCTCCTCCCGGTACTCACCGCACCGCGTGGCCTCACAGTCCCTGGGACTGCCTCACTGCTCCCCATCCGTCCCGGCCACAGCCTCACACCACCTCCTTTTAACAGCGCCAAGGTTGCTGCTAGCTGAGTCTTTTGGGGGACTGCTAAACCACTGCACTAACTTCTCAGCGGAAGAGCCGTGCACACAGAGTTGGGATAAAGATGACCCCTGCAGAAATCCCTCGCTGAACTTCTCACCCTGGCAGCGTGGCCGGTGATGCTCCGCTGTCAGCTGCTCCCGAGAGCGGCTCGGTTACGCCGACGGGCACAGCTGCCCTGCTACCTACGCCCTTTGCTTCCTTTTTTTGCTTTGTTTTTTTCTTTAATAGGCTAATTTTGACTGGATTTCCTCTCCTTTGCTGGGGAAACGGCTGTGCTGCCTTTCTCTGTGGGGACACTCTGCAGAGCAGGACTCCAGCTCCCGCAGCCGGCTGTGTTAAGGTCCCGACAGTGCGCTCCCTTCTTGGTGGGAGGGGGGATTTTTAAAGCAATTAATTAATCATGTCACAGAGCACTGAAAGGAAGAAAACACAGTCACTTTACCTGGGTAACCCATCAGAAACCAAAGCCTTCCTAACTCTAATCCTAACCCTGGCTGGCTGTAAAGCCACCCGGCTGTACGGAGGTACGTTCTGACCGGTAACATTCTTCCATCACATCTTTTGTCCCCTTCCTTTGCTCCTGCGCTCTAGATTTAGGCCCTGGTCTTGTCAGTACCATCAAGACTCATCTTTGGGCATGAGGCAGGACCTCCCTGAAGCCAGCACGACACTGGAAACGAGGAAGGACATCGGACTGGGGGGCTGGTTTGGGGGCACGCTAGCTTGGCCGGGAGACACTTGAGAAGGGGGCAAACGATCCCAAACGAAACCCGCCCGCCGCTTCACCTCTGTGGCTGCGCAGCACAGGACCGCCGCTGCGCAGGGCTTACCTGGAGTGGTAGGACTGATGCCAAGGGGTGCCAAGCGTACCCTGAGATATTTGCATCATGCTGGGATCGGGTTGGTTCTCCGCGAGTTTGGTCGAATGCCAGGAGTGAGGTCGGCCTGGAGTTTCACTCCGCCTGGGTAAGAAAGCAGAAGGATTTTGCAGGTCAGCGCCGGGGCGAACGGGAAGCGACACCGACAGCCGCACCTACAGTTGCTCGCGCTCGCTTCCCATTTCATTTGCAAGGCCACAGGCTCGGGCAGGCCAGCGGGTTATCGCTGCAGGACGGGGGTCTTCCCCTCCACCTCTTGGCCAGGGGATGAGCCCGGGGGCCCGTCCCCGGGGCTGCGCTGACCGGCTGGGCTGCGTGCGGACTCGCCGCACGTCCCCAGTAACGGGACTCTCACCCGTGCTGGGAGGAGTGCTTTTCTCAAACGGTCCGTCTGGCAAAGCCGTCTAAAGAATGCAATGCCATGAGGGGGTGGCAGCCCGCACGGTGCTGTTTGGATCTCTCCTCAGGGCCGATAAAAACGCAGGAAGAGACGTGACAACCAAGTGCCAGCAATGCGGGTCCTCTGCGTCCCCCGGGGCCTTGCAGCCTCCAGCTGTCCCCCCGCAGCATGTGAGCCTGGGTGCGTCCCCAGGCACGGCACGGCACGGCACGGCACGGCTGGCTTCAGTCACCAAGGCTAAGGAAGGCGATCAAGTACCCTGAACGTGCCCCACGGACCTTCTCAGCAGCCTCTGGGCCTGTCCCTCTGCTTTCCGTGGGGAGCTCTCCCCCTGCTCTCACGCTCACCTCCGCAGCTGCTGACTCCTCCTGTGGGAACGAGGAGCAGCACGGGACCTGTCGACCGCAGAAGCCCCAAACGTGGGACCGCAGGACAGCCCTGACTACCCATGAAGCGTGAACGCCAGAGAAGGATGCGACACGTCCTTAAAGTACGCCGCGTGCTTTCACAAGGCAGCATGTCCCGAACAAGGCAGGACACGGATTAAAATGCCCTCTGCAGATGTAAACCAGCCACCCAGAGAGGACTCTGCTAGTGCTGCCTGAGGCTGTGGAGAGAAACAGTACAGGAGAACAGGCAGAGTGAAAAAAAGATGGCTAGGGGCAGATGGTTTCCTAGCACAAGTGAAGACTGGCACCGGCCGATGCTCTGCAACGTGGAAAAGCTCTGGCAGAACGTGAGGCAGAACCACGGCCCTGGCAGTTTTTCCACCCAGGTTTCAGAAGCACGGCTCACTCTCTCACCGTCAGCTGACAAGACGAAAGGAAAAGGGATGTTCTTTTCCTTTTAACGTTTGCTGTGAGAGGACAGTCTGAGGGCGAGCTGAGCCGAGCGCTCTTTCACCATCACACGTGTAGGTGTGTTTGAAACGAGGCTCTCCTGTTAAGCTCTCTGCCCAGAGACAGGAGGAAGCTGAACGCTGACAAAAGTGTTCAGCAACGATAACCCGCATTCTTGCTTTTCTGTTGCAGAGATTTAAAGACTCTCTGCATTTTCGAGTAGTACAAGCCCTCGGTGTTCTTTTTTCCCCTCGGGAAAGCACACCGGACGATGACGAGCAAAGCACGTTACCCCGGGATTTAACCAGGAAAAAGCCGCCAGGGAGCTCCGTAGATATTTGCATCACGCTGGGATCGGGTCGATCGCTCAGCCTGCTGAGCCACGGGGATCAGAAACCCTTCTGGTCGATATCCTTGCACCGAGACAAGAGGTGGAGAGCGAAGCTGTGCCTGCAAGTCAGAAGAGGCTGCGTACCGGCTCAGCACGGGATAACTGCGCAATCGTTTCCACACCTACCCGAGCCTGGAAACAGGGATTAAGGGTCACCGAATCTTAGCCGGGCTTAAGCCGAGAGAGGAAGCGCCACGGTACCCACGATCTCCAGCTCGTGTTGCCGACTCACGCGGGTGATCTCCAGAGGGGTGGAAGGGTGGAGGGTCCCTGCGCTCACCCGTAAGCGGGGGGCCCGATCCGGTCTCCGTTCGATGCACTGGAACGGCCTCCTGGAGACAGAGCTCTCGGGCTGCCAGAGACGATGCTGCCGGTGCCTGTGCGTGGGCGTTCAGGGAACGCCAAGAAGTTCCTGGCTTCAGCCTTCCGAAAATAGCACCTGCTTCCTTAAGCTTAGTTTGTAATTATTATTGCCCAATCAGGGAAGAGGACGGGAGCCGAGTGCGATCCGACAGCGAGCACCACAGCGTCTAAAGGAGAACAGCTCCTGACTGGGGCCGAACGCTGTTCATCTGCCCACTCTGCAACAGCTTTAGACTGCGCTTGCTCCGCTGCCGAGCCCAGCTTTCAGGAAGCAATAAAACCCACTGCGAGCTTAAACTCTCCTTGGCAAGCGGGGCAGAACTGTTTTTGCAAAGCCCACCACCTCAGGTCCTGATTCATCCCAGACAAACAGGCCGAGTGACACAACTTGCAAATGCAGCGGCTAATTCCCGACTCAAGACAAAAAAATCATTAGATCTTTAGCTGGTGTTAACCTTTACATTTGGGGTAGCTCGTTGCCTTCAACAAAACGAGGAGCAACTGCTGACACTCCGTTCCGGGAGCTTGTAGGATTTAAAAGTGCAGAACTGTAATAATAATAACACCGGTAACAACAACGGCAATAACGGAACAACCTCATCCCCTTATCCTTTGTCCTAGTGCCTCAAGGGCTGCACCCGTATCCTGCTTCTGAAAGTATCTGCCTAATCTGACTGCGAAAAAATTCCCCACTTCAGCTAACGGAGAAAGCGATCCTTCTGTTGTAAATGCCCAGGCTGGAAAAGAGACTCCCGGTTCCTCGCGGACGCTTCCAGAGATCAGATAACGTGGGCAGCCAGGTCAGGCTGGCAAAACGTCATCACGACGAGCTGAGCTTGTTTTTCTCTGTCATACCTTGGCACTAACTCTACAAAGGAACCAGCATCTAAGGAGAAAGAGAAGCTTTCTCCGCAGCGTAACCGCAAGATTGATTGCTCTTTTCCCCCGGGTTACAAACTAAAGCCATAGAGAGCAATGTACTCGGCCCAGTTTCTGCTCCTGACACGCTGCTCCTGACTGAAGGCAGAGCAGAGGCAGAGCTGAGTGCTCTGCAATCCACGTGTACTCCAGGCCGGCCACCTCCAGAGAGCACAGCCGCTCCTGGGGCAACCGGCCCGCCTGTAACCAAAGCAAACCACCGAGCTGCTGCAAACCGCCGGTTGCAGTTCTTTGCCTACGAGTTTCCCTTCTCCTAAACCTCCAAGTAGGGCAGTTTTGAAAAAAAAATTTAAAAAAATAGAGAGAAAAAGATGTTCAAATAAGCCCTGCAGACTCCCACGCTCCAGTTTGCCAGCAGCCAGCGGCACACCTCGGCCAAGGCCGAGGAGCACGGCAAGCGGCCACCAGGACACGTCCTCCACGACCCGAAGGGATGGTTCTGACCGTGTTCACACCTTCAAGAAAAAAGGGAAGACACAGAGAAGAGACCCAAGGCTGAGAGGGTCACTGTGCCGTCACGGACAGCCACAGACCCTGTGGACGTGCTTTGATGGTCCGGGTGGCCATGGGGAAGGTTGCTGGAGCTGGAAGGGATCGCCGGGGCCTGGCCCGTTCTTCTGGGGAGCTGGGAAGGGACGAGGGTCCTGCAGCGAAGACCCTCTTCCTGTAGATCGGGACTCAAGTGCAAAGGCCCTTTCAATATGGACCAGCGACTCCCGTGTCCCCTCCCAGGGAGACTGAGCCTGCCCCGACAGAAAGCACAAGCAACGAGGTGAATTTTCACTGCTGTGGACCCGTCCCCACATCTACAAGGAGCACCGGCGTAAGAAGGATGCGTTCTACGGCCATCCCGACGCGCTGCTGCCGTCCCTGTGCCAAGCCATTAAGCAGGAGATGAAGGCAAAAGCCAAGCGGTCGGAAGCCTATTAGGATTTCGAGAGAGCGAGGCCACAATCTACTCAAAGCAACGTCGCCCTTAATTAAGGCTCAGTCGTGGTTCTAAAAATAAGCCTAACGGACGAGGCCAATTAGAAAGGAGCCGGACCATCACGGCGTCAGCTTGAGGTGTCTTTCCCTGAATCCGTCTCTTCTGGCTTGCAGAGCCTTTCTGGTGAATTCTGGGGCAGGACAGACCCGGAGAGAGCTCTGTCCCTTCTCAGTTTTGATAAAAAGAAGGAGGACTCATTAGAGAGGCCTGAAGAATATGAAATGACAGCTCCCGTCATGGATCTTGGGCAAGAGCGTCTCCTCACCTAGAAGAACTGAAAGGGAGAGACAGCCCCTCCACCCTTCTTTCTGCTCAGATTAAAACTTGCCCTGAGTGAAAAACACCCTGAAAACCCCTCACTTGAGAACACTCGGGCGAACTGTGGGCATATTCTCGTATCAGGACACCACCTTCTTCTCCACAATACGT
>WUAM01000274.1:1002785-1032559 GCA_024336885.1 Actenoides hombroni
ATTCACAATTTCACCCCTTTTTTTACTTTTTCGCAACCCGTTTTTTACCCCCCCCCCCCCCCCTTCGCGCCCAGGGCTAAGTCAGATGAGAGACGTCTGCCCGTTCAGCTCCATGACAGAAAGGGTTTTCACGGCTTTGGAGCCGAAGGGAGATCCTCTTTCGTACACTTCAACTAGGGAAAAATAACGCTTAGCCCTGCGGTCTTGTCTTCAGAGAAAGGTAGCAGGCAAACCCAGTGCCGCCCTGGAGATGAGTGGCAGAGCTGGAGCGGGGTCTCAGGGGTCCGAGCCTAACGGAAAGAGGAAGAATCGCGGCGGAGCAGAGGAAGGGGCGGCTGCAACGAGCACCGAACCGCAGCTCCCGCTGTCGGCCGCCGCTCTGCCAAATGTCCGTTGGCAGCGCTGCCCTCGGCAGCAGCTCAGCTCCCGCTGCTTCGCGTCCTGCTGCTGGGAAGCCTTTCTCACAAGAAATCCAGGCTTTTCCCCGTCGGTGCGGAGGGGATTAAGGGAGCACAGCTCGCTGCATAAATGCATAAGAAAGAAGCCACATGACTTTCTGCCACCGAGGGCTGCTTTGAGAGGCGACCTCCCCTACCTAACAGGCAGCAGTGGTACCGTGCGTTCAAAAGGAGCTGCATTCCTGCTCGGTGAGGTTATTAAAATGGCATCTCTTCCCTCACTTGTGAATCACTTCTTTGGAAACGGGACAAAAAGCGCGATCATCGCGAAAACGTTCCAGCGTCACGTTTGCTTCCTGCCACGAAGGAGAAACCCGAAGAGGAGGAGGGAAAGCATTTGGTAGAGCTCATCTATTTCACAAGACGAATTCTTCACGGCTCGAGGCTGCAACGGCCTCTTTGGGAGCAGCTCTCAGAGCAGCCACGCTCCTGGGCCACTCGGCACCCCGCTCAGTCCCTGCTCAAATCAACGGTTCAGGGCCAGGCAGCTCCAGGCCGTAGGGAGAGAGGCACCAAAGCACTGCAGGCCTAGACCTGATCCAAAGCATTCACCAGACAGGAACCGGGTCCCGAAGATGAGGGAGCCATTTATAAAAAACCAGATGGAGGACGTGGCAAAGGAGCTGCTCCATCTGCTGAAGAAGCGATTCAGGACCGGTCGTTAATGCCAAGTGAAGCTGACATTCCTGGACCCTCCTGCATTCTCTGGATGGCACATTAGCTCCTCAGACTGGCTGTTCCTCGGAGGCTCGGACAAAACTGGGGCAAGGAACAAAGCACCTTTCACCCCAGAGCATGGTGCGGGTCAGAAGGTCGTTAGGACAGCTCAAATTAACCTTGAGAACGCTGCTAAAAAGTTCGGGGCCCTGGAAAAGACTCCTCTGCACATCTCCCAGGGCGCGGGCAGCGCCGGGAGGAACAAACGTGAGCGTGGGCAACACTCGGCCGTTCGGGCCGGCGAGCTTCTCCTCACCAGTAATCTTTATTGTCCGCTCAGTCCCACTGCAGGCGTGAGGGGTGCCCAGGTAAACCTGCAGAAGAGGCCTTAGCAACGGGAAGGGCCCAGAGCCGTGCACAGCGGTATTTGGCAGCCCCTTCGTGCCTTGTCCCTTTTCTACGTTTCCCAGTCTTCATAGACTCACAGAATCACTCAGGTTGGGAAAGCCCCTTGGGATCAGTGAGTCCAACCATTAACCCGACTCTACAAAGCTCACCCCTAAACCGTGCCCCCCAACACCACATCTAAGCGACCCTTAAATGCATCCAGGGCTGGTGGCTCAGCCCCCTCCCTGGGCAGCCTGCTTCAATCTCTGACTGCTCTTGCTGGAAAACATTCATCCCTTGTGTCCAGTGTAAACCGCCCCCCGGTGCAGCCTGAATCCATTCCCTCTCCTTCTCCCAAGGAAGCACAACCCAAGTTCGTAGGGGTCGTGGCGCAAAGACAAAGCGACCGGTTAGGCAACGGGGAAGAGGGACTGTGGAAAGCCACAGGTCATCCTCTGGCCCCGTCAGCAGAGCTCCCAGCTCCATCTAAGCGCTGGAGAGACATCCCAACTACCCGCCCGGCACCGCAGTCACCTGCAGCACCCTCCCAAGTTCAACTCACCGCTCCCAGCAGCAGCCTCCCGCGTGCCCTTCCCTCTAACTGGTGCTTTCCTGCTCCCGGGCATCTGCGGCTGAATAGAGCTGGGGGCTCCCACGGGCTGGGTGGGAGGGAGAATCTCTTTCCCTTTTTAGCTTCAAAAGGCTCATTCTTGGGTGACCGAGGCTGAGGAAAGGGATATTTTTCTTATGCTAAGAAGCAGTTCTCACCATCTACTTAGCAGGAAAATCTCCCGGGCTGCGGTTTCAGCAACCAAGTCAGAGTACAAAGACATTCCTCTGAAAATTAGAGAGAAAGACCTTGGGTTTTTTCCTTTTAATTGCCATTTCATACCTTCAGCCGCGCAATGTCTTTTGCAAAGTGCTTTGCACATGGTAATTAAGCCTCATAACATCCGTCACCCGAGGAAGGACTGTCACACACACTGCCCCTGCCCGGCCAGAGCAATGCAAACATACAAAAGGAAACATCTTGCCTCTCATCTCACCCGGAATACGTGGCAGAAATGAAACCCAGACGCCCCGGCCATCCGATATTTGAGCTCCTCTCTCCCCCACACCTCCAAATAAAGGAGAAAACTCTTTTCTGCCCAGCAGCGACCCGGCTGCTGTGGGCCTGCTCTGCCACCAGCACGGAGACTGGGAGCAGAGAGCTCAGAGAGCACCTCTGCGGGTCAGAGCGGTGTCAGGAACAGGCTGCTGGAAAATTCAGGCTGATAGGAGACTTGTTGGGTGGGGAGAAAGAGACTGTAAGCCAGGCAGCAAAACGGGACAAAGTCACGGCCCCCGTGTCTCTCCAGGAAGCCGAGGCAGCAGAAGGCAGCGAGGGAAGAGGCTGTGTCCTCCACCACGAGCCAAGCTAAGCTCCTGGGACACGCACCACAGCCAACAGCTCTGGCTGCTTACGCTGCCCACTGCTGCCTCTGCTACCTGCTCCCAACAGTTGGGCATGCTCTGAAACGGGTTAGTCCAGAGGATCAGTCCAGACCTCTTCAAAAATAGATACTTTTAGGAAGTATCATCAACTGCTTCCAGGTTGCTGAAGGGAGGGGGCAAAGGCTACGTCCACTGAATGCACTTGTTAGCTCTGAAATCACTTATCTGGCTCTGACAGGGTCCGATTCCTTCAATGCACCTTCTGAAGCACTTCAGGGAATTTTACGTCTTCTACCCAGACACAACCACCTCTTCTTCCTGGTAAGCTGGTACCTGACTTCAGTTTGTGCTTATGTAGAAGAAATATCCAGAGCTGAAGTCTCTGGTATTTGTTTCCAGAGGGGTAAGGTCACTGCCTGCCTTGACTCCAAGCCTGGAGCAACATCACTTGCCCTTGCCCTCAGAGATATCACAAAGCTTGTGCCTTTAAAAGACTTCGTACCAGCAGCAGAAAAAAAAAAGAAATGCCTAGGAGGTTCTAAAAACTCATGTCTGAAGGCTTAGTAAGTTGACTTATGAGTCTAGGTCTCTCCCAGGGTGGCTCAAAGTAAACATTCAGTTATGATTTTGTTAAGGGCAGGCCGATCTTTTCCTGCTTTGTCAGCTCTGCTAAAAGGAGCAGCCTCTGTTCCTCTTCCAGAAGCACGGCCTCTCTGATAAGAATAACATGAGGAAACAAGAGCGGTTCAAACTCCAACAGCACTAATTCACCAGTAAGCCCTACCTCCTTCTCACAGCATCACTTAAAGAAGCCTGGGCCAGGCAAGGATGCCAGAGCTGAACAACAAGCTCTTGGATCCCGAAGGAAACGGGAAAGGCGCTGCGCTTGCATTGGGGAAGGGAGAAGGTCAGTCCTTCCCTGAGGTGAGCGGCCAACCTGGGACACTCGGAGTAAACCAGAGGACAACTGGGTTACACAGAGGTGAGTGGCCCTCCAGATGGCAGGAAGGGTCATTCCTATGTTGCTAAAATACTGTCAACCTTCAAAAGGGTTTGTATTTTAGCAGTTCTCTGTGGTGCAGACTCAGTGAAGACATTTGTCGGGGCCAGGCCCAGCCCCAGGTCATTTGAGATTAACCAGTCGCTCTGTTGGGAAGAAACAAAGCCAGGGAGGGACACGGGAAAGGAGGCACCCAGTGTTATCTGAAGGTGCTCCGTGATAACGTCCAGGGCACGGCAAAACCTGCTCTTCAACCCCTGGGCTCTCCTGGGAGGCCAGGAGGAGCTGGGTACAAGTGGAGAAGAATCCTCAGGGTGCCACAACCTGCCAGGGATGCCTCTGACACAAAGTAGTGGTCGCCCACGCTGCTGCTATGGGAGCTAAGTCAGGCCAAAGAGCTAGGCAAAGAGTGAGACAGCATCAGCTAATAGGTCTGGAGAGCAAAGTTCACTCACAGCAGCTCTCTAATATTCTTAAGAGTTGTTCCCCCCTGCAAATCTCAAAGCATCCATCACGCTTTGGAAAAGCCAAGCTCTCACTCGGGCTTTCCCGGCTGCAGCTGAAAGGGCCACGGCACAGAGTTCTCCTCGAGGTGCTCCGGGGGGACTGGAAAAGCGGCAAAGAAAACAGCAAGGGGAAATGAAAAGATGAGAATTATTCACAGTAAATCGTCCCCCTTCGGCCGTCACCCCCAACCTCCCGCTCCGGCAAAGCAGAGTCAAAAACCGCACTGGAAACAAAGCCCTCCTTTTGTTCTCTAAAGACCAGAAGTCTTTTTATATTTAAATGAAAATCTGTCAAACTAATTAAGCGAATATGTAACGGTCTCATTTTGTACTCATTAGGGAACATGGTAATGGCCATAAATTCCTCTGCCGGAGCGTGTATGTGTGAACACCACTGTCTGGTAACGTCTCATAAACCTCAGGCTGGACTAAAACCCTCTTTTATCTCTAGGTTAGACCTCGTAAGGCAAACAAAAGCCCCAGTATTGCTTAAATTAGATGCAAAGTGCTAGGTTACAGCAATATTATGAGCGTGATTCTTGCGCACACAGACGAGGCAGGGGACTCGAGTGACGGTTCCCACCGCGACGGCGACGTGGCCCTTGTGTAGGTCTGCGATGCCACGCATTGTCCGGGACGATGTACGATTTTCTGCTTCGAGATGTATGGGCAATACAGCTCTTGCCGTGGGTCCCTCTGAATGCAGGCAACTAGAACTTCAAGGGGACGGGACATTCCTGGCGGGTTTGGTTTTGCTTTTTGATATCCACGGACAAAAGGAAGACAAAGAAATAAAGAAATAGGGACGGGCGGCGCCGAAATCAGCGTGTATGTGTTTCGTCGGATTTCTACTTCACGTCCTTTTTCACGAGCTTGATTTCAGCAAAGAAACCCTCCTCTAGTTCTATTCTCACTCAGATCAGGACATGTGCTGATGAGGGATAACCTGGGTTGCAACTGGAACAGACCCTAGTCGGAATTAAACAAATGCAGGGGGAAAAAATCAGCATCAAAGGCCACCTAATGCTACACGCTGGGGCTGAGACAGAAAATACTCAAGAACGTTAAGGATTCTGGGGACTTTCTGTGGCCAGAGATACTAACAGCCTGTTGTTCGAGCTGGAAACTAACAGAGCACGGTCCTCAACTGCTGAAAGGAAGTTTCCGGGGAGGAAGAAGAGACTAAAGTCGAAGGGAGCACTGCAGAACCCATGAAAACACCTGTACTGGCTCACCGAAGAAATAAGTGTGACTGAAGACACCGAGGGCTTGATTTCCAGTTTAGTTTCCTACCCCTTACTCCCCTGGTTCTCGGGCAGGTCGTTGCTGGAGGGGCAGGGCTGGAAGAGCACGGCTACGATCCGGCATGCTCTCAGTTAAAGGCAGAGCCCAAACCCCTTGTTGCAGAAGCAGCACCGTCTTCCCTGAACGAGATCAAAAGCAGAAGAAAAACTGTGGGAGCAGGTGAAAGGCTAATGGCTCCCGAAAATAGCTCGGTGCTGATAGGGCTGAGATCATTCCTTCGAACAACGTTTCTCTCATTAAAAGCAGGTAGGTATCGGATTTTAATGACCTTGTCTGTTCCCATCTCGGCAGGACCAGAAAGACTTTACTCCCCTGTTCTCCGCAGCAGCCTCGCAGAAGAAATGCTCTACCTGCCTTCTTATCACGGTTAAATGATACCCGCACTTGAAAGCAGGGTTTTCACCCTTCTCTACAACCTTAGGCAAATTTACCTGGTTCTCAGGGAGCTGACAGGAAGGGAAATCACCTACTGCAAACTGACAGCTGTCAAGGGATAATAAATACCTGTAACAGGCAGAGCTTCACCCCCCTCCACACACCTATCAGCTTTCACTGAAATTATACCCTCCTCCCTGGGATCAATCCTCTAGAGCTGCGTGCCCAGCTTCAAACACAGCCCGGAGCACTGTGGGGGTGGGGGAGTCTGCTGGTTTTCCTTCCCTCTCCTCTCTCGTGACATCCCTTCCCAAACGGCACGAAACGCCTGAGAGATTTCTTTCAGTTTGCCGGTTCCCTGACCCCTCCTTGTCTCTGGGGGCTCCTCTGCAAGCTTCTGTATTTAGTGCAGGCTGTTAGGCACAGAAATGCTGAAGAAATCAGTAACCCACCTGGAAAAGTTAAATAGCCCTAACTTCTGAATGTCTCACCTCGAACCTCTCGCAACTCTCACGCAAGATTACAGCTTGCAATTTTACAGGAATGGGAAATAATCCCCTTTGCTGAGTCACGACAAGAGGCTGAGTAGACTGCAGGAATGAGGCCACGGTTACCTGACAGCAGGAAAAAAGGGTAAAGTGTGGGGAGAAAAGAAGTCTGCATTTCAGAAGGGAATTTCCGAGAGAAAGGAAGGACCGCTCACTCAGACAGACAGACAGACAGACAGACAGTTCCTAGCCCTGCTGCCTGAATAAAGACTCAGCATTAACCCTTCCCGTCGGAGTCCTCATGTGGCAAAACCTTTCACGGTGTAAAAGTTTGCACCTCTCGGTTACATCAGCGGTGCTGAGCTATCTACAACCTCCGAGAATCTGGTCCCACCACTTCACAACGCGAAGGAAAACGCCTCCCCAGACCCGACCCAAGCCGAGCTCTAAAGGCTCCTTTTCTCCTTTAGCACGCATCACTCCGTAGCAGGAATCCCAGCCCCGTTCCCGCTTATTCATGAGTCCGCGTCTGCGGGAGCGGGGAAGAGGGCAGGGAAGAATTTCTTTATGAACGACAAAAAAAAAGCAGCCCCATTCCTGAGACGCTGTTGCTATGGGCCTGCGGGGCTCACAACAGATGGCAGCGAGAGCCATCCCCACGCCGGGCTCTGAAGCTGTCCACTCAAGCATGCCGTGCGCATTCCCCACATACCTCCGGCCCCGTGGCCGCGGCGCGGGGCGGCCCGGCCCCCTCGACGCCCCGCCGACCTCTCTCCTTGAGGTGCCCGCGCCAAGCGGGCCGACATTCGGGCCTCCCACCCCCTGTTCTTCCTGCCGTCCCGCTCCGGCCCTGCGTTTTCCCGCAACCGCGTTGTGATTTACAATTGCAACACTTTTATCTTCTGAAAGTTGGAATCGCTGGCAGAAAGCGGTTTGTTAACCGGAGGCTCGGTCCCGGACGCTGCTGATTCCAGCATCCCCGTGCTGCTCTGTGTCAAACTGAGACAGAAAACAGCCCCTTTAGGGACTGCCCCAGACCAGGGCTGGGCATCCTCCTCCTCTCTGGAGGGAGAAGGCAGCAGCCTGCAGGGGAACGGCTTGAGGGCAGGGAGGCTGGGCCTAGGCCAAGGCTGATGCGAAGGCCGATGCTGAGGCCAAGGCCGAGGTGGAGGCCGAGACAGAGGCTGAGGCCGATGCGGAGGCAGAGGCAGAGGCCGTGGCGGAGGCTGAGGCACAGGCGGAGGCCGAGGCTGCGACAGAGGCCAAGGTGGAGGCCAAGACAGAGGCCGATGCAGAGGCTGAGGCCGAGGTGGAGTCCGAGACGGAGGCCAAGGCCGATGCTGAGGTCGAGGCAGAGGTCAAGGCATACTCTTTGCTACAGAGGCCATCATCACATCCAAAACACCTTAGGGGAGCACAGTTCAGAGCCACGGTCACCGCCAGAAAGGATTCACTGTCTAACAGGTGTTATTAACAGCTAAAAAGCGTGAGGGAAAGCGCGCAGAGGGAAAACAATGTCAAGATGGAGTAAGAGAAGGAGCAAAAACAATACAAAGATGGAGTAAGAGCAGTGCCGGGGGGGAGAAAGCACCAGTTTGCAAAATCCTCCTGGGGAACCAAAGCGTTGCCTGCAACCGTGCAGCGAAGCCTGCCCAGCTCGCGGGGCACGGCCGGGCTAAAGGAAAGTCAACCCAGCAGCGCTGCCGCACGCACGTTTGACACTTCATTGTACCGTTCTGGTCTCCTAAACCCAAACAAGAGCCGTGTTGGCTCTGCACTAAGGAATTTGAATGTGATCTGCCTGTCGCTTGCCGATCACACACAAGAGGGCTCTTTGGGGCTTATTTGCATTTGGTTGCTGGAGTCGCTGGTTTGTTCTTCTTTTATTTTTTTTGGGGGGGGGGGGGAAGTTTGCACCAACGACGGAGACAAAGCGGCAGATGCCGTAGGCTAAGCAGGAAGAGCGAGCGGCGCTGGCCGTGTGCAGCTGGCCACTGGCATTGTGCTGAGCTGCAGGGCTGCTCCCCGAGGCGGCCTGGGAAACACGCTCGCTGCCCGTCGGCAGGTTCAACCAAAATCCTTCGCCGCCCTCCTTCGTGGCTGCGACTCGCCCGACCCTCCTGAACTCCGCCCTTCCAAAGCACCGGGGGATAGTGTTATTTTCTGGTTCGTTTTTCTGCTGTTGCAGACGGGGAGCAAGCGTTGAGCAGAGCATGACTTGCTAAAAGCTGGTTTATGCGGCTGCATGTGCAGCCTTTTCTGTGCAGGCATGCAGGAAATTTTCCCTCCCTCTCCCTCACACAATGGTTTAGATTTGGTATTTATGAGCTTAAGTTAGAAAGAAAGGAGGAATGAAGTTTCCAGGTGGCTCTTTCTTTCTTTTAATCTTTCCTATGTTTCTCCCTCTCTTTTCTACCGGTCTTTAATCAAATTCCCGCTGTTACTTTTATTGAACAAAGGAGAGGCTGGCACGGCCCTGCAGTGCCTACGCGCACGGGTTGCCCCCTCACGGGCAAGCTGCTACCATTTATTGTTAAGTGGTCCCCGCAGGCTGTCCGTTCTAAAAAGCAGAAAGAAATGCCCAGGTTTTGGCAACTGAGGTAACTGTTAATATCTGGTACTCCTTCAGCCACTTGGGTTTCTGTGAGGTATTACCTTTAACCCTTTGAAGGCTTCAGAAAGGCTTGTCTGTAAGAGACTATAAAACAGACTGGAGAAAACAGTAACATCACCCCTAGATGTTTTTATCAATTCAGCTGAAGGAAGCAATCACGGGATCTTTTTAATTCAGGCATCTCTTCCAATTTCAGGTAGACTTTATAATTTTCCTTATACACAACAGAGCACTGAATCACTCTGCTCGAACTGTTCCCAAGAACAGAGAAGAAATGCACATCTGGCTCATCTACAACCCGATAGGAAGACCACAGGGGATGTCAAATCGCTCGAGCAGGTCGTGGATTAGGAGCCAGGCTAATCTCTTGCCCGTACATGACTGTCCACGCTCATTTACAGCTGAACGCGTCGTTTGCAATCCTGCCTGCCTGAGAGGGAGGTGGCACGCGAGAGGGGCGAGCGGGGAAGAGCCGACGCTGTCCTTTGCAGAGCTCCCCGCAGCCTCATCGTCTACGTACACGGGTCCTCCAGGGAAGGAGAGGAGGTTCCTCGCATCCCTGCAGCCTGGGAACGTGCCCGCCCCTGCGGGCCATCGGGCCGCAGCCTCAGGGTGATGGCATCTGGGCTGTGAAACGGCCTCTCCCTGCACACTGTGGATCTCTGTCGGCTCCACCGCCTCAGGAATCTCCAAGGGCTACTCGCAGGCCAACTGGCTGTGCCCTTGACGGCGGGTACTCAAGCAAACGTACGCAGGCTCCTCACGCACACGCCTTTCTCCCCTGGGCAGCTGGCTTGTGCCAGGCCAGCGGGCATCTCCAAGGACCAAAGCTGACAGCACGTGGACAGTCCTCCCCCCGACCAGAGGCTTCTTTGAATGTGGTGTTAAAGAGCCGGCTCAGGCAAGGCAGAAGGAGGAAATCTGGGGCAACGTGAAGTGCCTGGCAACTTGCTCCTGTAACCAGTTCTAGCGTTGCTGTCAGAATCTCCCCTCTCTTTAAACACTGGAATAATGAGTGCAGAGCAGGCAAGGCAGCGTGCTGCGCTCACAAGCCGTGGCTGCATCTACTTCAGAACGGGCTGCTTTAAGTTGATTTTCTCAAGCAGATAATCTACCGCTGAAAAATACTCCATTTTCCACAGACAGGGACACGGACCCCGCTGTTCCAGCAGCACCACTTCAACTTGCTTCCACCCGCGCTGCCAGCTCTCACCGAACGGCATCGCCACGTTGTAGGACACGCACACGGTTGCAACTATTTCAGGTGAAGCGCACGGCTCAAGGTTTGGCCCACGTTCAACAAAAAACCCACCCAAACAAAGCTGAAGCTAAAGATACCTTAATAGCAATGAAGCAGGTAATGAGTTTAAAGATAGTTAATGGGTTTACTAAAGGAGTTAACGTCCCAGGAAATAATCAAATTCAAAGTTCAGTGAACTTGCTGTTTTATGACTCAGAGCCAATCTAAAAGGGTGTACCATACACAACAGGTGGATGTAAACTTGTGCGGGCCCGTACTGGAGCTACGCTGATTGCCATCTCTTTTACATTCTCTTTCTGCTATCGGCAAGGTAACCGCGTTAATCAAACAAGAATCCATCCCGGACTGTACGGCGAGCTCATCCGTATCACTGACGGCAAGCGCTGGCCCGGTTTGACACCCACCCTAAACAGCCCTCAGCTCGTAAAAGGTGAAGGCCAACAAGTGCCACGTACTGGAGCAGAGACTCTTCCAGGCTATAAAACTGTAAAATGCGCCCGACGCATCCCCGTGCGTGTGTGAGTCAGACCCTCTGCTCACGAGGCTCAGCGTCCCGAGTGCGTGGGGTTATGTCTAGCAGCCTTGGACACCAAGGGAGGGAATGGACTTCAACCTGCCGTGCCGCTCTGGGGGCTCTCCGAAGGCCACCTCCCCTGAGAGCTGCTGGTGCTTCTCTAGCCTAAAGCCCAATCGATTCGCTTACCGCGCTCAACCGCTTCACCGGTGCCGGACCCTGAGTGGCAGCACGGCGCTGCCTCCCGTTCGCTGCGAGCTCGCTCACCCCAGCAGCTGAAAAATCCCCCGTGCCTCTTCCTGGACGCTACCTGCTCTGAACTTTACCACGCTGATGACATTTAGGACCAACAGAGTCTACAAAGTCCGCTTGTCCCCCCTCTCCCAAAGCCCTGCCGCGAGGTCCGGCTGCTTCCGCGGGCACGGAGCCGTGCCCGGCTGGTCGCGAGGCTGCTTACCTTCTGAGACAGCAGAGCAGGTCTCAGGTACTCCCATCGTTACGGCGGAGGCAGCAGGCAGTCCTGGCGGGAGGGAACGCCGCTACCGCCTCGGCAGCAGGAGGAACGGGAGCGTAGCCACGAAGATAAGGAGTCGCAGATACAGGTGCTGCGCACAGAGCCGCCTCGGCACTAAGCCCGCGGTGAAAAGCAGGAGGTTTGCTCGGCGGAGGCAGCTCAGATTACTGCCCTCCTACCAAGCAGTCGTCAGCAGGCCTGACAGACAGGAGCAGAGACCGTGAGGAAAGGGGAAATCTGCTGAGTGAAAGTGCCGGTCGGCTCTGTCCTGACTCCCTGCAGGTTGGCGCTCGGCCTCCTCCTGTAATTAACACTGGGCCTTGACGGGAGAGAGGAGCAACCAAACTGCATTCGATAAAGAAGTCTTTTCAGCCAGTCGGGAATTATTTGCTGCTTCTCTCAAAATTCACTACTCAAAACCACATCTCATATGAAAAACGTAACTGGGTTACAGGGTGGGGGATAAAGCCCCACGGCGGGGCAGAGGTGGAGCAGGGACGTCGGTCGACGTCGGTCCCTGTCGGTCCCCGGCCCGCCAGCTCAGGCACGGCAATTCGACTGCAGCTTCGGGGCTGAAAGAGATGCCCGGGGCGGTTCCCTTCCACCGGCCGCGTGGGTCCCGCTGCCTCTGCCGTGGCAGAGGAGAAGGCTGTGGGCATGTGGCTCTGCACGAAGTTCCTGGAAGTATCACGGAAAACCAGGCAGCCCTCGGCACAGCGAAACAGCCTGAGAAGGAGGATGCCAGCCCAATGCAGCCGGGGAGGTTGGTTTACCTTCTACCCAGCCAGGCTGCCTTAACATCCAAGAGAATGCTGAAAACATCACTAAATATATGTTAGGTATGTTCCATTAAGATGCTTTTCTTACAGGGAGCAAAATATTTCCTTTCAGGCCAAACAAAACACACAATTTCACGTCCATTTCACCCTATATTTTTCCCCCCCCTGCTTGGGCTGCTGGACCAAAATATACATTATTTACAATCTCACCCACACTTTTCAACCAGATTTCTCCACTCCAATGTCCCCTTCACCGCAAGAGCCTGAAAGCATCCTCCTCTTCAAGGCTTCCCAACACCCCACAGGTAGGAGATCTCCCTTGTGTAAAAGGAGGGGAGCATAAGGAGTAATGCCCCACCAAAACATTTACCAGTAGGAGGAACCGAACCCAGCACCCCAGGCCCAACCCCAGCACACGGGAGGAGCTTCCCCTTGTCCCCAAGACAGAGAACAGCACCGACTGGCTCCGTCCTCCTCTTGCAGCCTCACCTCACCGCAGCAATCATTCCTAAGAGCCCAGTCAACACGGAAGATGGGAGTAGCCTTTCCCCACCTGCATGAGTGCGAGGGAGCCGGGCTGCCTGTCGCTACAAAGAGAAGCCTGGTGCATGCAGAGGAGCATTTGATACTGTCTGCGTGGTTCCTGCTCTTCATTATTCTTTTGACTGACATATTCCATTTATCCAGCCGCGAGGGACAGACAATACCAAGGGATTTGGGTGACCCATCCCAGCCCATTCATGAAAAGATGTGGAGTTGCTACAGTGCCCGCTACACCCCACCGCCTGTTTCACTGCTCTAAATCCAGGCCGGCTCCGTTTCTATCAGTGGGATCACATTAGTGTTTGTGAGGCTGTCCTGATCCCACCTCCCTGTCAGAGGAAACCTTGGATCAAGCAGGAAAAGCGAGGAGAAGTACTTGAGAAATCGTTCTCTCTTCCTAGGTGACTAGTATGGCTGAGGAAAATAATTCTTTAACCCGGCGAGGGATATACATCGGCAGGTATGGGTGCCACGCGGCTGACCAACCCCTTGCAGGCCAGTGCTTATAGGCAGCCCTTGAAATCAAAGCCATGCAACTGCAGCTTCTCCCGACAGAGCCGAGGAAAAGCAGCGCTCCTCGGTCGGCCCCCGGCAGCTGTCAGCCCGCGGCCCTCCGCGCCTCTACAGGTAGCCAGACCCTTGCCCGAGCCCGGCTATTTGCCCCGTCGACTGAAGGTCAACCGAGAGACCGGCACAGACAGAGGAGCGAGGCACAGATGCTTCAGAGAACACGTGCTTGTTTGTTCAAGCTTTCCTCCTGTCGTGATCCGACCCGGCTCTGACTTAATTCCTGGGAAATTCCAGAATGAGGAGATTCACACCTAAAAAGAGCTCTGCACGGTGCTGGCAGAGGTTTCCCAGCTTGTCACCCTCTGACAAGGCACCCCCCAGTTTGATTATTGCCTTTTTTTTTAAATCGTATCTAGTTCTTCTTCACATTTACTGCTCGCTGTGGGAAATTTCCTAAAAGCCCTGGCAGTGCTAAGCTGTAGCTTACCAAACCTGAGCCAGCAAGCCTGTCGCCAGTGATTTCAGAACTGAAGCCCGTTCACCCCTTTGCCGCCGGCCCCGCGTTTCCCATCGGCCCTTCCTAACGAGACAGAGACCGCAAACGTTTCGATGAATGCACAGGAGACCCCTCTCACGAAAGCACTGCTGCTTGGGACGGTTAAAGGCTTCCCAGCTCAATCCAACGCACAAGCACACGTTCAAGCCTTGACTTACCCGGGAACGGGCTGAGCCAGACCTGAGAATACACCGTGCCGGTCAGGACCCCGACGGGCTCGGGCTGGTCGCGCCCCTTTGCCTCAGCTGAGGAGCCGTCTCCTCATCTCACAGCCCAACTGAAGGCTCATTTTCCTGTCGTGTGAAAAGGATGCACTTTAAAAGCCCCTCCTCCTGTCCCCCGATCTCACACAACAGAAGATCAGCAACGCCTGGCAGATGGGCAGCTGAGAGACAGGGGGAGGTGACCAAGGGCACACGGGAGGAGTTCACCACCAAAGGGAGACCAGCACCCGTCACCAGACCGCCCTGCCAGCCCTCGACCAGTCTTAGGGCCAACTCTGGCCTCTCGAGCTCTCAGGCTTAAAAATCCCACGTGCACGGAGCCTCCTCTTCTCCCGTTCCCCGAGTCAGCATCGCTGAACCCAAAGTAAGCACAGCAGCTCTTTGGGAACGCGCTCCCGTGCTGCTCCAGCCTGGGGTGTCAGCCAAGGCCCGTTCTAACTCATTTCATTCAGAAAACTTGGATTTATTTGATGCAATTTTTTGGCACGCCGTCAAATACAACACAAAATTGCATTGGTGTCATAAGAGGAAAGGATTAGTCCAGGAGTTCTTTGAAGACTCGTGCTGGCACTTGCCTTTCTGTAGAAATGCCAGCAGCAGCTTCCCCTCTCTCTAGGAACAGCCCGTTTTCTCCTGGGCAGGGAGGGAAATCACTGCTCAGGGAGGGTCTGAGCCAAAGCCTTTCTTGACTCTGTGGGAATCTTTCCACCGATTTCCACAGGCTCCAGTCAGCTCTGAGCCTCAGATGTCAGTCGTTCTGACATCTTCCTCCCACGCTCTGACGCTTCGACAGCGTCATTTGTCAGGTAGAGCGGAAGACCCTTTTTTTTTAATTTCTAAAGCTCTAGTTACAGCAATAAGCTGCCAAAAGACCGACTCTGTAGGTATGGCATAGCTGTAAGCATTCAGGACACCTGGGTTTAATTCCTGATCTTGCCACAGAGGGCTTTCAATGAGTTGACGAGAACCAGATCTGTCTGAGAACGTAACAGCAGCCGTGCTGTGGCAGAGCAGAGGCCCGTGTAGCCCAGCACCTTCTCGCTGACAGCACCTGAAAGCAGACACGTCAAGAAGAGGATAAGGGCAGAACTGAGACACTCGCGCGCCCACCCTGCTCCCAGCAGCCCACAGCGCAGCGACGGCCTAGGAGTGAGATGGCCCCTGGCTCTTAACAGCAGGTTGTCGTCTGCCACGGGACTCGCGTTTCCCTGAGCGTACCCCGGGGTGATTCTCAGTCTGCCAGCTTCCCTCTGACACTCCCAGTAGCGGGGCTGGAGCCTCCCAGCATCTCCCCCGGGTCTCATCGTTCAAACGAGGGGGGACGGGGTCAGAGATGGGCCCAGAGAAAACGCCAAATAACCCAAGGGAGGCAGGGAATCTGTAGGGAAGCGTGACAACGAACACACACGCTACGGTTATAGCCAAGGACAAGCTTCATCCTCTCTTTTCCTACAGTTTTCAGCACAATGGGAAAGAGAGGATCATGTCCTCTATCCCCACTCCTCCCTTATTTGACTTGTACTTTTAGCCCAAGGCTCTCTGAGATGGAAAAGAACTGCAGGTCCCGCTGAGGTCCAGGCAGACACAAGCTGCTGACCACCAATGCCACCAACAGAAACTCAGCTCCTTTGAACACTGATCTTTGCTATGTTTGTATTGCTTTGCTGACTTCCACCTCGCTACAGAGCTGTCCCAGAGAGAAAGGGATGGTACGGTCACATCTCCTTCACCCTACAGCAAACGTACTGTGAGAATGGGGTGAATGCACAGCCCTGGGACAGCTAAAGCTGTTAGTGGGTACCAGGAGCAGCAGCATCACCCTGGGCTTGAACTGCAGCATCTGTCTCGTCGATGATGGCGAGCACCGAGCCCATACAGCAGATCCCCATTCAAGTTTCAAGCTGCTGCTGACCTGTCTGAGCAGAGGATTCCCTCCCGGGTGGCTCTGGAGAAGAACGAGGCTCAGGGGTGGCTTTTATTGCAGTGGTCTCAGAAGCAGTAAGCCTGTGTGCCTTGAGCCTCGGGCAGCAGCTCTGCAAATGCAAGTGTCACCATCCGTGCCCCTCAAACCCAACATCAGAACCTATGTGCTGGCCCGAACCCTAAAAACACACCCAGAAGAGCTCTGCAGGACTCTGCACGTCAGCGTGTGCAGACTCAGGGCCTAAAACGTCGGTAATTCCCCGCAGAACATTCTCCCGTGCTGTTCCACTAGCAAATTTTAATAGAACTTTGCATTCATTAACCAAAACTGATGCTGGATCCAAGAGCTTAAAGAATGAAAGGACAAAATCCCGACCTGAGGTACCTCACCTGAGCCCCACTGAATTCAGCACCGCTGCTTTGCACCCACCCCTCCAGAACACGGAGCACACTGCCCGAGCGAGCTCGCTTCGCGGCGCAGCGTCGTCCCCCCCCGAGCGCGACTTCGCGTTGTCCCCTCCGCCCTCCCTGCGCCGGGCAACGGGCAGTGCCGCAGCAGCTCCGAGGGACGGCTCGTCGGGGGCCTCCCTTCAAACCCTGGTGCTGTCAGAAGGGCTCTCAGAGAGGAGTCGTCCCCGGGACCGCGGTTCCCTTCAGCGGGACATTCGCGGGACGGCTACGTTTGCCAGCACGCCTCGGCGACCTAATTGCTGCTGTTACCAACGCGTCGAATGTAAAACCGTGTAAGCAGCGCGAGGCTCTGACAGCCACTCCTGCTTACTGACCTGTGGCAAAGTCTATTTTTGGCAACTGCCGTAGGCCCCTGCGCTCGCCGGAAAGCAGAGGAGGCACCGCCCACGTTCGGGGCCTTATCTTCGGCCAACGCAAGCAGGCACAACACCGTGAGATCCAACCGATGCCGGTGAAAGGGCCGCGGTCCTTTTTTAACTGCACCCAATTCTGCTTCCACGCTGCAGTTGGAGAGGAAGCGACAGGAAAAAAAAAACCAAGTAGGAAAAAAGAACCCGTCCCTCACAATTAAATGGCTAACCCTTCTTTCTGGGGCTTGCAGCTTTAGCTTCCGCTCCGCCGGTCTCCTCCAGCTGGTTAAAGATCAACCGAGTATCACAAACCATCGTGATTTTGTAGCCTGCCCCTCCAAAATTCAACAAACTGGTCTCGCCAGTTTCTCGTAGTGATTCACACCTCCCCTTCCCGAGCTGGCAACCCTGAGCAAAAAGATCTCCCCGGCATCAGCCTGGATTGGTTGGACTGGATGATCTTGGAGGTCTTTTCCAACCAGGAGATCCTACGATGGCATGACCGAAGGCTCAAGCAGCAGTATGCTTTCTGCCTGGCTGCCCAGGTATGAACTGTGTCAGGATGAAATGAATCTGCTGGCTTCTGGGCCAGCAGGGGAGGGTGCCCCGAAAAGCCCTTCTATTAAAAAGCAGGGAGGAAGAAAACGGGGAATTTTACTGTACAGTTCTAAACATCTTAAGAACCAAATGGCAGAAAAAGGACTAGAAGGGACCACCAGGCTAAATCCACCTTGCCGGTGGCGAGCGCACAGGAGATACCGCCAGGAGGGTATGGGAGGCAGGGACGTGTAGCTGAGCTTAGCGGGGACTGGAAAGCGCACCAGAGGTACACTCAGTAAGGCTCTGTAACTCCCTGACCTGCAGAGCAGCTCCTCCTCTTGCTTATTCTGGCTTCAGCACAAAGAAGCGTGAAGAATCAGCAAGCTTCCTCCTAGCACACCAGTTACAGGCCCGGGGTCTACAAACACGCTGGCCTTGTGTCTGCTCCGGAAAGAACCGAAGCCACAGGCACCAAGCAGGCTTGGCTACTGTTTGCCTGTGACTCTTAAGGGGTAAAGTCCGTGTCAGTCTGAGTTTGTGTCACTCCCTGAGAGCTCTCACAAACGCTGGAATCACAGGTCACGTAGGAGTGGTCAGTGGGCTTTCAGGCTGCTGCAGCCCTGATCCACTTCCATTAAATCACGATGGCCGATTTAGAAAAGGCAACGTCTCAAGCACTCCGAAAAGAACTGATTTTCAGGTGGTGCAGTACTGCACAACATCACCTCCTCGTCCACTCAACCAGAACCAACCCCAACCGGTCCTAAGGGCTAAACCCACGACGCCTGGGGTAAAGATCATCCGCGCGACCTCGGCGCTGCAGGTTCGCCTGAGAATTCAGGGGAATTCAGACAAACCCGTGCCTGACAGGACCTCACACTTTTGTTCTTTGGCCGCTTCGACAGCGGCACTGCAGGGCCAGCTGGGACTGTGTCAAGTGACCTGGACCCAAGTCTGGGCTCTTAGCTCTTCACTGCGATTTTTCAGTACTAAGTTTGGAGCTTTAAATGTGCACCAAGGGCTTGGAGTACCTTGGTGAGGGAACAGCGTGTGAATGTAATAGCTCTTGAAGTTAACGGGCTCGACCTTTCTACAGGGTGATGAAATGAAACCATGAAAGGCTCCGAACCAAAAGTTCTTCAAGTTCCCTACAGTATTTCCAACAAGGAAAACTCCACGTACCCTTGCAGACTCATTAAAAAGGAGAAGGAAGGGTGAAAAGGTCTTGGGAACTTAAAAGTAATGGAGAGAGAAACTATTACGTTACACCATGAAGTGTAATTTCGGAACGTAAGCCACCAGTCTGGTCGTGGACTCTTTCAGAGGCGGATCACCTCGTCCGTCCGTAACTCATCGACCGCAACGAGAACCTTGCGATCGACGCTCCTTGGGGTTGCTTTGCCTCTCAGGATTCCTACTGCGGGAGAAAAACGCGTCAGGGAAATTAAAAAGCTGCTCATTTTCTCTGAGGCCTCAAAGCTTCCTAAGAGATGCGGTCCTGTGATTCAGGCATCTCCCGAGGAACTATGAGGAACTGCTGAACTGTGGCCTGGCTGTGACACTGGTGATCTCGAGCACGTCACTTCTCTGCACATAAGGATGCGTGCGCGTGCGTAGGGTACATACATGTGCCTGCCTGCAGGCACGGATACGCGTGTGCGCGCACACCCCCAGGCACAGAGAGCGCTTCTTCGCTCCCGCTGTCCAGTTCCACACACCCAGGAACCAACCTTCCCAAGGGACTTGTTTCCAGTGTGTTGGCTGCAAAAGGGCTTTTCAGAAACACGGGCAAGGTTTGGGTCTCCACCAGAGAAAGGCTGCTGATAAAGTATCTAACTGGAGAGGAACAAGCCTGGGACCAAACAACTGCAACAGGACTCCAGGCTTCGCTCGTCTATCCCTTTCCTTTTCACCATTACCTCTTAGGTGGACAGATTGAACACCAGAAACAACTGTCCATTTGCACTGAAGAGAAGCAGTTATTTTACCAGTTCGTCTCGGCCAAATGAGGTTGAACTGTGACTGCAGAGTTCTGTTTTCCCACTTTTGACCAGTTAGTTAGCTCTGCTAATCAATACAGCTGGACTACAACCTACGTGAGCCTTAAACAAACACCATTTCTGTTTGGAAACCACTCAAACTGCAACAAACTACTTTTGCAAACATCCTCCCAATGGCTACACAAACCTTCTCACAGTTCTGCGCACGGATATGCAGAGTTTGTCTCAAGGCCACGGTCAGTACCCGAAGGTGCTTGAGGCAAACACCAGCATTCAGCCTACCAAGGCCCAAAATCCACTGCAGAGAGCAGGAGGGTGCCTGAGCTGCTCATACCTGCCCTACCCAGACACCGCCGCTCAGATGCGAGTTGGTCCAGTTTAGCCATCCAAGCTGGCACCTTCTGTCTGGCTAACGACAGCTCCTCGGCAGCGCTGATCTCGAGCAGGGTTCCTTTCTGGCTAAGCATGGCAATTCAGGACAGAGCAGTCCCTGCAGTGACACCAGCTACCACCCAACTGGCACAGAGAAAATGGTCTGGACGGGCCCACAGTAAAGAACACAGGAAGGTCTTAGAAAATCCCACCAACTTTCAGACCCAAACATCTCTGATTCCAAATGCACTTCGAGACTGCAGTTCTGTGTCCCGACCCTAAGAGGACGAAGCTATTTATTGTTGATGTCACCCAAGAGGATGGGCACAATTTGCTTAGCCGAGCGACGCGCGGCACACCGCCAAACCCGGCCCGCCGGGACCACCGCTTGCTACCACTCACAAGGCCTTCGACGGGGACACAGAACACGGGAGAGATCACTCCTTCCGTGCCAGCACAGAGGGTGAAAGTGGCTGCTCTTCCCCCCGGATCACATCCTGAGCCCAGTACTGGCCAGGCTGCTCTCGGTCAGCCCAGCCACTCCAGCACTCACCTGCAGAACGTGAAGCGGCTCCAAACCTTGCAGAGGCCAGTGGAAATCTTTCCGCTGTCGCAGCAAGCGAGAACAGGCAGCAAATGAGGCAAGAGCTGTGCACGGAACGGCTGCCCTTTCACAGGGAGCCCCAGGCACTTTGAGGGAAGACGGGATGCCTGCAAATTCGGGATGGTCATGGGACAGGGGAGCAGCGGAAGAGATCTGGATAAGGATTTCACGTGCCTGCCTCTGCCAGTGACAAGGGAATTATAGAAATGCTGGCTGAAAAGAACAAACATTTGCCCTGGGGCTCACGCCTGTGTGCTTACAGCAAGGCTTTGTAAGATGAGGCCAAACCATAGGCCTTCAGCTGGAGATAGCAGGGGAGGGGCTGTGATAGCCTGCGGGGCCGGAGAGAGGGAGGGAGGGAGGGAAGGAGCGTTGGATCTTGCCTACCTGCGGACGACTAGCTTCAGTTTCTTGTAGGAGCCTTTAACCAGGGAGATGGCCTCTTTCCTGGAGCTGCTCAGCTCTACCTCATTGATGTTCACCACCTCGTCACCAGCTTGC
Source organism: Actenoides hombroni (assembly GCA_024336885.1). Classification (NCBI taxonomy): domain Eukaryota; kingdom Metazoa; phylum Chordata; class Aves; order Coraciiformes; family Alcedinidae; genus Actenoides; species Actenoides hombroni. The sequence goes on from WUAM01000274.1 coordinate 1,023,672, forward strand.
AGCTTGGAAGGCAGGGAGTCCGCCTTACCTCCCTCTTCGATCTGCGCAGGGAAGAGAGGAGAGAAAGCAGGTGAGACATGCCTGCCACAGCTCGGCTGTCACCTGCAGAGCTGAGCATGCAACTCTCCTGAAGGAACCAGGTCTGCCAGCCCCCAGCTCAGCTCTCTGCCCGAGAAACTCTGTCTGCCTTTGCCCCTCAGCTTCCTCAGCGCTCTGCGCTTGCCTCCCCTACACCTCACAGAGATGGAAGCTGGGGATCGGCGGCCAAACTACTTCTGCCAAGAAGCATTGTTTTGAGTAAGCCTGAAAAGCCTCTGGTATTTTGGAAGCGCAATAGCCAGGGAACGCCTCCTGATAAGAGCACCCAGGCACAGGCCCAAGGGCAAAGGCGGGATTAGAAGAGCTTGGATGTGAGTTTTTGGATCCAAGCTCCTCTTTGTGATCCAGCTGGCTGACCAACAACAGCCTCCTGCTCGCTGGCCAGCGCCAAAGCAGATGCAGGTAGGTGTGTGTAGTTCAGGACGGGCAGCCCCTCAGCAGGGTTTCACAGCTCGGGATCCAAAGAGAGAGTTATTTTAAACGGATGAGAATGGCAGTGGCCTGCTCGAGGCTGTAGAGTGGCAAAGCTAGGAGAAGAATCCCGGGGCGCTTTCCTCCCTTTCGGACGCTCCACCACGTACGTCGCGTAGTGCTTCACGCACACCGATTCTCCACCAGCCTGCCAACAGAAACACACCAAGCCTGCAAAGGAGCACAATCTCTTCCTTCAGGCCTTCACCTTCCCAGACATCACAGGCAGACAGAGAAATGCATCTGAAGTGGGTTAAGACTCCGATCCAGCCCGGGAAGGGCTGCTATTTGCAGGGGTACTGCTTTCTGGGTGCTGAAATTGCACACACGTGTCTGGAAGCCGCTTTTATTTCAAGACATTTTCTTTCAAGGCACACTTTTCTTTCAAGACGGACCAAAAAAAAAAAAAAAGAGCAGTGGAGCCACAACCCAGACGTGTTACTCCGCACATGCAGATGTACTGCCCTCGCTGTCACCAGCACATTAGGTGCAGCGTGGAGAGGGGATTTCTCACAGGCGACGCCGGAGCGTTGGCCTGAACAGCGGTATTCCAGCTCACGCGCCTTCCGCAAACATTAGCTCAGAAATTCTCCGAACCCCCGACAAAGGCAGGTAAAAACCATTGTCATTCATCCTACCAGGAAGTCATTCCACTGATGAATGACTTTTTTCTTCTCTTCTGAAGAATGGATATAACCACAGGAATGAGACTTCATCTAAAGAGCCTTGTATCACAATTACCAGGAAGGGAGAGAGAGGAAAGGTGACACCTTTCCGCCAGCACAAATCAATATCAAACCCAGAATGCGGTATTCCTCCGGCTTGTTGCTGCTGTGAAGGAGAAGAGGAGGGGATCGTTTGGATGAAATACAATAGAGCGGGGTGCTGTAGGTGAGATTGACTCGTGATACAGTCACCAGAAGGGATCTGTTGGTTGGTTTCTGGTTTGTTGTATTACATCACACAGAGTGGAGAAAAGGCAGCCTTGGAAAGGTACCTCCTGAGACAAATACCAACTACTTCAAAGGCTGCTGTGGGTACTCATCAGGCCTTGATGAGTTCACCCTGACCTTAAAAAACCAACAAAATTGCCATCTGTACTTTATCCTCTAATAAACCAAATTGTATTTATACATTCGAGGGGTTTTTTCATCCCACGGGATCACTGTTTTAAGGTTCTCTGTGCAACCACGTGGACTAGACATTTCCTTTTCTCCTCTTTTTTAGTGAAAATGGAAATTTGGATTCTTCCATAATCACCTCCAGAAGTCACTAGAAATCCAAGACTTTCTAAGGAAAGACACAACCTCGCAATACTTCCGATAAGGCTGCTAACATTACGAGCAGCTCTGAAAGAAATGTTTCCTCAAATCCTACTGTGTTCCGCCTTACGCCTACGCCAAGGGCTCTGAAACTGCAGCTGGCCAGGCTGCGTAGCCAGCCACGGCCCCACAGCAAAGAATGTTGCTAAGGAACGTTTGCTACCACGGGCACAGAGACATCTGCAAATCATTCAGAGGCTGAGGATGATCGGCTTAAACTATCCACGAGCAAGGCCTAAGACAAGACCCACTCTGGGGGATGAGAAGCTTTTGATGGCAGCATTGAAACCGCTACTACCGCTCTACCCAGAGGGAATCTAAATGGAGATATGGCTTGCTCTTTGGTTGTTCACATAGCTACCTATTAATGATCTGTCAGCCTTCTCACCTCTCTATTGCTTGGGTACAGCCGGGTCACCTATCAGCTGGCTGCAAATTCCTTCCAGTTCCTGGAGGAAAACATTGACGACAGGCCTGTCACCTGGCACCACCACTGTGAGAGTCGCAGGAGGCAAAAAGACTCCCAGGTTTCCATCAGAAGTCCAGAAGCAAGGCACTGTCTCCCCAAGGCAAGGCTCGGCCACTCCACGTGTACTTCTCCTCCCCGAACGCCTCTGAAGATATCTGTGTTTAAGGAGTGGTGATATGTCAAGGAAAGGACTGAAAGATTCAAACCAAACAAGCTGCCCTACAAACACAAAGCTCTATCTCTACCCAGCGTAACAATTGCCCACAAAGCAAACGACCCCCAGCGCGCGCGTAACCCATTGCAACGACCCGAGTCAGGGACGGGACTCTGCTGGGCCCGCGATGTTGCTGGGTAGCCACGCTCCAAATCTTGGCTCTGGTTCCAGGGCTGTCTCTGTGAATCCCTAACTCGCAGGCCCTGACCCCGGGGAGAGCCCGTGCCGTTTAGAACCACGCAACAGAGAAGCAGCCCCTTCCAGAGGGTGTTTCTCCAGCAAGATGGTTCCTGCTCCCTGTGAAATCCCCTCAAACCTCTGCCGTTTCCTCATCCCCCCCACACCTCTTCCTTTCTTCTGTTTTCCACAAACGTATCCAGCCGACTCTTGCAGGTTCTTTCGGAAAGGGAGAACGAGGCCTTTGCCGCCAAGCCGGCTGCTCCTGAATCACACCCCCTTGAAAACACCTCAGCGGTCTCCTCTGGTTGCCGGAGACTCTTCAGCGGCCTTTCCTGCGGCCAAGCCTTCCACGCCCACCGCCCCTGCCTTGAAATCCCAAAGGCCGCCCCCCGGTCCCGCTTTGCGTCGACGCTCCAGCCCGTTCTCCTCCAGGAGAGAAGGTTTCTTGTCGCAGCGGACTTTGAACCCGTCTGTTCTCCCTTTTTTTGGCTTACTGTAAAAGCAAGAAGTTGCTTAAGCAGATCACCAAGGATACCTAAGACTTAACCACTACCGCCTTTTGTCTGGCTCGCTATGGTTACTGCAGGTCCAGAGAACGCTGTCTAACTGAGATCCCTTCTGGGTTATTTTCAAGAAGTCTTCTGTATTTACTCCCCTTTTCTCTTCCCTTCCTTTGAGGAGCTTTTGCAACAACAAATTCTCTGTAGCTTTTAAGATGGATTATTCCCTCTTTGTGTCCTTTCTACTCTGAGCGGCGCACCTCATTCCTAAAGCGTAACCTCACTTGCTGAAGCTTCCCAATTAAAAAAAAAAGAGAGAAGGAAGCAAGCAAACCTGCCTGCTGGCTGGATGCAGCTACGCAAGTCAGAGCCGTGCCCCGCAGCGGGTCGGGTCGGTGCGGCCGCTGAGTGACACCGGGAGGTGCCCTGGAAAAAAACCGCAAGGCCGCGTAGCTGGGTGTGGAGAGAAGCGGCAGCGCCGGGAATGACAAAGTACTGCCCTTTTCACGGCGGTGTTAGAACGATGGGAAGGGAAGCATCACAAAGGAACTGTTGGAGGTGGCTCTCCAGAATTCCTGAGGCGCCAGAAAAGATTCGATAGGAACCGGCAGGGTGAGAGAGGGAGAAATTTTGCTCCGTGAAGGAAGTGGGAGAGGTAGGTAACCTTCCCCTGCTGCCAGGAGCCCGGGACTCGCCCAGGAGAGGCACTGCAGAGAAGCGCTCTCTGCTTTACACCTCTTGTTTTCAAGTGTTTCACCGGAGCTGTTTTCATTCTTTCCAGTGGAAGGATGCGTTCCTAGCCCACCCGGGGTTCACCTCTTCCTTGGCCCGCAGGAGCTTATTAGCACCGGTGCAACCTGGGGGAAAGGGTTAAACCAGCCCCACGGCTGAGAGCGAGCCCAGGAAAACCGACCGTGTCCAGTTCCAAATCCAGCGGCCAAGGTTTTAATCCCTTCTCAGTGCTCAGACTGGAACACAGAGCAGGGAAGGCCGGGGGCTCTCGTTTCCCCGTCCACTCTTCGGTGTAATAACCCCCCCGGCTCCGTCACCTACAGCAACCAGCAGAGAGCGGTGCACGCAGAGCCCCGCTGGGCCAAACGGGGCTTGCTCGGTGAACTCCCCGAGAAGCTGACCGATTCAGGCTGCCTGGTGGAGATGGAGACTTTTAAGCCCCTGCGGAGCTCAGAGACGGTTCCCAAACCTAAGAACAAAGTTGCAGAGCTGGTGAATGACTCCAGAGAAGATGCTGCTCCCCTCATTCAGGCGTCAGGCCGTGTCGCAACCTGGGGGCAGCAAGCATTTTCCATGCAGCAGACAGAAATGCTTCCCCATTGTCCCCAGCCTCCCTGTCAGTGTCACACAGCAGTTAAGACAATTCAATCAAAAACCAGTTAAGCCAAAGGTCTCTCCCTGGGGCCGCATCTCTGCTGGATTTCCCACCCCTGATGCAGACTTGCATATCCGGAGAATTCAGCTATTGACTTTCACTCCGAGGCAAAGAAAGTGCTTCCAAATTAGTTATTGTTTCATTCCGCAGGGAAGCACGGAAGGGATTTTTTCTCAGAGTGCTCTGGGTTGTTCTACAATAACATTTCTGCTCCCGAGTCCAAAGCAGAATGGTGGAGAGACTCGTTTATTCCAGCTAGTCGTACAAGGTTCACGTCAGACGAATTGGCCTTGAGAGGCTGAACTTCATTCAGTAGGACAAGTTAAAACTGCACAGTTTGGAAGGCTCAGCACCACTACGAAACCTTTCTGACACTTCCAAGAAAAATAATCACAGGCAAACCATCTCATTTTCTCCCGTGCTCAGCCTGAAACATGAATATACTTATTTGGCACGGAGCAAGGCAGCAAGGAGAACCCCAGCCCCTACCACTGACATCTCTAACACCTCCGGCATCCCCAGGCTGATTGTATTTCCAGATACTACATCAGAGAGGCACCGCTGTAAATCTAGAGGGACGTCGGCTCACCGTGTCGGCAGGGACAGTCACCGGCTCTGACGGTAACATCGTCTGGAAGCCAGGAGTGCAGGCAGTACAGGAGAATGCCCCTACACCGGTCCAGGCACAGGCTCCCTGAAGGACCAAGACCTCTCCCAGTACAAGTTACCGAGGGCAGGCAGCAAAGCAACGCGGCTGTGGGCACCGAAGCACCCAGGCAGCTGCAGAAATGCCACTGCGATCCACGCAGGATGGAGGCAAGCTACTGACAAGTGGCAAGGATTCAAGGTCCTTCCCAGGACTACCCCGCAGGCTCCAACCCTTCCACGCCTTCCCATTCCCCGCGTGATTGTTTCCTGTCCCGGGAGCGAGGTCAATCTCAGCAGCCGGCCCCGCAGCGACAAGTGGCAAGGACTGAATGGAAAACAGATACGCTGGCTTCAGCTACAAGAGATAAGAAGATGTGGTTGGATGAGTCTGCAGCTGACTGCTCTTGGTGACTCTCAATTCCTGAGCCAGCAGAGGAAAGACGGCTTAGCTCTTCAGATAACTTTCCACCTTCTTAAGCACCAAACCGTTAGGCTCCCACAGAGGTTTTTACCTTTAAAAGTGGAAAGGGCAGGGAAAATCAAGTCTTCTTTCAACCAATTCACAAAGAAAGACGGACCTACGCTCCAGTCTGGATTCAGGCCTTCCAGAAGCCTCCAGGATCTTTTCTGTAATAGGAGGCAAAACTAACAATAAACATTCTCCACCCATATCCATATCCACAGGACGAGGAACCCATCTGTGTTTGCTCCCTGGTAACGCCTCGAGACGAACCGGGGCCCTCTTTCAGAGGCAGGGCACAAACACATCCTCCCGGACAGTTCCTGCCCTATAAATGGACAGGTTGGGCAAGCAGAGGGACAGGAAACAGAGCTGTGGAAAAACCTGTCAACAGCGAGCAGAAAGAGAGCGGCAAAGCCCGCTCTCAGCTACGCGGGGACGTTGGCAGTGGATGGATTGGACCTTGAGGCAAGGAGGAGCAAGAGCTCCTGCAGGCAGGGGGAAAATCAGCTTGTTTTCAGCCAGCATAAAGCCAGGGACTGAGTGTAAAACGGCATTCTGGCATGTTCTGCAGTGACAGCAAACAGGCCTTCTCCTGCTAGCCTGAGGAGACAAGAAGAACGAGGCGGGCAGAGGACAGGAGATGGCTTCTTTCCTGGCTCTCCCTGCAGTTGGCTGCCGGCTGCTCCGTGTCAGGGTGTCCGAGGAGCCAGCACCTCCAAGGAATGCTTCTGCCTGCCTTCCCCTCCTGCCGTTCACAGCACACGGCGACCAGGCAGGGCAAAAAACCCCCAAACAGCTTGAGAGAGCGATGATGGAGCCGCTACAGAGGAACGCTCCCCCTTCTGCAGCGTTAAAACTCGAGGGATCACCTTCTCCTGCTCCTTCTCCGCTTCTGCCCCGGCAGGACACACCCTGCCCGCGCGCTCGGGAATCAGAGAGCCTTGCTCCTTTGTTCGCTGCGTGCCTTTTGCAAACAATCCATTCCGTGCGTGCCACCGAGGGTGCATTACCGGGCGATACAGACACGGGGGCCTGCAGCACGTTCGCTTGACCCTGTTTGGTCTGCGGCGATTATCGGGGCGAGAGCAGCTCAGGGGGCTGCAAGAGCTCGCTCCCTGCTACTCCCCGTTGGATCTGATACAGCTTGCCCCTCTCTGGACCGCACAAAGCCAGGGACCGCACATGTCCGAGAGTTAATATTTGCTTTGCCACGTGAGAGTTAAAAACAGGTATTTGTCAGAGAGCCTGCTGCAAAGGGCTTCTGCTCCGCCCCCAACGTACCCCAGCCTTCCGCGCGCAGGACTCCTTTCTCCACCCCGCTTTGCCATCCCACCCCCAACTTCACAGTCCTTTCTCACGTTTCTCCCGAGGTTTCCACAATTAGCCCCCCAGTTCCGATGCCATTCAGACAGGGAGCCCGCTGCGGTCCGGGCCGGGGGCTTCCAAACGTGGGGCACAGGGAGCGCGGCCTCAAAGCTGCTCCGCGGGGACCGACTCCGCTCAATGTCCCTCGGCGTAGCGCTCACAGCAACTCAAACCGAAAACATCCAGAAAACCTGCCCTGCCATCAGGTAATTCCATAAATGAGGTAAACCTAAAAGCGTGGGGGTTTCTGGCTACGGGAACAGGTAGTGCTTATCTCTCCCGGAGACAGATCCTCGGCCCCAGCACGGCCAGGTACTGCGTTTGATGTCTGCCACTTGTCTTTCCCTTACCTCCCTTCCCTCATATTAATACTTCCATTAGGCCTGTTATAAATAGTACTAATAATAGTAATGACAAGAGTAGTAATGATCCTCCCGAAGTTTCCTTCCGTTAGCTAATTTGACCTTTCAGCGCCCTGGGAAGACAGCAGGAAGTATTGTTCTGAAATTAGAGAGGAATAAAAGCAGAAGCCATGTTTATGTAACTTTTCCAGGGGCACAGAAAGAATCACAGATGAGCGCTGGAGTCGCGCTCTCTGCTCGGGCGGCCAGCTCACGCTGTACCCGTGCCAAATCAGACTCCCCTGTCAGCACGTCCCACTTGGCAAACCCCTTCTTTATTCCCCCAGCTTCCTATAATTATTAAAAACTCCTCTCGAGTGAGGGCAGTGCCCGCGAGAGATGCCAGGCTGCCAGCCCTGGAGATCCACTCTACAGCACAGCCTGTCGCCCTTCCTCCCGGCCCCCTTCTCCCCACTGCAGCCCCAGCGTGCTTTACCAGTTTCCCGAAGGAAGAGCCCGTTAGGGAGACCAAAGGAAGACAAAGCATCCAGTCTTAGTGTCCCCCTCACCGGGGTCCTACCAGGCGACCCCCATGGCAAAGAGCAAGGTGAAACGAAAAGCCTGCTCTTGCTCAGGCCTTGCGGATGCCTCGCAGGCTCTTACCGGCAGGGAGCTGGAGCGATGAGCGCTGCCGGGCAGAGAGATGCGCAGCTGGGGAGGGTTTGGGCAGAGCCCGGAGCCCGGAGCCCGCAGCCGCCATCCCTGTGTCCTGCTGCCACCCCGCGGCAGCTCCACGCTCAAGGGACAACCGCTCTTCTGCCCTCTGCAGCTGGCGATGGTTTGCGGGGTCCTCCTTTCTACCCTTCTTAAAAATGGCCCTTCTTCCTGCACCTGATTGCCAGGACCGTTCAGATATTACGGCAAGTGGCTTGGCGACTGCAGCAGCCAATTCTTTGGGGACTCTGGGATGAATGAACCTGTTCCGGCCCCGTGGACTTGGGTATGTTCGGGTTCCTCAGGCAGCCACGAACCTGATATTCACACACAGCGGGGGGTTTAACTGGGGAGGTGCTGGGAGAGAGGCTGCCAGTGAAGACTGAGGAGGAAAAAAAAGTGTTGAGAACCTCAAGTTCTTAACAAGATCAAGATCTCTTGCAGACTGTGAAGAGTGCCCTGAAAAATCTGGCAGCTCTGTTCCGCTCCCGTGTCTCTGAGGACTATTTCCCAGGATATTGAATCACAGAATTGTCAGGGTTGGGAGGGACTTAAAGCTCACCCAGTTCCAACCCCCCTGCCATGGGCAGGGACACCTCCCACTAGGGCAGGTTGCTCAGAGCCCCATCCAGCCTGGCCTTAAAAACTTCCAAGGATGGGGCTTCCACCACCTCCCTGGGCAACCTGTTCCAGTGTCTCACCACCCTCATGGGGA
>WUAM01000274.1:1033234-1045702 GCA_024336885.1 Actenoides hombroni
AGGGACTTAAAGCTCATCCAGTTCCAACCCCCCTGCCATGGGCAGGGATACCTCCCACTAGAGCAGGTTGCTCAGAGCCCCATCCAGCCTGGCCTTAAACGCTTCCAAGGATGGGGCTTCCACCACCTCTCCGGGCAACCTGTTCCAGTGTCTCACCACCCTCACGGGGAAGAACTTCTTCATGCGTTCTCTGGCAGAAGAGAAGTCAGCCTGGCAGCCAGGACTGGGTCTTCTCAGAGAGGGTTCCCCTCCGATTCCCGCTGGATGGATCTCACAGAGCACGCTTTTGTCACCGCGCAGCTCCGTGAAGACCTGTACTCTACCTGTACACCCACGACCCAAACGGGGCAGGGGGGCTCGCTGCGCACACCGGTGACGCACTGGAAACTTTGCTCTTGCATCTCGGGGTGGGGAGAAAGAAGGAGAGGGGAGCAGAACGAGCTAGAAAGGAAGGGAACGCGCCAGCTGACGCCAGTCGTTGTACAGGGGCTAACTGCCACGGCCCCGGGGGCAAAGGCAGCGGGCACATGTTTTTATGAGCTGAATCATACATTAAAGAGAATCCCCGGACATTCCTGTAAGAGCAGAGGCATTAGTGGCAGCCGGGACGCTGGCCAGATTCCAGTGAAGGTAACTACATTCCGCTTCCCCGCGCTCTCCCCGCCAGCTCGATGAATACGGTCCATTGTTGCAGCTCCAAGTGGCTCCCAAGCGTCCCTGAGATCGGCTGCCGTGGCCACAGCATCCTCTGGCATCTCACTCTCACTTAAGGAATTCAAAAATAGGTCCCGGGCATGATGAAAATGTCCCTTCTGCCAAACAAATCTGCACCAGCAGCTCCGAGTCAAGTAAGCTGCAGAAAACGTTTAGCGTTGCGTAAAAGGTCTGAGAGGAAAGGACAAGAAGTACTCTGGAAACCTCCAGGCAGAAATGTTGCGGCAGACGCTGCTCAGGCCGTTTGGAATTAGCTTAGCTAACCTCCTTCTGGGGCCCTGAGCAAGCACTGCTAAATCCAGTACACGTCTTCCCCATTTAAGGGGGTCTGGATGAGGCCTATACAGAAGCGCTCTTTGCAGAACACGTCCTTCCAGTGTCGGAGGGACTGGGGTGGGTATTTCCCTCTGCTCTGAGCAAAGACAGCCAGTGGCAAGCCTCCCTCGAGGCTCCCGAATCCAAAGCAAACCCACGCTTCGAACCCTGAAGTTTGCAGCCTCCTCTCTCCCACAGCCCAATCAATCCACTACGTCTGAAAGCAGCCCCTGTCCCTGCTGGGCCTGGCTTGCCCCAAGCAGCAGCGACCACTGGCAGACAAGACTGTTGCTGTCAGCTGGGCCGCTGACCCTATGCAAAAAACCCTCCAGAACCTAAATTATGATCTAAGATTTCTCCCGGCTTTCTTGACACCCAGCAGCACCCCAGCCCTTCAAGAGCTCCTGCACCAGCGCTACCTGGAGAGCAGGTCCCGTGCAGCGCGAGAGCAGCAAGGCCCGTGACGTGAGCCTGGCCCCACGTCCTCGAGGCCGGCCACGGGGTATCCGTGGAAGGGATGATTCTGCAACATGTTCTCCCCCTCAGAGGGAGTGTCTTTAACCTAGGAAGTCAGAAACACGCACTGCCTAGTCTGCATCGAAGCGGGCTGCGTTCAACGTGAGGAGAGCTTGGGTGAGCTTTACAGGCTGTAGAGCACGTTCCAAGGGCCTGGCAGGAGAAGAGTGAAGCCGCAGAGAAACGGGACAACAAAGCCTAGGGCTGTGAGTCTGACTCTGCAGCTGTCTCAGCAGAGACTTTCGTGAACTGCTGGACTTCCACCGTTTATCAGCAGAACCAAGCATCTTCCACAGCAGCCTCTTAATCCTTGGCCATCCTCAACTGAAGAAAATGGTTCAGGTTGGTTTCGGCAGGAATTATTTGCTCGTCAACCCGCGTTATTGCGCTGAACGTTCGCAACCGCTTTTTCTGGCGGCGTAATCTAGAAATTTATCTTGCAAAGAATAAAAAAAGAAAAGAAAGTGCAAGTGCTTTCAGCAGATTGGCTTTTTCCACACCCAGAGAGATGGAAGACAGCAGAGCAAACATCCCCGTAGCGTTCTACACCCTGGGCAGCCTGCAACCGGCAAAGAAGCAATCCCGTACCGGCCGAGTGGGTACAAAGCTAAGGAAAAGGGCTGAAAGAGAGCCTGCCAGCCCCAGCTATCTTAGTTCCGTAGCAGACCACCGCCTGCTCTCAGCAGAAAGCACGAGCTCCCGCTGCCCTCGTTTTCCCACGAGCACCACGAGATCACAGCTTACCGACGCCTTTCGTGGAGCCAGGATTCTGCTTCTCCCAGCTGCCGTGTGCTCGGCGCCTTTCCCAAACGCTGGCGGACAAAGACGAAGCGCCGAAGAACAGCCCAGGACTGCCAGCTCACCCCCCACGCTCACCCCCAGCCCCGGCTGTCCGCTCCCCGCACGTCTCCGCCAACGCTTCAAGGCCTCGGGAGCAGGCTGAGGCGTTTGGCAGCTCCATCCTTCTGTCCCGAGGGTCAGGCCAAGATGTCCGGCGGGTACGAGGAACGGTCCCGCCGATGCTTGACAGCGCTGCTTGGCCCTCTCGCCAGGGGAACGAGTCAAGCAGAGCACGAGCAGTCATTGCGCTCGGGTTTCAAACACTCTACTGAGCAGCCTGCAAGTTTACCCTGAGAGGAACGACCTCAGACAGCGAGGCGTCCACCAACGTGAGATTTATACGGTCAAATTGTCCTTTGTTAAGAATAAATCAGATGCGAGCAGAAGCGAGAGGCCGAGAGTCCCTACAAATTATCTGGGCATTCAGAATCAACACAGCAGAAGAGAGGACAGAGTTGAAATACAGAACCTACCGGTTTCTGCCCTCAAAGGGCGCAGAGAACAGCAAGAGCTGAACGGCACAAGCTCTGACCTGAGTTTAACTGGCTGATCTTTAAGCAAATGTCAGCCAACAGACAGCTCTTCCCTCCAGCTCGGGAAGACTACGAGAAGTGCTTCTTGGCAAACCAGCCTCCTCGAAGGAAGGCTCCTCTCTGAACAACCCCCTACACGCAGGTAGCGAGAGAGCTCGCTCAGCTGAACCACCTGACGCGTTCACCAAGTTGCGCCGCGTTTTTCCCTTCTCCTCCTCTTTGAAACATCAGTTCAGCGGTCGAACGTTCAAAGAGGGAGTAGGGTCATTCAAATCCTGTCGCACAGCGAGACAGACCTTTTCCCAAGGTCGGGCATCTCTGTCCTAGGAAAGGTCTCCTCTACACAGCTCGGGCACGGTTCCCGCTCCTCTTTCGCCCAGCAGCAGCTATTTCAAAGCCCAGCTGTGGCCTGGGAAAGACAGGGCCGGCATGAAGCAAAGGTGTATCCGACAGGAAAGAGGTTATTCCCCCTGCTGCCAGGAGAGAAGCAGCTCAGAAGGAAAAACGCTGGGTTTGGGATGCCAGAGCGCAGACTGGGGATACGGGCCAACTCCCAAGGGCTGTCCTTGGATGACTTTGTCGACGTCTCTCAGTTTCTCCTGGCAGATAATCGTGCTCACCCATCACACTTCAATAGCCAGGACCAAATTCTGCTTCGGTTACGTCAGCGCGCGGCAGAAGAAATACTACTGACATTTCCCTGCCTCCTTCCAGCTTTACCACGGGACAATTTCAGCAGCAGCTTTCCATCCTGAGGCTTCGTCGCGCTCCTCGCAGATGCTCCCAGCAGTCTTCACGTTAAAGCCCTCGTTGTGCAAGGCTCCACAAAGCCCTCTGTGTCCAGTTTAGTCTCACGGCCCATCACCCTTGATTCTTACTCGGTCACCTGCTGTCACTGAACGTGGCTGCTCTTGCCACGCACCTCCCGTGTACCGGGGGGGGAGAGTTCAAGCCCGAGTATTTTCCTACCGCCTTTCGGTAATGCGAATCAAGCAAGCGCTGCTCAGCAGGTCGGGGGTGCAGGTGGATGGATCCTTTGTTGTTCTGCCAGTTGTGAAGGCGAGGGGACTGCTCAAATTCAGGAGGAACCAACTAACTTCTAGTATTCGACATTACCAGTGATTCTGCAAAAGGCAGCCTGAGCTCTTCTGCGTGCCACGTTATTTGAAAGAAGAGGCTTCTCCCCCCTCCCCGTGAGTACCGGCCTCATGATCAGATGTCACTGGGAAATAATAATATTCACAGGATAAATATTTACTGACTTAATGTCTGTGCTGTAGGCTGCTTAGAAAACCATCCTACGCTGGTCACCGATACCCTCTCTGGTTGACGTACTGGACTGGAAATGGCTTGTTTGATGTCACACCTTCTCTAATCCTTAGACACGTCTGGAGTCGCTACCTGCTGGCAGAGATCCACGCCCCAAGGCCCTGCTCATACTTCCTTCTGTAGGAGAGGCATTTTTAGCAGCCCTTCCCTTGCCTGATACACGTCTGAAATGATTTCTGCAGCGTCGTCACCCAAAGCTCCCCTTGGCTCTGTGAAACGCTGGCCAGATGTGCTGCCTATCCTGCCCCAGCACTGCGACGCCAGTAACCAGCACTGCCCGAAGCCGGCAGGGAACATAAGGGAGGAAGGTATTCCTCTCTCCTTGTTATTACTGGTGACTGCAGCTGAGTGGAAAACGGATTTCCAGGTCACTGGATGTGAAAAAAAAATATTTGCTCTTGACCCAGAGGGTTTGTTTCAGTAACGGTTTTAGCTTTGACGATCCCCAGAAATAACTTCCACTGCTAACATCAAACCAAATACCCAAATTTTAGTTTAAATTGAAAATTTGAAACCTTTTGTTTTAAAAACAGTGAACTTCAGGCTGTTTTCTTTTCAATGAATATCTTATCAGAATCAGTGTCTGTTTGGAAAATGTCCCTGCTACTAATACATCGCCAATTGGCCTTTATCAGCCAAGTGACCCAGGCAGGAGGAAAACTGATGAGAAGCCTTTAAAGCAAAGCAGATGAGAAGTGGATTTGCAGGAGCACTCTGTGTCCAGGAAGGCTTCCCTGGGCCTGCGGCGTAGGGCTGAGTATTCTCAAGAAATCTGACTTTCTCACTCGGGTTCCCTGTTGGCTACTTTTATTTATGAACACTGAGAAGCTCTCCCCCACCGGTGCCTTTGCACCCAGAGGGGATGCTCTGGCCCTTGAGCCAGGACTACCGCGCTGGAGAGAGGCTGGCGAGTAGAGTACTACGGGGTTACTCTGCCGTGACGTCCCTCGGCCCCAGGGCTGGTGGGGGGACCTGCACGGGAGAGCGGAAGCGCCCGCTGCTTGAGCTCAAGACTGTTGTGAAGAAGGGGATACGGCCAGGAAAGGAGCTCTGGGTGCTCACATCAGCGCTTAACCTCCTCCCGCAGCCCCAGCGGCAGAAACCTTGTCAGTCCAACTATTCCAAATAACCTGTGGGATTTGTCTCTAAATCCAGGGGTAAGCACTAATGCGGGGAAAGAGGTTTTGGCAGCGTAAGGCCTTGTCAGCAGAGCAGCCTGGGAGAACGAAGCCCCTCGTGTTAAAGCTGTCATGTATACACCAGTTTGGGGATCCCGGGCCAGCGCGAGCTGTCGGCTCCGTGCTGGATTCACCCACGCGGGCTCTGCTTGCATGGGCAACGTGGCGGGAGCGACGCGGGCAGACCTGGCCCAAACTGGCCTGCAGCTCTCCCCGGGCCGAGACCGAAGCGAGGCGAGCGTCGCTTTGTCAAGGCTTCCGCCGTCCTTCGCGCCTCAGCCGCTCGGTCTCCGGCTGCACCGCGCGCTCTGCGTCCGGAAAGCGGCGGGGTCGGACTCGACCATCTCCAGAGGTCTCTTCCAAGCCCTACCTGTCCTTCTGTGATCTAACTACACGTGGCTGGGTTTTACCAGCCCGGGGGAGCACGCTAGAGCAGCGGGAGCTACCTGGGTGCTGGGTTAACCCTGTAGAGCTCACGGTGAGGGCAGCTGGAAGGCGGTGAGATCTGGCCTTCCCGCCCCCCCTCCTTCTCAGTTGAATATTGAGATGGCCGTAGCTGCCAGCACATCGATTACGGCCCTGAAGGGCTGCCTGGCTCCTCAGGACCCGCCTGGGCCGAGGAGTCGCGGCCAGCTCCGAGGTTAACCGAGGACGGCTGTCGTAGGCAGGACGCTGGCTCGCTCCACGCCGCCCTCGTGCATCTCCTCCCCACGTGAAACATGGGAACGGGCCGGACGGTGCTTGAGAGGCAGGCCAGACCTCTCTGGGATCTGTGCGTGTGCGTGCTAATGAGGCCCAGAGGTGATGCCAGCCAGCCATCTCCAAGTGTGCTTTGCACATGAGCGCACCAAGAATGCGCCGGCTATTCAACCAGAGTAAGTTTTTACAAGCACACGTTTCTGACCACGTCCAATTTCGTACCCGTTCGGCTGCTAAAATCCATGGAATTTGACACCGGGGAAACGAGCACGTTTGAGAAGAGCTCGGACAAAGGGGAACTCGCCTTGCTTCCCAGCTAGAGCCTGAGCACTTGATTGGCTTTTCCAACACAATATCGCATTGATTCCTTAAGCAAGATTAAAACTTTGGAAGGAGAAAGACTAGTCAGCAAGATTAGAATAGAAAACATTCTTAGAGAGTTCTATCAGCAATAAAGGACCGTCTGCTCTCCACGACTGCAAAAGGAGCTTTTTCCTCTGCGGTTTTGGATGATAGAGCTCCGCAAACACACAGACCGTCCTCAGCTCAGACATCCCATCATTTTCTCCAGCCTCACTTCGGTGGGTAAAGCAAAACGTGCTTAAGGGCGTGAGCTTGAGACGAGCAAACAGAACAGAATCGTGTTCCTAGAGCTCTCGCTGTCCAAGTACCCAGACAACACCAGCAGGTGCTGAAGTGCCCAAGGGGTTCTCACGCTGGAAGGAGGGGAATGTGCCAGCTTCCCCAAATGCTGGAATCTAAATCATTCCTGCTAGAGAGAAATCACCATCTAAACAGTCTACAGATCACACAGTCCAAACAGAAACTGCTGGGGATGAAAAGTTCCCTGACTTTGCCCCACTAACAAGGTGCCCTCCTTCCTAAAGGGGAAACAGCTCTTCGATTGGCTCCTTCTCTCCACACTGCCTTCCAGGTGACAGGCCCGATCCCTTCAGCACCGTGGCTTTGTGCAGCTGAATGCCCGAGCGGGGAGGGAAGCAGCACTGTGGTTCAAGAGAAGGCAGCCTGTGGCAAGACCACGGAGGTTCTGCTCGCCCCGTGTCGGAACTGGATGATCTTCAAGGCCCCTTCCAACCCCGACGATTCTATGATCTGACCACACCTCTGGTCCCCACTCACGTCATCTTTTGCCTCACTTTTGGTCTGGGGCCGGAAGAGACTCAGCAGGCTGCTGAGGGTGAAATAAAACTCTCAACCCTGCCACGACAAACTTTCTGCCTCGAACAATGGCTTTTTACAGTGCCCAAGGTGAAGGGTTTCAGCACCACGTGCCTTTTTTGTGATGCAAAACACTTCTCTGTGCCAGACGAAAAAGAGTAACGGTGCAAACCGGTGGAAATCATCAAACAGCCCCGTAAAAAGAGCTGGTTTTAAGCATCACAATTGCATTAGAAATATGAAATGCACAGGAAGAGTACCGGGGGACATAACCACATCCACTCCCTTGTGAAAATTCCAGGCCAACAGAGTTCTTCCTCCGGTCTCCTCCTGACCGGGGTCTTTGGGTTGCCAGGGTTTTTCTTCCCGGCTGCTGTGGGTTTTGGCAAGAGCAGCGATACCACTAAGAACTTCCAGGCCCTCTGTGCTATTCCAAAACCAGTTTGGCTAACGGAAAGCAGAAGAAAAGCCCAAACACCTCCTCGCCTGAGGGACAGAGGAAAGCGGAGAGCCACGCTACAGCCCAGCAGGAAACACTCGTGACCACGGTTAACGTTCCCTGCAGCAGCGCAGCAGAATCTCTGCAGACCTTTGTGGATCCTTGGAAGAGCTCCATTTACCACTCTCCAGGCCATATTTGGCTGTGAAAACCTTACTAGATAACAGAAGCACGAACAGATTCGGTCTAAAATAAGAAAAGATGTATTATCCTAAAGATTGGGAGGAGAGGGGGGGGAAGTTAAGAAAGGCACTCATGGTTTTCCATTCATTCCCTGTGATTATGCTCTGATAATGCCCTCTACAGACCTGTCCATCACTTGTGGACTCAGGTCAGAGAAGCTCTCTGACCCGACCAGCTGGGTGACACAAGCCAAACAATGACAGATTCAGCTTCAGTCGCCCTTGCCAGAAGGATCTCAGAGGTGCCTGTTGAGCAGCTATGAGACAACCACACTTGCCGTTTGTCCAGCTTCTTCTTTTTTTTTTTTTTCTTTCCCGTTTCTTTGGGTTGGTTTTGGCTTTTGGTGGGTTTCGGGCAGGGAGTTTGCAGGGATATATGCAGAGTTGGGCAAGGCACAGGCTCTCCTGTGCACAGAGGGGCCTTTCCCACTCGGGCTTCCGCACCTAGCTCCCACGTGACCAATGTATGGAAACACTTTAAGCTCTGTTTAAATACTTTAAGCTCTGTTTAAATACTTTAAGCTCTGGCACAATAAACTGGCCTTGCAGATTTCTAGGTATGGCTGCTGAAGATGGCCAACGATACCTGGTCACTGGTACCCTTTGGGTCACTTGTGAACGCCACAGGCACGGGCACGACGGGAGACAAGGCTTTTCTTGGAGACTTGGATACCACCCCCATTTCCCAGCCACCCTACAGAAGAGCAGGCTCGCTTCTGAGCGCCAAAGATTTGGCAACTAAGCAAAGAGGTTTGACTGAGTGTTCTGCTTGGTCTACAGCTGCTCTCCAAAAGTACAAGGGCAGACTACAAGCCCCTGTGAATTATGAACTGAGATGAGTGGATGTGTAGATCAGACCACTTAAGTAGCAGCAGTTGTGAGCTGTCATCATCAGGATGTCCTAAGTGTATTATGCAAGCGCTGAGTTTTTGTACTGACTCCTTTCCCCTGAACTCTCACATCTCTATTTTCTTTGCCAATGGCTGGCTCTCTCTGTCTGTAAGACACCGATTCAAGCCAAGGGAACAGTATGCAATGGGCGTGCAGAGGCCTCTCCAAATCCAGCTGCGTATTTCAGCACGTCCCACCCCACCTCAAAAGCACGGACGTTTTTCACCCCGGTACTTCATGGGATTACAGCTATAAGCACCCTCAGCAGACACACACACACACACATATATACATCTGTATATATATAAAACAACAATCTATTCACTGCAGGCCCTGCCACCTGCAACCAAACCATCCCACCCCAGCCACCCACAAGCCTCAGTGGCTGCACAACAGGAATATTCAGAGGATGGTGTGGGTGGCGGTGTGCGATTTATCCCACACGGACTTTGGCCCACGGGATCCCACTTTATTCTAGCAAAACACACCCCCAACTCACCTTCTGCAAGAGCTCATCACCAGAGCCGGAACGTCTCACGGAGCTGCGCTACCACAGCCTCCCCACCTCCAGCTCTGAGGGGTCAGTGCTTCGGCACTGATTTGAGGACTGAACCGCTCTGTCTCGTTTCTCATCGTGTTTCAGAGTCTCCCATCCCAGGAGTGACACCGTCCGGGCCGTTCAGCTAACGAGAGCTGACGAGACCGCAGCCCGAGGATGATAAAACATATAGGACAATCGATGCTCACCCTGGTTCTCTTCAGCTCCAACCAGCAGAGGAACCTTCTGTTTCAGCAGCTAATGAGATACACAAGCAGCCGCAGAGACACTGAGCTACTCAAGCACACTCACTTTGGTTTCTGCTCACTCCTTTCTCCCACTCTGCACCTTCAGTTGATGTGCCAGTGGCTCGCTCTCTACCAATCTCCACTAAATTCTGACCCAAGCCATAGGAAGAGCACGTCACTAGTAGAGAAGGAAACCCCTGCGTGCAGTTTGTTGCTAACGTCTGTTGCCAAATTACAGACAGCCTTGGGAAGAAGCGCAGGGACTCCTCTTCCCCAGGCAGAAGGAACTGTTAATAAATTGGACGCACAAAGTTTTCTGGCAAGCAGGACTGGGAAGTTGCACTGCTGCGAGCGGCCCCTGCAGAACGGCGCAGAGCGGCGCGTGGGCCCCTGGGCCAAACCCAGTTGACACTGGGTAAAGCGGGAGCGGCAAGAGGGCCTTGGCCTTAGGTACAGTTCTGAGAACACAGGGAGCGATGCTCCCTGCCCCCGGTGCCTGTGGCTGTCTTTCTGGGCTGATAAAAAGGGTAAATTGCCCCCGATGAAGCTGTGATGGAAACCTAATCCCCTGCAACAATAGCCCAGCGCTGAGAAACATCCAGGAGGCCAGGCAGGAGAGAAAGCAAGGACCCCTTGCAAGGGCACTTGTTTCTCCATCGAGCCTTTTGTCGCGTCCTGCCCCCTCAGCCAGCTCCTTCCCCTCCTGGCTATTCCAGGGGCTGCTGGCAGAGACGGGACAACAAGAGAGGCCTGCTCGGAAAGCCAGCAGGAACCTCTTAGCTCACAAGCAGAAACGTGCAGGATCCCAGCAGAAGAAGGACGTTTGAACTCGCCTCCCCAAAAGCGTCGTGCTCGTTGACTTGCACGCGGGGGGGAACGGCAGCAGCGACTGAACCTAGGGAAGGGAGCCAACAGCTTCTTTAATTGCAGAGTGGGTGCCAACGCCGCCACAATACAACTATTAATACCAGTCTGCAGTACAAGACTAATTCTCCTAACCTTTTGCTGCTGCCTTGCAGTCAGGTCAGCGGCTGCATCCCTTCCGTGCCGACACCGTTCACCAAACACTGGCAGCCGCTCTGAAGCGAACGTGAAATGGAGCTGGGCAGGAGGGAGGGCAGGGGGATCACCGATAGCGTGAAGATTCCCCCCACGAGCCCACCCCTCTCTGTCCGAATGTTTCGCATTTCTTTCTCTGTTTCGAGCCTCTCTCTTCAACCTGGAAATGCCTCTTGCCATGTATTTGCTCCTGGAAAGGAGCCAGATCTCTGCTCTGAATTCCATCAGCTCATTTCCCAGTTTCTATGAGACTGCATCTGAGAAATGCGGATCTCTCTCAGTCCCTGGCAAGACTGCTCATCAATCAATGCATAAAAACACCAGCTCTGACGTTCGGGACCGATCCACCTTTCCAAATGAAGCCTTCGTTTAAATAATGCCTATTTTTACAGGAAAAGAAGAAAAAAAGCAGTAAGGGGTCCAGCAGTACCGCAAGTTTCCAAGGACAGAGTTATCCCGGCGGTTACGCGCCAGGGTTAACGTCCTGGAACCCAGCAACGTCACCGTTACGCGAGGTAGTAAATTCACCGGCGCCTTTCCGGACTCGCCCTTGCTTCGCTCTTCACTCCTCACCCACTGCCAGATCTGCTTTCTCACACGTACACCTTGTGACTGGATCACACCTGTAAACTGTGAACACCCGGAAGCAGATTTTGTTATTCCACTCCTAAACGGGATAAAGGGGACGTAGCTTTCGACTCTGAGCTGCTGGCACTGCCACGAGAGAAAGGAAAAACAAATAGTGATTACGAGCTGAACAGAAAACCGGGAGCAATCCTTCCGTGTGACTGTCGTTGCCACTCCTTACCAGGGAGTCAGGAATTCTCCACGTGCTCAGAAATTTCCTGCGGCACGTAGCGGACCGTGCGCCCCTTCAATTCGTCTGCAACAACCACCTCTTACCACAACCTGCATCTTCTTCGGGGATCCCACGGACCCTTCCGGCCTCCTCCCGCCCCACCAAACCCTTTCCACGTCAGAAATGGATCCGTTTGCCATTTCTTTGGCAAATATTTTCCTGATACTTTTACCTCCGTTTCCACGGGAATTAACATTTCACAGTTATCCACCCCTTAAAAGGAAAAAAAGCCAGGAAAACTCTTATAGTTTATGTACTCTTACGTAACTTACAAAACTCTTAAGAGTTACCTTACAGGCAAAGGCAAATGGGAAGATTTGGCACATTTCCCAAACCACGCCTGCAATAAAAAGGTGAAAAAATAAAAGCTGATCCTGCTGGCAGCACAAACCAGTTCCCCAGAGACTTCAGCATCACAAGTCGTACCTCTGTCTGGCAAGATGCGTTCAGAAAGCGACCCGCTGCTGGCAGTGGCTCTTAAAACCCAGCCTCTCTTCTACCTCCCTTGAGTTGCTGAAAGTGTTTAAATGCTTAAAAGGTTTTCTCTGGTGATAGGGGCAGGACAAGGTGCTTCCAGCACCTCTGCAGAACGTGCGACTGAACCCCAGGAGAACAGGGAGCTACGACATTTGCAGCCCAAGTCGTCACTGGGCCGTGCACTGGAAAATCCCCATTCTTGAGGGAGAAAAGGGACTGGCTTTCAGGCTGGCAGATTATCTGGAGAGGGCTGTGGGAACTGCAAGACGCTGCACCTGCCTGAAAAACGGCACCAGCTCAGCACAAGACGTTTCCAGAGGGCAAACTTAATATATGGGAACAGGGCTCGCAGTCGGAGACAGAAGATTATCATGGCAGTCCTTCTACTTCAGCAAGTATGTTAACAGAAGGA
>WUAM01000274.1:1045802-1083366 GCA_024336885.1 Actenoides hombroni
AGCCAAATATCTGAGCATATGGGCGAGGGGCCACCTCCATTCCTGAGGCTCATGACCTGAACCGAGAGCAGACCAACCGGAAACACATCGCTACAAAACCCTGGGGCGGGGGGGAGCATTTTTTAATGCAAGTGTGAAAAATTCATATTATGCTTGAATAGCAGTTAGGATGTTAACACGCTGTGTCCTGGATAAGCTGGTCTTGTCTGTTCCCGTCATCCTTTCCCTGGTTCCAATTGACCAACAAACCTGGAATCACGGATTTGTTGGCGGATTTTAAGTCCCTGGCAAAGGAACAAGAGTTGGGGAGATAGATTCAGGCAGTGTCTGGCTGAAAATGGGAAGAGCAGAGCTCTGTTTTCAGCTCAGCCGTGCAAAGAACCTACAGAAGCCTATAAATGCAATTTTCTCTTCAGTGGGTATTTTTTGCTCCCCGTGTAAGGGCAGGTATGTGCCAGACAGGACAAGAAAGCCTCTCCTAGGCAGGACCACAAGTGCAGGCCGAAGGCTGCAGAATGCTGGCAGAAAGCCCATCAGTTTCTGTTGTTTGTGCTCAAAGGCAAAGCCTACAGTCTCAACTCTCAAGCCGGGGAGAGGTTTCTCCCCTGGGCTGATGGCTACCAACCCATGTCAGGGTTTGCTGACGCTGGTCTTGGACGCTCTCTGCTGCCATCAGATGGTGAACCACTCAAGGCTTGAAAAACACACAACTGAGACAGAGCTTGTGGTTTAGGGGTCTGTTTTCAAAGGCCTCTGGACATTTTTACTTTGACTACCAACAACTGTCGGCAAGCCAACTACACTTCACCTCATTTTCACTGTCAAAGGTCCCTCCCAAAGTCTGGGCAGCTCACGCGCCATAGATCCGCGACGGATTCACGGATGCTGCACAGGTTTGAGCTTCATCAAAAGATCCTGAAGGCAAACACTGATGAAATCTGAGAGGAGATTAGCTCAGCTCCAGCGCTATTATCGACGATGGTTCTTCCTCCTGTGCCTCGGGTTCCTGAGAAACGTGGGAAAGGTTGAAGGTAGCAGAGCCTTTCAAAAGCCCTCATCTGTTCTGCACGAACATCAACTTTAAGAGTGTGTTCTCTGGTTCTCATTCTGGGATCCGTGGAAATCTTACCAGTGGTTATACCTGGTACAGCCAAGCAAGCAGGGACACATGGCCATGTTTTTGCCTCATCTCTTCCACGTAAGCCAAAGCCCGGGCAGGATTTAGGAAGGCTCCATTTATTGACCCTAAGGGTTAGATGTTGTGATTAATCACCCATGATTCCTCTCTGTCCAAGAACCAGAGAAGGAAATACTTCTTGTGTAACACCTTTGTGTGCCTCTGAAGGTCATCCCACTGCACACGGTCCTCTGCAACCGATGTGGGTGGGGACCTGATCTTTCAGACCAGCTGCCTCTTGTGGATCTGGACCAAAACTCCACAGCTTAGGCCGATCTCTGCTCAGGAGACGACTCTGAAGTGCGACCGATCGACTGGAGACGGACACAGACTTGCAGAATTACTGGGGCTGGAAAAGACCCCTGAGATCACCAAGTCCGGCCGATGACCCAACACCAGCACATCAGCTAGAGCACCTATCGCTCTCCATCCCCACCCCTTGTCAGAGTAGAGCCTGACTTTCTTTCCCAGGGCGCTTTCCTCCCAGAAAAGCCGCAGCACCGAGCTGTCCGCGCACCCTGGGATTCAGCCGTGCCGCCCCGCGCTGCTTGGGAGAACCGAGGTACCGCTGGGAGATGGGCTCGTGGTGCCAACTGGCCCTACCCCTTCCAGCAGCCTGTCTGCAGTTTGAAAAGCTCCCATTGCTTTTGCTGGGGCAGCAGCGACGCCCAGCAAGCCTCTGCTCACGTCAGTTGGTCGGTTTGCCCGCGATCGCTAATTCGGCGCCGTGGAAGGGAACAGAAGTCTTTTTGTGCCGGAGAACGATCGGCGGCCTAATGGAGGGGGCCGACAATAGAAGCCTTTTCATCGCGCAGCTCCCCAGCTTTAAGAAAAGGTAGATGATCCTGTCCCTTGTGCTGGCACCGGCAGCCTTCCGGGAGGCCCTCATCCCAGCCCTGAGAACCGAGGAAGAGCAGTGAGGAACTGCCCCTCCGCTGTCCCAGCATCCGCTGCCTTCTGCTCCCCCAAGGGCTGCCTCATCCAGAGGTCCCTGCTCTCTGGATCTGGCACCCGCAGCCCGGCGACAGCAGGCAGGTGAGTTCGCAGAAGGAAGCCCTTAGCTCACGGACAGAGCACGCCCTGCTGCAGCTCCAGCTCTAAAAGAAGCAGCAGGGTGTGGTGAGAGGGAGTCGGGCAGAAATCGTTGCTGTTGGTTAGGCTGCTTTGGTGCTCGAGAGCTTTACTACAACCCAGACATTGTTTGAAAACACGGGGAGAAACTGTGAGCCGTTCCAAACAAAGAACTTGATTGACAGCCATGCTCTAAGCTCACAGAAATGAGAAATTCTTTCCTGGGAAGAATGTTGAGACCACAGCTCCCTTTCAAACCCTCACCTACACTCTCCGCTGCCATGCTTTGCGCTGCACACTCGATACAACGGGGGAAATGCCTGTTGTTAATTTGCAGCCTACGAGTCATCTCTTTGGACGCTGTCCCACCGCTAACCGGTGACATTCCGGTGCTAATTCAGGTACTGGTTTTGGATGATCCCTTTAGGCACAGCAGAAAAGGGACGTGCAATTACTCTTGGCCCGTTTTTCCATTCCCTTCCTTCTTGCTACAACAGAAATGAACTAACATTGGGAAGATCCCACAAAGCTTATTCTCAGAATCCCGGTTTTTGGTGGCAGAGCAGGAATGCCCCAGAGTCCCAAAGCGCTGTGGCCCAACAGGCAGCTCCAGAAGACAACTGGAACTTCCTTAGGTTCCCAAAAGGGGTAAGTGCCACTCTGCAACAACACCCCGAGTTCCCGTTTTGCTGAGATGCTGTTAGCATTTCCAAATCTCTGTCCACCAAAAATCAGGAGGTTCTTTTAAAGGTCCCCTACAGCCGGAATCGTAACCGATTACGATGCCACAGCCTTCACGTGACGAGTTGTAGGAAGCCAGTGCAGAAACAAGGCACAAAAAGGTGGAGTAGAGGGGATGTCAAAGCAGCTTCCCCTGTGGAAAGGGGAAAAGGAGGGGCAGCTGTAACAAGTTTGCTCACAGTCCGCCCTCACCTCCAGCAAAACGCATTACCAAGAGCCCCGTGTTGAAGCCTTTGAATTAGCTGCCACCAAACCGCTTCAGCACAGGTCTGTCTTTCCACGGGGGGGGGAAAAAGAGCAGCGTTAGCAGAAAGCAGCCATCTGTTTTAACTGCCTCGACTCGTGTCAGCTGCACAACCAACCTCTCTGCCAAGCCGATTGCGAGCGGGTCGCGTGATGTGCTGAGCGGGGAGGCTGATTCAGCAAGGCTCTCCCAGCGCCTCTCGCTGCAAGCTGGGCTGTCTGCAAGCCCAGCAGCACAGCATCCCCACGGCACGGGGGCTTTACTGAGGGGTGGCAGACAACTCCTGCTTGTTTTAAAGGCCATGCTAAACCCACGGTAGGCAGATCACCAGAAGAGCACCTTCTACCAGCTGAGATATCAGTCGTGTTTTTGCCACTTAAGCTCCCAACTGTCACACCCCTTGCTTTGGGGTTAATTCCTGGGCATGTCATCGGTGGGAGAATCTGTCTTCCCAAAGAAGACGGGGCTGTGAGACCCAGCTGTCTTTTGGGAATTCTCCCATCTCGGGTTTCAGCCACTATCAGAGCCTTTGCTCTGAAGCTGAGCCGTGCTAATACTTGGGGTCCCAAACGAGCATCAGCTCCCGGGGGTTAGAAGGAACCATTGTGTTCAAACAGATTCGCTCTCTGACCAGTATTTGCCAACAACACATCAGTGTTACTTTGTTCCAAGTCCCATGTAAAGCTTTCATGGTACCAGCTTAAATATTTGCTGAAATGGACAGGTTTATTGACACTGAAGCCATTTAGCACCGCTCTGTCAAGGCAAACACACAGTTAAGTGGACAGAAATACAACCTATTTGCCAAATCAGGATAGGGAACTGAAACAGAAATAAATCTCCAACCTTAATTATGAACAATCAGAAATTCAATCCGCATTTTCTGACATTATGATGATGGTCTATTATTTAGAACTGTTGCTGGCTCCTTCCTAGGGTGTGCCTGCACGAGAAGTGTGATCTCTAAGGGTCCCTTCCAAGGCAGCCCATCCTGCCTCTATCAGTCTTCCTGTGCGGGTACAGAATTTAAGGCGATCCCGTTTCTCATTGCTCCGCAGCTCCTCGTTACTTTGCAGGATAACCAGAAGAAAACCGAATCAGCTAACGGGCTAATAGGGAATTAATTCTGAAGAGCACGTAGGGAACTGAAACACAAGAGGAATTTCCCAGCTGAAAAGTGGGCACCAGGACACAGCTGTAGGTGCTGCCTGAATTCCAGCAAGCGCAGCTTCCACGGGCAAGCCGCTCGCCAGCGTCTCAGCGGCGGATGCGGGAGCACGACGACGGAACGCTGACTCTGCCGGCACAAACCAAGCAGTAGCTACCAGTCAAAGAAACCAACAACAACCCCGACCAAAAAAAAACCCCCAAAGCAGCACATTTTTGCAGTGCTGTTCCACAGACGGCAGGCACAAGTCACAGGGCTCCCAGTGGCACCACGCACGCTCCAGGCGTGGTTGACATGAAGGGGCCTGGTTGTTGTGGAAACCAAACCCCACAGATGAATTAATGCTCAGAGGCCGGAGCCATCTCTTCCTCCCCTCCTCCCTGCCCCCAGTTAAAACAAAAAACCCCAAAACAACAAAAAAAGGAGAGGCACTTTTTACATCACATCAACGCAAAAAGAAACTTTTCCCTCACTAGCATAGCATGCTACCAATAAGAGTGAAAACCCAACTGGAGTTCCTCGGGTGGATAAAGTGGGAAAATACGACAGCGATTCAGCGGGGCTGGTTCTGCTTGATGCAGCTACACCAA
The DNA here is from genome assembly GCA_024336885.1 of Actenoides hombroni. NCBI lineage: Eukaryota > Metazoa > Chordata > Aves > Coraciiformes > Alcedinidae > Actenoides > Actenoides hombroni. The sequence goes on from WUAM01000274.1 coordinate 1,050,794, forward strand.
AGTATCTCCCAGAAGGCCCTGCAAAGAAGATGATCCCGCAAAACTTCTAAAAAATCCCTTTATGATGAGAGAACTTGTATGGAAGTCCCCCCCCTTTTTTTTTTTATGTTCAACACACAGATGCACTAATCACAAATCATTTCTTTCAGGTGAAGCATTCAAGCGACTGACGGTCCTGGTGTGAACAGCGAGCTGCAGGATTTGAATAACACTGATTCTGAGCATCAGCATTTTCTTTTAGCTGACGTCGGTTCCGACGCCCTGAATCCCCCACATACAACCCGGTTTACGGGGGGGTAAGATGAGGTGTAAGAACATGGGTGCATTTGCTATCTAAACGCGTGGCAGAAACAAGCAGAACGCATCAGACCCGTGACCCAGAGAAATACAGCTAAAAGCCACTGCAGGTAGAATTTCAGACTTATCTAGATCCTATTCTCAGAACAGTTTTAGGGCCATAGGTCAAATATATTTGAGGCATTCATAGATTCAATTGGATGCTTTGGAAAATCTGTTCAGTGTCTGCATCTTGGGGTGCCCGAGTACCTCCAAGTGCCCACTTCTGATGAGAAAGAGGAACACTTTGTCCCATTTTTCCCCCCTCGAAATATCCTACTCAAAGAGGTCCAAGTATTTATTACTCTGTTTCCCCACTCTCACTTGTAATTATCCACCATCACACCATGTGACTGAAAGCACTTGCTCTCTTTTCTCATCACAAGAGGTGGTGAGGAATTCCTGAACGTGCTCAGAGACTTGGTGCCACGAGATCATGTCACAGGAGTCCCCTCCTCACCCCCAGTCAGAGCAGTGAAATAAAGAGAGCCCCTTTCTGCAAGCCAAGACACTTCCTGGGGACAAAACCCGCGCTCCGGTAGCTAAACAACACCGAGAGCTCTCGCGTCTCGCTCAGACACGTAGCTCCTGGGCAAAGCTACTGACCTGAGCAGGTGCTCAACAGGTTTCAAAACCAAGGCTCAAACAGAGCCTTTCAGCCTTATTCTACAACCCTCGCCCCTTCAACCGGCCGCCACTCCTCGCTTGTTTGCGTTTCACTGCAAGTAAGAAAAATACCTTGGAGATGATTAAGGGCTCCCCGTGCTCCAGTCCGCCCTTCAGGGTGAATCCCCATGGAGCACCTCCTTGGAGCAGGGCCTCCAGGTAGATGTACCTCCCTCTGTGGGTAACGCTGGACTCCGAAGACGATATGCCAGTGCTGATATTGTCCAACATCCTCATCTGCCCTGTCACATGCTCAGTCAGATACAGAACCCGCTCAGGAGATCAGACGACGAAGCTGGCTGGAAGTTACCACAAGTCATCCCTGAGCACAGGCAACAAGAAGAGTCCCAGAAGGAAAATTTCTCTTCAGAGCTGGAGTCCAAGGTGCCGGGTTAAATCCGTTTCCCACCAACATTTCAGCATGCTGCTGCTCCTTTGGCACTGCAACCTTTTCGCTGCTGCTCCGGCACCGCAACCTTTTCACTGCTGCTCCGGCATCGTGCTTTCCCCGCTCCCAGGTGTTCTGACCATGATGGCTTGGCAAAGATTTCCCTTCCTGTCTCCGTCTCTTTTGCTCTTTCTGAGACGCGGGCAAAAAAAGAACAAGCAAACAAACGAAAAGTTTAGGGATTTAAAAGCCCCTGGCCTGCAAATCGCCCAAATCCAGCCGACTGCTTCATTTGTGATTGATGATCAGTCTCTTCTCCCTTTCTGCCCGCGATTTACCATTACAATGGCCTTTTTGCCTCAGCCCACTGCACTCAAAGAATGGCAGCGTCTTCTCCCTCTGCGCTCTCAGTTGCTCTGTCCGCTTACTTCACAATTTTCTGACTGGGCAAAAAAAAAAAAGGCTGGGGGAGGAGAAGAGAGACAGCCAGTCCATTCCTAAAACTATTCAGAAGGGTTTCAAAGGTGAAGCAGCTCCACGCTTATCGGATTAACCAGTGCGAAGGCGTCTAACGGGAGAACCGGAGAAGCAGGTGAAAGGGATCCTTTGGGGAAAACAGCGAGACGACAGCCGAGCTCGTTTCCTTTCCTGCGCTCTCCCCGACGAGCTGCCAAAGCTGCAGCAGCTACCGCTGCTACGAGGGAGGGGGAGGAACAGAGAGAGAGAGAGACGGATTAAGGCAAGTAAGGCAGCGCTGCCCAATTGTGCACATCAAGCATGCAATTTGCAGTGTGCAAAAGCTGGGGCTCACCCTTTTATTATGCCCCCGGAAACCACCATCTTTCTGTTGTGCTTGCCAAGGAATTGTCACAATCCAAACTGGCAGCTGCTGAAAATACAAGGGACCTGTTCCAAACCAGCACAGTGGAGCACTGCTAATAATGCTGCTCTGACAAAGCGCTCTTCCTCCACACGCAGCCTAGCAGCTAGCCTGGCTGTATTTCTTTCCCCCTTGTCATAATAAGTCAACTCTTTCCCAACATATGGAAGAAGAAATAGAACTAAAAACTTCAGATACTTTTATTAGTGCGGCAGTTGCCCGTGGCTGCTGTAGAATTTATGGACGTGGGAGCATCTGTTGTTGCAGAGGCATTTGACTCACCACTTCACCAGGTGTCGACAGCCTATTTCGCTGAAGGGCTTCAAAACCTTTGCTGGTTTTTTCAGGATAGAGAGGGCAGCCCATTCCCCTTCCTCCCCAGTAAACAGAGTAGTACCCACGCCTCTCAAGCACCTGCTCTTTGGATCTTACACCGCCTGGGAAGCACCTTATTTCTGCTCTGGGCTCTGGGAGCTGTGAAGATCTCGTGTTAAAAACCCAGAATGAACTGTGGGGGAAAAGCTGCGGCTCTGAAACGAGAAACCTTGGCCTCTGCTCACGCCCTTCGTGCCTCCCCGTTCCAACCCCGTTACCATGTTCCAGCTTCCCCAGAGCCTTCTCTTTGCCCTTCTCGTTCCCAACCGCCGTAGTGAGGAATGCGGAAAAGAGGCCACTCCCTTTATTTTTCATGGTAGATGATCCTCAATCCCTGCTCCTAGTGAGCTTTGTACCCCCTGCTTCCCTCCCAGGGGCTGAGTTTCCATCAGCTTCACATCCCGCTCAGGCTCGTGGATTGCTTTTCTCCAGAACTCACTCTTTAGCCTGACTCAAATCAGATTTCTGTAGCTTTACCCTCCTCGTGTTTCACTGTAAAACCCCCCTTCCAAGCCACCACAAAGAGCAATTCATTTCTGTCCCTCCACACGCCTGCTAGAGACGGGCTAAGGCTCCAGGGGCTGTCTCTCGGGGCCGTACATCCTCCTATCCACTGCCATCAGGACTACTTCAGACTGTAAGAACACCCCAGGCTGTTCACAAGCCAAGCTACTTCTCCACATTACCTCCCTTTTCCAGAACAAAACGTGGGTCGCTGCACCCAACGCCTGCGGACACCAGAGCTTCAGCGAGAGCTTAGTTCCTGCGGTGCCTGCAGTGGCTGATGGTTAACTGTTACCAGCAACACTTCTCAGATAGGGTTTTTCCTCCGCTCCAGAGCCGCAATTCATTTCAGGCACTGCATCCCACACCACCTTTGCCAGGAACTCCAGCAAATTTGTCACCAGTGGGAGCACATAACCTTCCCCCCCTACCACCTCCACACTCCCTACTCCTTTATATGCTCTAAAAAGGGCACGTGTGGGTGCTTGCATATAGCAAGGACCCCTGAGCAGCTAAGGACACAACATTTACCATCCACAAAGGCACTGCCTGCTTGCTGGAGGCTGCTCTGACTTTTCCCGAATTCCTTCAAACAGAGCTCCTTTCGCAAATGAACTTTGTCAGAGCAATGCTGCCCCCGTCTGCCCGCACACTTGAAGGGCACTTGACTGATTTAAAAGCAAACAGCTCACAGTTGAGTGGGTTTTAGGCGTTTGCTGTGCTTCCTTTCAGAAGCAGAACCTTTACCAAGCATTCAGTGAGGTGTGACTGACCTTACCTGGGCCGCTGAGCTGGCGAGTCATTAGGTCAGATCACAGGTAAGCCTAGAAATCAAAGAAAGGAAATGCAGCTCCAAAACCGTGCTACAAAAGGAAGCTCTGCTCTGATTCCAGGTTGGATCTGAGTTCACCTTCCTTCCAGGCCACAGAGTAAGCCTGCTTTTCTGAGCAGGCCTCGGGTAAAACATGAAAAACCAGACAAAGAAAGGGAAAGACCGAGATCTGAGAGGGAAAGAACAAAGCCGAGAAACAGAAGTAGGCTGCAGAATCCAGGAACCTGCATCCTTTTTGTGTTGGGATAGGCATTTGCCTTTGAAGTCTGAAAAGACAGACTTTTCTTTGCTCGACACAAAACAGTCTCTCAATATAACGTTCCCCCTGGCACAAAATAGTCCTGGGTCCCTCAGCTACTCCAAGCAAAGCAAAAAGCAACAAACCCAGGCGAGGAATAGATCTGTCCCGCTACGGGAAGCACAACTGAAGAAGGGACATCAAAGGAACGTCCTCGTTAAACACTGAATTAATAAAAGATGCCACGATTACACAGAGTTATCCAGAGTTCTTAGGCTCAAGGGGGTTCCCTTGTTGAGCCGCAGTTAAAGGAAAAGGAGGGAGGCACAAAATGCTCGGAGCAGCAACCACCTCGCTTAGTCGAACGTTCGCGTGGCCTTTCTCCCAGGCTCAGCAGGCTGCCGACAGGACTGGGTGGCTTTTAGATACACCCATCAGATGGTTCTGTGCCAAGCTATTTCTTGCAGTTGTTCCCTGCGAGATGGGTTACAGCTCAAGTCACCTGAGGCACCGCAGCCAGATGCTCTTACTGCAAGGTGGGACGTCACAGCTTGCTGGGACTCAGCCCCCTGTCTGAGCTCATCCTGTAAAGAGCAGGGCAGATTCCATGGACATTCATGTTTGCTGTGTGGCCTAGGAAAAAACATGGGAGGTTCAGGGAGGTTAATTTCCCGAGGAGGGTTCCCCCTCCCCAGATAAATGATTATTTAAGAGTTAAAGCCATTATTAACACCTCAAACCAATGGTACAGCCCAGGTATTTTAGCAGTAGAGCCTCTGCTGGCACAACTTACTCCATTACCTTCCTCTGAAGTTACACCCTCCCTGCACAGCTCCTAATCCTCTCTAAGGGAGGAATGGATTATTTTAAATGCAATAAGTTTGTATCTGCACCTCGCTGGCGAACCTGTGGTGATTCTTAGATTTTTCTTCTCAGAGATATTCCCAAAAGAGGACAAAAGTTACTCGAGAGCTACATCCTAAAAGAGCTGTTCCGTCCCCAGGCTGTAACTGCTCTGCCAGGAGGGAAGCAGCAAAGGGGCTGGCTTGCTCAAGACCTGGATTCCCCCGAAAATACTAGACAAAAAGAAGGCACCTGCTTGCCAGGAGAGGTGACGCTCCGCAGAAAGCACCCTGCCAGGGCCCTGGGGGAGAAAAACCTATCAAGTTTCCCGCTGAGGCCAGATTCTTGAATGGCACTTTGCAAAAGAAATCAAACGCTGGCTGCGGCGTTTATTGGCCCCCGCTCAGGCACATGATCGGCTCCCGAGGAGGGGCTTGTTGCCAAGGCCACCGAGTCGGGCCAAGGGGCTGGGGTAAGGGGCAGGTGGCCCCAAACCGCTCCAGCATCCCGGCAGAGCTTTGGGAGCTGGATGTGCAGCCCCCCGCACGGCAAAAGCAAGGAGCGAACGCGAGATGAGCAGCGTGTGGGTGTCCCCTCCTTTCCCAGCCCCACAGCAAGGGGCAAAACTTCAGTGCACCATCTGAAATACAGGAGAGACGAAGCTCACCAGGGGCTGGCAGAGGTAGGTGCCTCCCGGAGAGGATTTCATGCTTTCTGAACGCTGGAGGCTGAGCACTGAAAACTGGCTTCAGGATACCGTGTCGCATATTCACCTCTCAACTCCTTTGCCTCTTTTCTCTGTGGATAGAAGAAAAATAGATCTGTTGGGTGCTGCCTCTTTTTTCCACTACAGAAAGTCCTTTTCTCAAGGTGTTTTCCACCCTCTGCGGGTGTTTCTGCTGCTGATGCACTGACGACCTCGGACCGTGGCGGAGCTGTGGAGGCCGGAGGTCTAATTTAAGCTGGTTAATTCTTACGTTTCTTGGCTCAGTCTGAAGTAGTCCACGTAAAACCACTTTCCTTCCTTTGTCTTTTACTCCACATAAACCCACTTCTCCTCCTTTGTCCTGTAGAGCTAGGTGAGCATTTTTCTGTCTCTGCTGTGTTCTGGGCCTCGTTCACTCGCCTATCCCTGGAAACTTGCAACATGGCGAGTCTGGTATGGGCTGCTGTTTGGGAAAACTTGGAAAGAGGGCCAACCTGTTGACATCTGCATGTTCTCTCCCGAAATCGAGATCCAAAATGGGACAGCCAGGCACATCATTTTCTTTGCTGGGGGGCAGCGATTGTCTCTGGACTCTGCACCACTCCCTCACTGAGAACTGAAAATACCAGCCAGGCAATCACCTTTGGGAATGCAAAACCATTTCCTCTTTGAAGAGATGGGTGTACAAAACTGAATGTTTTCGTTTTTATTTCTGAACCGGATTTTGGGGAAGATGCCTTTGGCCCTCTGGCCTTTTCTCTGGCGGGAAGAAGCCTCCTCACGCCAACCTGCACCCTGCACCTTCAGTCAGCTCCCGGCCACCCCCCAAACCGCGCTACCTTGCCGCCCAAATTCCCGGAGGAAGACGGACCAGGTCCTCTCCTAGCCCCGGAGGAGAGGGTTTCCATCTCCAATCTCAAGCACGGCATCGCTAAACCCCCTGCAACGGCAACCCAGGGCCCGCGGCCTGCGGGGGGCAGCGGTGAGCCGACATTTTGAGGCTGGGGGCCGGCACCCCCGGGGTGAGGAAGGGAGCGGGGCCGGCACCCCCGGGCCGGGCGGCCGCTGGTTTCCCAGGCTGCCGAGGCCCCGCGGCAGCGGGTGGCCGGGGAGCGGGAGGCAGGAGCGGGTGCACTCCCCGATGAGGTGGAACCCCCCCCCCCCCCGGCAGCGGAGGGGTGAGGGGTTTATAGAAGGGGTTTCGGCACAAACCTGGGCAGGAGGGAGAGGCCGCTCCGGGGCTCCCTGGTTCCCCTGCTCGGCCAGGCAGGTGGCTGCAGGCGGCGGACATTTTGTCGCTGGCGGCTTCGTCCTCCTTCCTTCGCCGGCCGCGGAAGGAGGGAGGGGAGGGGAGGGAAGGGCCTGAGGGTCCGGCCCGGCCCAGCCCAGGAAACGTGGCTGTGGCGCGGAGAGGGTGAGTTTGCGGGGGGCTGCTGCATGAGGGTGCGGGGGGAGATAAAGGGGCTCTGCTGCTCTCCGATACGTGGCCTTAGGAAGCACCCACGAGGGTCTTTTTTCAGTCAAATTGAAGGTGTCAAATTATCCCTGGTCTGGAAACTGCTACTGCAGCTGCCTCTGGACTAGCAAGCGTAGGCCCGCGTCTCCCAGAGGACCCGGGAAAACCCAAATAACGCCAAGAAACCCCATCAAACACCATCCAGCTCAAAGCCGTGCCTGACTAATAACATTTTGTTCCTTTTTCCTTTTTTTTCTTTTAAGTTTCCCCGAGGAAAAGGTTCACAGACACGTCCCCCAAGGGCTACGAATGGCAATTACACTCCCAAAACTCAAGACGTACAAGTCTAGGCTTGCCCGTCTTGGGTTTGCCCCAGACTTCAGTTTTTCTGAAGGGGTTTTTTTTTGTGAGGAAAAAGTCCGTTTTGCTTTAATCAGGTAACTTGGGATGGCCAACATTTGTAGATGAAATCAAGGCAGATGTTTAGAGAAATCTTGTCTTCAATGTTCCTTGTAGAAAAATTCTGTATCTAGAAAACATCGTAGGAACGTGGAAGTGTAGATGATTTCCACTTAATTGTGGTTGCAAAACTTCATGGGTTTCGCTAACAAGTACTTTTAAAAGCCTGTCCATCCTCACAAAACAAAGCCTAAGACCTTAAAAAGGTAACTATCTTTCTCAATATCCTTAAATTCCTCCTGCAATATTAAAATCAGATGGGCAAAAATAATTTTTTATTACATAAAGTTGATTCTTAATATATTAGAAAATAAGGACACGTCTTTTTCTTCACAGGTGCTGTTGCTACGAGCGAGAATAGCCAGGAATTAAGGTACGGGACGGGTTTATGTTTGTTACTAGAGAAGCTCCTGTACCTGCTGTCATTACCTTAAACAGCAGACCTGCTGAAAATGGAAGCTGACAGATTCCTAAGATCTAGTTTGTTACACTAACGTGACCTTAAAGATGCGGACACGACATTTCAGGATACGGGTGCCCAGGGCACTCTGCAGCGAAGGACGAATTACACCGACGGTTGTAATTTGCGTGCCAGGATAATAGTTTAATTTCTCTCCACGGTGGAATGAATTCTTCCTGCTGGCAATGGGATTTCTGCACAGACAGCAGGACACAGTACTGTATTTTGGTAATGAATTTGCAGGGGTCCGGGCTTCTGACCGCTATTAAATTCAGAATCATTCAGCACTGGAAAAGTGATACTTGTGAAATTCAGTGGGTCTGGGTGATTATCGCTGTTTCCCTGAAGATGGTGCTTGGATTTAGGCATTTTTGTATACTGTAGGGTATCTAATATTTGAAAGTTGCTCCCAAAGAAGGATCGTGAATGAGTTTGAAAATGATTGCCAGCTGAGAAGGATGGGGGTGGTACTTTTCCTTCTACAGCTTTGATTTACCGATTCACTCAGATCAAACCAAAGCGTCGTCTCCCCGGCGTGCTTGTTGCCACAGTACGTGGTGACAAATGCGTAGGAAAATGGTCAGGAAACATGATGGTTTTTCATAGTACCCCTCGGTATCTCAGCACCCAGGGCATTAGAATATAAAGACTTGCTGAATATGAATGTCTCTTCCAACTTATTAGTCCTGGGGATTTGCCTAGTCATTATTTTAACCTGTTTACGCCCGTAGGTTTTTCTCCAAGATAACAGGGCAGCATTCATAGAACTTCCACCCTTGCCTGTAGCTGATGCCCCTTCTTCCCCCTTTCAAGGTAACAGGCTCCTGAGGATGCTCCTCCCCACGCTCCGCGGCTCTGCTTGCGCCTGGCCCCTCTAATCTTTTATACCAGAATGAAAATCCAGCTTTATCGGGACGCGTTAATACGGCTGCAGAGAGGCAGCCTAACAAGGGCAGCGCTCAGCCCCGGGGACGGGTTGTGCTGTGGAAATGAAGTGCTGGGTGGACAGAAAGCAGCCGTGCGTGTGGTAATCGGGCCGTTTGAAAACGTCCCAGCCCTGCTGCGCACGGACAGCAGCCCTGACGCGAGAGGCTCGGGGGCTGCTCTCCTGCCTGGCCTCAGCTTCCTCCCTCACCTGCAGACTTGCCGCTTCAAATATCCTTCCATCGTTTCAGACTCCTCTCTGTTCCTCAACTGTAGTTTCTTCCCGTTTCCTTTTAGCTTGCTTCTAGTTACAGCTTAAAGGTGAGCTGACAAAAACTTGCCTGTTACTGCTGTAAATCGTACTTGGCCATTGTGATTTCAACGTGTCATAGTGGGCAGTGGGTAGTAATGGTGTCGGTGTGATTCTTGTAACATCATTCTGTGCGTAGTCCACCACTGCCCAGTGTGACTAGCCAGTTAACTAAGAAATACTGAAAAAAAGGAAAATAAAAGACGAAAAAAACCAACCCCCAAACCTCTTAATTCCCATAGGCATGCTGCTCTCAGCCTCTTTTTTTTAGGTTAAGTATTCAGTATTTCGGTTGGCTTAGCTTGGTGGTGTGGCTTTTTTTCTTCTTTAGGCCACTGAGCTGCATGAGCAACAGAAAATCAATTCAAGACCGATCGTTGCCGGTTTGCAGACCAAACTGATGGAAGTACAGCTGGAAAGAGATGCGCTTCAGGACAGCCGGTAGGAACACCAAGAAGTGTGTTACGTATCTATGGGCTTCCAGAGACACACCACCTCTCCTTAGTGAGAAATGTGGGCGGTGGGACTCCAGCACCTCGGTTTGGAAAACAGCGTAGGATGTAGCTGTAAAAACCAGGAGTTTATCAACCCAGGTGTTATACCCGGCAGGATAGAAATCCGTGTTGTGAATCCTCTTTTCTAAGTTCTTTGGTTTCCACGTTCAGACAAAAGGAATCCCAGAGCCAAGAGAATGTGAAAGCGCAGCTGCAAAATACTATACAAGAGCTGGAAGCTGCCAACCAGCTGCAGGAGGAATTGCTGAGGGAAGCTGACCGCCAAAGCGAGCACCTGAGAAGGAAGGTCCAGAGCCAGGAGGAAGTGCTTCTGGAACTACGTGGCATCCTAATGGGCTACGAAGACAGCACAGGCAAGAAACTCTCTGAGCGTGAGAATATTCCTAGCCTACACATCCACAGCCTGAGCAGAGCGTTGGCTGGTGTCCTGCGAGACTTAGACTCGGAGGTGTCATGCCTCAAAGCAAAGGTTGTCCTGGTATGTGGAGAAAGTGCTACTTTTCCTTCCAGCGCTCTCGAGTTCTGTTTGATACAAAATATTTTTTAAAACTTCTGTCTGAACTGGCCTAAGGGAACGCTTGTGGCACGGAGAGGTACAAATGCTAGGTGGCAGGTGCTGGTATGCCAGCCTTTTACACCATCCCCGACTTGAAACGGGGTCTATTGCTGGATTTTCACCTGTATTGTGCACGTTTTCATGGTTCAAGTTGGAAGCAAAGGGAGGGAAATGACACCTTGACAGCTGCTATTTAGACAGTCTTGTCTTTAGCATTGTCATCTGTTTACAACAGGTGGAAGGAGAACTAGAGACATTGAAAAAGGAGTCGCAGACCCAGAAACAGCAACATCAAAATAGGTACCTGTTCTCCATTTATTTATTCACGGAACATAAGGAGACGTTTTTTCACGTCTTCCACAGATCATTCTTTCCTCATGCTGATGGTGTTAAGGGAGGGAGTGGCTGGGGACCAGCAAGCGATCTGTTTGAGGACTCAGTTATTGTTCCATTCCAGCTGTTTATTTGCTCTTGGCTTTTCCTTCCACGCTGACAATCTCCTGTTTTATTCACCGCCTCAAAAAGTACTGTTTTGGAAGAATCTGTGCACCTTACTTCTCTAAGTGTGATTGGTCACTTAGGTGAACACCTGGAGCTTGTTGGGAGACTAGTTCCACCGTGCAGAGATCAGAAGTAGTCCCTTGGGTGGTTTCCTCAGCTTTTTCTTACTAATTACACTAAGAGCTTTGTCCTTTCTTGTTCTAATTTCCCCAACTATCCACCCGAATTTTACCGTAGCCTGCTCAAAAATAAAAGAGCCAATAACTTGATACAAAAGTTTTCGTTCACAATAGAACATGAAGATGATTACACTTTTGATTACCGAAAAATATCGTTACCTCTTCCACGGAGAAGTTGCTATTTGCCAAGACTAAAACGATAACCGATATTTTTGTTGTGAAACAGGGTGGAGGAGCTGATGAGTGAGCCGGAACAGGAGATGGCAGCACTAACTGCTAAAGCTAACAGTGCAGATAGCCTGCAAAGCATCACGCAGTATATTTTTCCAGTACAGTACAGAAAATGTTAAGAATCCCCTGAGTTGACGTGGCTGGGGTTAAGGGATGACAAAGGGCAGAAGCTGAGAGCTGTGGCTGAGAGCAGCTTGACGTGGCTGCGTCGCACCGCCACCTTTGCCTTCTAAATGTTCTGGGGATTCGGATGCAGAATTAATTTCCAGCAGCATTATGGGTTGAATCACAAACAAGAAGGGGTAGCCAGCTGGCTTGCTTGCTTGCATGTACAAAGAGGCAGGGACAGTAATCTTAAAGAAGGGCAGTTTTCATTTGGGATAAATGGCGATGTCGGTACTGCGGACGTTAGTAACAATTAAGTGAGAATAAAAAGACACAAATTGTCGCCGTTTGGTCAGAAATCAGTGCTCAGTATCTCATTTTAAACCTCAGTGTATCATTTTAAAGCCATACAGCTGCAGACTTGAGATGAGGTTTAAATATCATCTTTGTGATGCGTTACTGTCCGACTTGCGTGGCTGAGACTGAGTAGCTGGTAGCAAAATGCTCCTCAGTTCTGCCTGTAGAATAGTTGAGGTGCATTTGAAAGCAGACTTGGCTTTCTTAGAACTGGCTCCAGCATAGATGAGTTATCATCAAGAATAAAAAGGATCAGTATTCCAATTTCTGGGATTTTATGTGAGGTAGATGTCAGAGAGCAAATGTAACCGATGAGAAGGTGTCGTTTTTATGTCATCCCACTGAGAATGATAATGACACTTAGGAAGTTTCAGTGCTCACTCTGAGTGCAGTGAAACCACCCAGAAATGCTCCACACTGTCACCGTTCTTACAGTTTCTAATTTCTCCCCCTAAAACTCTCCTTAGCGAACGGACGGGAAACCAGAATTCCTTGCACGTACCTGGAGTTACTCACCTGGAACCGACAGTTTCTCAGCTGCATTCTGAGTTCAGAGGAGCTAAGAAGACGTGTGGAGACAAGGTGTGTGTGGCTTTGTGTGGCAGCCTTGATGCCAGTGCAGCTGGATATGTGGATATCTGAAACGTTCCGGGTACAGAAGGACTTTTTCAGAAGGGATTGCTGCAGAAAATCTGGACAACGAGATAAATTGCATTATTCTTACCTCTGTTTATATTACTTTTCAAGAAGGAGTTAGCTTTCTCTAGCACCAAATAGCTTTGCAAGACTTACTGACTAGGAAATAGTTTTGCTGCGTGTCTCGGGAGCAAACCATAGATGATGCCTTCCAGAAATCTGTGAATTATTCTGCGCTACAGATATTACTTGCACGTGCAGGGCAAGAAAACAGCGTTGTTCCACGGGCAGTAAAAATAGTTTCTCATTTAAGTCGGTACCGCCCAGAAAAAAAGTTTGGTAACTTTGCCTTGGTAAGTGCAGGGAAAAGAAAACAGAGATCAGAGCAGCATTTCGGAAGCGTTCAGGTGCCCGGAGACTCCCCACTGTCAGTTAGGAACCTTTAACATCCCTTGAAATCCAAAGGTTTGTTTTCAGCAGGATAAAACAGGCAAAAAAGAGAAGCTGGCCAGCACCTGGGTATTCGAACCACTTCTTAATCCCATCAGTCTTGGTGAACTTTCTTGAACCGTGCTTTTCCCCGAAGACCAGCCCTTTTCCAGGTACTGCAGCAGGGAATTACTGCAGGCAAGCAGAGAGAAGGTTTTACAGCCCCACCACAGAAGCTCTGCTGTGTCGCTAACCGCAGCATTTCGTAACCCGTTTCCGTGTCGCGTCCGCTGCATCTTTCACTTATTTCACCGCTCTGGATCCCAGTTTTTGAAGCTATTTTAATACCTTTAAATTTTTGCTTGCTTTTGGCGTAACGTAAGTCGTATTTTCCTCAGGAAGTGACCCGAAAACAGTTGCTCTCCACTCCCTTCAAAAGGTAGTGGAGCTGAGCCGTGCAGGAATGCTGGATGGCTCCAAACCCAGCTTAGATTACAGGTCAGGAGGATTTAGGCATCCTGCTCCGACATGCTGCGGGAAAGGTTAAGTTCAGGTCACCGGGGTGCCACGAAGTTTGGCAGAGCTGATCACCCCGGATCCAAAGCAGTCTGAGAATGGCACGGCAGGGATGTGCAGGCCAAGCCCGTGGAGCCACGGTGTACGTCCACTCCAGAAAGCATTTGGTTTCTGTATGTAGGAAAGAAAACACTGCTTGGCCCAAGAAAAACTGCTTTAGAGTAGGAAGTGTAATACACTGAATTGCCAAGGTGGGCTTCGGCGAGAGACGGGTCGATAGCTGGAGATCCTTTGATGTCATCTGGGGCTGTTGGGTGGAGTCATTCCTGGGGAGCTGCGAGAGAGAATCTAAATAAAGCTCTTACAACTGTACGTCTCTCTTTACACCAGGCATTCCTCTGCAGCTTCTCTGGCAGGAAAACACCTGAGCAACTGCAAGTGTCCTAAAGTGTGCATTAGAAGAGCACCGTAGGAGATGTAGTGTGTATTCTCATGGATTGCATGTAAATTGTGGTTTATTTACACTTGCATTGTGTTGGCTTTTCTTGAGTAGTGCTCTAAATCAAGTCAGGAGCTTGAATTTTGTGGCTTTTTTCCCATTCCATTCAATGTTCATGGAATTTTTGACAAGCTGCATGTCAGGGTGGAAGGCAGTTCTTTCTCAAGAACCTCAGGTATTTGCACAATGAAATTGAGCTTAATCACAGCACAATTCTGAATACCCCTTTGTCTGTATGCACTTTGCTGAACCCAAAGATGGCATTTGGGCTTCTTTTGGGTAGAACCTGGCAGAAAGCTAGGAAGAAATCCCATGTACTATTTAAAATAGAATACAGCAAGATAATTCCTAATGAATAGGTGTCTTCATTGTAGGTCGGAGATCTCGAGAAGCAGTTGCACGTAGCACACTCTGAGAAGGCAGAAGCTCAGACAGAACAGGATCAAGGCAGCCAAGAATCTGGGAGTTTGAATGACCGGATTCATCAATTAGCGGTAAGAACAAGTGATAGTATTGGAAAAAACCCTCGCTCTAAAAGCTTCTCCTTGCTGCTGGTGTGCAGATTGGCATGTTGCTCGTTTCTGAAGTGCAGCAGCCCCCTTACCATTAAGTTTGAGGGTTGGTTTTTTTACCAGAAGCTTGAATTAGCTCTGAAGAAAGTATCCCAAAGGCCTTTGCCATTAGGAATGCAGGACGTTCAGAATGGAGGTTGACTTTGTCATGCTTTGCTTCTCTTCTTACATAAGAGAGTTGCTCCATGACTGAATTTTGCTGTGGTTTCACTGGGTTTGTTTGTCCAGTCAGTGTGCTGGTGTTTCTGAAGGACACGTTGAAATTATCTCATTCCACACGGTGTTCTCCTGTTGAAGGATACCTTCGTGTAAATCTTTTCCTACACAGCTATAGAGAAGGCCAGAGTCAGAAGAATCATTGCATAAATGAAGGCTGGGAGTCTAATTTTAGGATTCCTTTCGTTTCTTGTGTTTTCAGCTCAGTTCTGCCAGTCTCTAAGATTCCTGCTTAGTTCTCTACTTCAGCTTTGACAACGTGCAGACAGTTAACGATAGCACGAGTTCTGATTAGCAGGAATGCCCCTTGAGAATTCTTTTGGGGCACCTCTCAAATTAATGTGTTTGAAATTAGTAGCTCTGAAACGTGTATGTCAGTATTTCTAATATTATAATATAATCTAAATTACCATTTCCCATTTCAGGTAGGTACTGTTAGGCTTATTTCTGAGGTGGAACAGATTTAAGCTCTGAAGAAGATGTGACAAATTACTGCAGGAAATGAAAGAAGCAGCGGAGAATTCTTGTTGCTGCTAAAGATGGGTATTTAGGAAGGGCAGCCTCCCATGGCGTGTGACGTAGCGCTTCCCTGGTTTTCATTTCCTGTTGAGGCAATAGAATCTTTTTTCATTTGGTAGTTTATACTGGTTTTGGGGTATCAGTGACCTGAAGACTTGGACATCAAAGTGTTACACGATTCAGAATAATTCTAGCAGCAGAATAATTGTAGCAGCAGAATAACTCTAGCTGAAAGTGCTGTTGTTGGAAGACAACGTGTAAGAGATGTCAGACTAGTTTGGCAAATATTCCCGTCTTCTGCTAGGTGTAAATCCAGGCAGTAATCCCTGTTCAGAGGTGTGAACGTTGCCAGCATTAACAGAAAGAACCAAAGAATCCTAAAGGGAAATAACTTTCATCTTTTGTAGGCTGAACGGCGTAAAAAAGAGAGAGAACTAAGTCTAGAAAAAGAGCAGAAGCAGCGATTTAGGGGTCGGAACACAGAGAACAGCATCACCATGGACCAGCTAAGGAGAGAACTGGCCAACAAAACCAGGCAGTTGCAGCACATGGAAAACACGGCGCAGGAAACGAGGACTGAGTGTCAGAGGCACGTGGAGCGCCAGGTCGGTGAGCAACTGCAGTGGGATTGTGTGCAGGGTGGAAAGCACTTCCACTTGGGGCTGTACAGGCCAATGTTTTCCTTCCAGGGATGGTCAGAATGTGCTTTGGGGTTTTTATTTTTCTTGATCAGACCTGCCCAGCCTTCGTTTCTCTTTACTGCTGAGGAAGTCCAAGCATTATTTATCATTTAGATTTTCAACACACATTCCTTGGGAGAAAAGAAATGTTTTGCTGATAGAGTGTTTGGTTTTGATTGTCAACCTCCAAAACGACACTTTGTTGCGAGATAGTTCCATGCTGCCAGACATAACAAATCATTGAAGAAGAATAACTTAAAGGCCTTCGTAATGCCTGGGTTTATGTGGTGCTTAATGACAACATAATGTGTTTATAACCCTCAGCCGAAAGCAGTGCCGTGTCAGAAAGCATTACTTCTGCCAAAGTAGATTCCTAGACGCTGACTTGTAGTACATTCCCTTTCCTTCAAGGCTTCAGTCCCTCAAAAATGAGCTGTGATAAGGTAACCCACTTTGCATTATGGGTAAAGAGCAAGTTGATTCCTCTGTTTCCTACCAAACCACAGGCTTGTGCTGCTTCGCACACGGGTCTGCCTTCTGTCAATCCATTCTTTTTCCTTTCAAATCCTGCCACCAGGAAGTTCATTCTTTTCTTCTGGTTCTATTTTGTACTCTTAGCAGTTCCTGAGTCATGGTGCTTTGTGCTTTGCACGGTGCACGGTGCTGCCTGCGGGAATAAAATCAGTACTGAATTACTCAGGCACGTTTTTATTCCAACTTAGGGTGCAGTCAGTCAGGTCTTAACAGTTAAAGTCCTTTAGCCTCAGCTGCTCTAAACTAGCATTGCCAGTTGGTTCATGCTTTTTTAGCAGCTGAACATTATTCATTTTCTATGATTAAACCCCCAATATTCTAAGCAATACTTCATTTCTTAAAATGCAAAAAGAGGAAGGAAAACCAGAAGAATCACACAGTCACTGTAGACCAGACCATGCTGACCTAATTTTCCCGTAAAGCTCAGATGTTTCAGCTAAACTACAGAAAACTAGAGACGTGCCAGGTAATTCTAAAGGAGGAAAGAAACGTTTCCCTTGGTTGATCCTTCTATTGCTGTTATTCAGATGATGGCTATTGAGGAGAAAACTGGGAGCATTGGAAGAATCTCCTCTTTGACTGTCCAACTGGAGTCAACCAAGGAAACGCTCCGTAAAGTTCAAGAAGATCTTACAGCCAAGCAGATCAATTTGGAGACCGCAGAGAAAACAGTGTCCAATCTGAGGGCCTGCCTGCAGGAGAAAGAGAGAGCCCTCGAGGTTGCCGACGAAGAAATCCAGAGACTACGTTCACAACTTGGCGGTAGGATGCAGGAGCTGCAGCACCTGAGGAATGAAGAGGACCGTTTGCACAGCGTGCGGTCCGAGTGTGAAGCACTGAAACTGCAGGTGTCAGAGAAGGGCAGGATTGTTGAGATCTTCCAAAAGCAAATTGATACCATGGCCCAGATCGTGGGCCAGCACAGTCGAACTGCCAGAGCCCTGGAAGTTGAGAAAGCTCAGCTTATAAAAGAAATGAATGACTGGAAACTCCGAGTGGAAGAACTTAAGGTGTGCAGGTGATGCTGTGTTTATGTCTCCCTAAGACAGTAAACGTTTGCTGGTTTTGAATCTGTATCTTGATGTCCTAATACTATGGTCTTAAAGCAGGCCGGACAATGCACCTTGAATCCTAACAGCACTAAAAGAGTTAGCGGGCAGAGAAGAGTAGTATTATCACTAATAATAATTGTCAATGATAATAATGAATAAATCCCTGCTGAAAAGCAGTTGCCAAAAGGCTTGTGAAAGCTGGAAGGTAACGTGTTGCCCTCGGTGGCACGGTTGTCCACACCACTGAGAGAACCAGAAGTACAAGGTGTTACTGAGAAATCAGAGAGTGAGCGCTCAGAGTTCCAAACTGAGGACGCTGCTCGTAACTGGTGATTTCTCAGACAAGAATGACAAGGTATGGTAGTCATCTGGAGGAAGAAAACATCACTCCAGAGAGAGAATTTCATCCTCTGCAGTTGAGCATCAGGGGTCATTGAGCAGAGAGGTCCTGCTACAAGAGGATGGAAATAATTTTCCTATCGTACACGTGGTACAGCTAAACACGGTGATCCCAAGGGTCTTTTCCAACCTAAATGATGCTGTGATTCTGTGCTGTGAAGCTGTCACGTCAGATTTCTTGTGCCCATTTTGACAGGATTAGCAATTTCCACAAAAGTAATTTGTCTGGTTTATTCTGGTTTTCTTTCTCTGACAGCTGAGATTTAAAGCAATGATGAAGTCTGCACATCTACGTAGTTATCTCATGTAAATCTATATATCACACAGTTACTTTTTCTTTTTTTATGTGAGTAGATTGCAAAGGATGAGAAAGGAGCCAGAATCCAGGAAGTGGAGTCCAGGCTGAGTGAGCTGGAACTGGAAAAGGTTAAACTGGTTAACACGTGCACCAAGAGGCTCCGTGCGCTTGATGATATGAAACTGGAAAAAGACCAGCTGCTGAATGAAGTCCAGGCCAGTCGGAGCGAGCTCGCTGGCCTTGCAGGTAGGGAGCCTCAACTTAGCTCAGCTCCCGTGGCTGCTAAATTGGGCTGATGTTAAAAATAAAAGGGCAGCTTGCTGGCTGAATCCAAATATGGCTGCGGGTCCAGCGGAAGGTTCCCTGCCGGCACGGGATGGTCAGATCCCTTCAGAGAGCTATGTCCTGGTTTGGGGTTCTGCCACGGGCCGATGGGAACACAGGTTTGCTCCCTACCCTGAGCAGAACTACTGCGTGCGTTTGTTAGCAGTGGATGTTATTTGCTTTGTGCCTTAGCTGTCTGCAAATCTAAGACTCCTTTAAAGAGAGTAGGTGACAGATCAGTAATCTTAGTCTAGAAGAATGATAATTTTTTGTCACTATGATTTCAGTCTTTACTTATTCTCTCCAGAGGGATTTGAGGATTTGAAGAGGGAGTACCAGGATAAAATCAGGGAGATGGAAAATACTGCCAGCAGACTGAAAATGCAGTTGAAATCTGCCCAAGCTGAACTGGAACAGACCAGGACTGCACTGAAGACTATGGAGGGATCCGATGGCAATGGTAATTCTGGATTGATCTTCCCAAAAGTTACACACCTTTGTCTTCTAACCGATAGAGGGTTTGTAAGCATTCATCCCTCCAGAGACGCTACAACAATATTCCAGATACTTTCTGAAGTAAATACACAGTATTGCAGGGGACAGCCTGTTTTTATTCTACCATTTACTGCATACAGTAAAACACAAACCACGACTTGAGTTTTCTCAGATGATCTTCACGCGTAGTTCCAGGGACTGCTGTTGTCTTCTCTTGTGCACGCGGTGGGTCCGGCGCCGCTTCCTTGGACAAAACTCCAGCCGATTCTGACGGGTGGCTTGCACACCTAAGTGGCTGTGGGATCCTGGTTCAACTTAGATATTCTAACACGTTGCTGATAACTGCCTCGCAGAGTCTTTTGTCAGAACTCAGAACGCATAACCTGTGTTGTTGATGGAGAACTAACCTTGTCTGTTGCAGCCGTGAAAGTGGCAGTGGGAATGCAGAAGAAGATCACGGCCAAGAGAGGACAGATAGATGCGTTACAGAGCAAGATCAAATTCTTGGAAGAGGCACTGACAAATGCAGCCAAGGTCTCGGGAGCTCTACGTAAAAAATACTGTAACTGTATTTAGAGAAATTTTTCTTTGGAGAAATGCAGCTGGCCCAAGAGGGACCAAAGGGAACTTCCCTTGATGTTAGGGGCACCTTCCCCGTCCCCCCGCTAGCACGTAGCGGGGAATATCTCCGCCGCACAAATCATCCTCCTGGGTAGAGATAGTTTTTAATTTCTATTTCTTCCCCATGAAGGACCAGTACTAGTTTCAGGGAGAACCAGGCTCTTACCTGTCAGTTCTCTCTTAAAATGTCAGCTAAAGCATTCT
Organism: Actenoides hombroni; assembly: GCA_024336885.1. Classification (NCBI taxonomy): domain Eukaryota; kingdom Metazoa; phylum Chordata; class Aves; order Coraciiformes; family Alcedinidae; genus Actenoides; species Actenoides hombroni. The sequence goes on from WUAM01000274.1 coordinate 1,070,609, forward strand.
GTATCCTTCTGAATGTGGCCTGCGCTGCTTCCCCTCTTTGTTTGCTGAGGCGGTTCTTTGCCGTCCTGCTTGTAAACTCTCTGTGTCAGGGTCTGCCTAGCAGGTTGAGGTCTTCCTAGGATTTTCTGTGACAAATCATTCAGCTACTAATAGCTGGAGTCGACTGAACGATCGTGTCTGTTTATATCTTCTTTACTGGCTTTGGATCCTGCGCGTTCTGAAGCTTCAAATTTCAGGTTTAAAATGGATCTAAAATCCGAGCTGTTACTTCACGGGGACCAGTCCATTTGTAATTTTCTTTCTAAGACCAGTCTGCTTGTTGCAAAACCTCATCTTTCAGCAAGGTGAAATAGCTACGCTTCTGAAAGGGTTCACTCACATCTTGCAGCGAGAGAAAAAATCGCAGAAAACAGATATGTATGATGTAGGTAGTTGTACATTTTTGACTTGTACATTGTTGTCCTCGTCCTCAATTCAGGAGAAGCATTACCTCAGAGAAGAAAACAGTAAACTGAGTCAAGAATTGAGCTGTGCGACGGCAGAAAATTCCAGGATTGCTGGGGAACTGGAGATCCTGAGATCGCAAGACAAACGGCTGAAGGGCAAAATATCTAAGATGGAGACAGCCCTTGATAAGGTAATTTAAGGTGGCTTCCAGCTCAGCGAGGCTTCTGGGTGCTTTCCTCTGCAGTCACCAGGGTGAGATCCACAGAAAGGCAGCAAAAGGGATGTCTGCCTCCTGTCCTCCAGGCATCCGTGCAGGTTGCAGAGTGCCAGCGCATGATCCAGCAGCAGGAGCAGGAAGTGGTGCGCTTCAGACTGCAGCATACCTTAGATGTAAAGGTATGTCACTGGCTATAAACACTTCTTGTCCTAACTTTAGGTTCAACCCTAGTTTATGCAAAGGACTCTGAGGAGTACAGTGGATTTAGTCCAGTCTCTGTCTTTATTAATGAGTTGACCAGAGAACATTCGTTACCCTTGCCCTCGTTGCAACCACAGACTATTAAGGCTGCAGTGAAGCTGCTGCTGTGAATGAATGGTGCGCTTGGAACGGTACTTTTGTCCTAAGAAATGAGTGTTCATTTTAGAGACCCACCCCAGTTGCAAGTTTTGAGCAAGAAACAGAATGTTACATTGGAAGTACAAATCTATGTGAGCGATATGAAAAGTACATCATACGAACGACAGCAAAGCCGGGGAATCTCAGCAAGATTCTCACCCAAGTGGGGAGAAAAAGATCTAAGAACTGTGGGACAGTTTGATTTTGGGGCGGCCCTGAGATGTCCACCCCTTGGATGGTTCCAGAGCATATGTTAAAATTCTGATAAGAAATGAAACCGCCGCTCTCGCTCCCAGTTTGGCCACTAAAACAATTAACAGCTCATAAATCCTGGGAAGTGCTTTGAGAATTGAGTGCGGCGTGTTATAAAAGAGGGGACTAAAAGAGATGCCCTCTTACAGAGGGCGTGCTGGCTGTCTGTTGCTGTTCATTCTGCTTAACCAGCCTTGCTTATTCTGCTCTGCTAACGTTTCTCCACAGGAGCTGCGGGGCCCGGGCCACTCGTCAGCCTCTGCTCCGGTCAAGCTGTGGCCCATGGTGCCCCTCGCCCACCCGCACCCTGCTCTCGTGCTGCCTGCCTCCAACTCGGCCAGCCCTGGCCCTCCTGGGAGTACCTGCCAGTTCCCAAGGGTAAAAACCACTCGGAATTTCTACAGGGGAGAGCATCTGCTTGGAGTGTCCAAGAGTGAATTAGGGCCTTTCAGATATTCTTTTTTTCCGTTCCTGAAATATATGTAAAAAAGCAACCAGACAGTGAAAAGTTTATCTTGCCTCTCCCACCAATAACATCTATAAACTGTTAAAATAGAAGGTACTGATCTGTAAGCAGTTTGGGTTTCACTTTTTTCCTTGCTTGTACTTTCCTGGCTGTAAATCACTTACATTTGGCAGGGAGAACGGACTGGTACGTAGCTCCCGATAACTTTCATCCTCTGATTGCCCTGCAGGAGCTTTTAATAATTATTTATTTTTCCGAGCTGGCCACTTTTATCCTAAATGACACATCATTGTCCTTCCTTCCTTTTGTTTTTGTACATCTGCATCTAGATAGAAATTAGATGCTAGTGCTGCTGTAGTATTTCATCACAGAAAACATCAACCCAAATCTCTCCCGCAAGGGCAAAAAACCTTTGGTGTTTTCTGCGTCGATTTTTGTTACGTCATTCTCCACAAGGGACCTGGTGCGTCTCCCACAGAAACTGGTAGAGGTCTTTTCATTAATTTTAATTCAAAACCTGTAGGAGATGACAAGTTAGTGCAGATGTTTTTCAGTAATAGTTTCTGGTGTACTTTCTCATGCGGCGACAAACGTTCCCATCAAAGGATATGTTAATTCTGTGAAACCCTGGCAGCGCCAGACACGCCCATTCTTTTTGCTTTGAGTTCGTTCATACTTCAGAGGATAAAGAAGGAAAAAGGACTGATTTTATGTAGTGCCACGGTGAGGATCTAACAGATCGTAGGAGAACTTCATTCGAGGTCTTGAATCTTCTTGGTTCCATCGTCCTGTGCAAAACGAAGGAGCAGAACGTGTTAGCAAAACGTTTCTAACCAGTTCCATCCACAGCTGACGTGGGAGTCGGCGGGAGCCGCGCTTTAAGCGTGTGGAGTGCTGAGTAGTCTGAAAATTCTTCACGGGAAGAAAGGGTTCTTTGAACCAGGCCTTTGCCTCGAGTCCTGATCAGTAAAATGAGAAGAATATTGCACTTCATCTCAGAGTACGGCTGTGACAATTAAGCGGTTTATGTTTGCAGACAGTTCAGCTGTTACTGAAATGAGTGCCTGCAAACCACCCTGATAAACTACTATTCCAGTCCTCAGAGCTGTGTTTGTGCAGTAATAGCTGGGATCACAGGTTAAAAAGGAGACAGCACAGTTGTTTTCTTCGTTTAAGCAAAGATTATCAGTTCCGAGTACTGAAAAAGTCAGTAGTTGTATCGGGTGGAGGGGGAAGCTTTCATCATTAAAGGCTTGTTTTACTGGTTTTGACCTAGAAACAGGAATTGTAAACTTTTTACAGCATTTATTCCAAATTAGCTGTCTTCTCCTCAGTTGTGTTGAGTTGCTTTACACATTTTGGTCAGGTAGCTTCCCAAACGAGTGCAGTCACACTCGGAGAGTATTTTGACAGTCTTCAAGTTATCCTTCAAGTTACCCAGTTTCCAACACCTCCTAACTAAAATTGCCCCAAATCCACCCTCTTTCTAACTGATAAGACAAGAGTAGAGAGGGGAAAGATGTGACTTGGGATGAGCAGAGGCAAGAACTGAAAAAGAGAGCACCTTTATAAATGCTTTGTAACTGAATGATTCTATTTCAGATGCCTTCCAAGCCAGGCATTTTGAAGGAAGGACCATTGCAGGACCTAAAGAGGATTGGCCAAGCTAGAGATGGAGACCCTGCTACTGAAAGCATCGTGGAAAAGGCTCCTCTGGGAAGGTGAGAATCTCTTTCGCTTAGCTGAGAAACCAGCTTCTTAAAGTCCTCGTTTGAGATGCAGTTTCTAAGGTTTGTTTAATACAGCACCAGTCCTGAGGTCGTCTGTATTGTTTTATTCATAATGCTAAAAGCTTCCTGGGAGTTACGCCACAAAGCTGGGATGTTACTTTCATCCCTCAAAGAGCGAGCTCTGGAACTTCTTTACATTGGTTGCTTTTAATTTCCATGTGTAAGATCAGAAGATTAGAGGTGAGAGCGTCCCGCTCTGACTCTGGAGGCTGTGGCGTGAGCAAAACTTAGCATAAGACTTTCAGAATGCAGGTTTTGCCCTCGTTTTGCTTGCAGGGATCCTTCTTCCTCTTCACATCCTGCAGATCTTCAGTCCCGAGACGTTACCCTGCCCTCTCCATCCCTTGGTAAGTTTTCACTGGCCTCATTTGAGGCTGAATGTGCCGTACCAGCGTCGAACCGGAACATTACATTCATTGTTCTCTGGTAGCATTCAAGCTCTTGCTCTTCAGAGATAGGCTACAACTCTACTCTTTGTCCTGAGGAGTAACTGCTATAGGTCCCCTTTTTATATTTCTGAGTATTAAAGAAAATCTCCTGGATAGTTGCTGTCAGCCTCCTAGCAAACCTACTGCAACATCCAGGGATTTTTTCCTAGCTTCAAAATAGCTTCCAGGAGCGTTTTTTACATTGAAGACTTGAGAAGGCAGGAAACACCCCCCCCCCAAATTCTTTTCAAGATGCCCCAGGTGTTAGGAGTAAGAAAGGAATTCAAAGCGTAGCAATCAGTTCTTGGAGAGGAGGGGAATGGCAAACCTGTGTAAGGAATGGGACGGATTAAAGAGCATGTTGAAGGGAACCCGACCCCGTAACAGAGAGAAAACATCAGAGCTGCTATGGGAGTGTCTCTTCAGGTGTGCGCTCACTGCTCTTTGCTTGGATGTCTCCTAGGAGGTGCATCTGTCTGCTCGGCCGCTCCTCCTTCTACATCCTCCCCCAAGAAGCTCTCTGGGGAGAAGAGATACAGGGAAAGGTCTCCAGTACACATGCTGTTAACATCTCCCCCGGGTGACCTTGCAGCTGCCCCCAGCACCTCACCAGGGCACGGACCATCCCCGAGAAAGGCTGACTCTCCAGAGGCTGCAGCCACAGCCCATCAGATAAGTAAGTCCAGTCCTATTTACCGATCCCAAGAGCTCGGCCGGGTCTCTTCCCAGCCAGTACAAGAGGCGAGTTACAAACTGCAGGTTAAATTCAGCCGTTCTGGTAGAAACCCGGGGAGTTCCACCATCACTGACACAACCTTCTGCCCGTTGTGATCCTGGTGCCTTGATTTTTTTACCTACCTGTGTAACACATCACTTGTGGAATCCCTTCCCATTGCTGAATGTAAACACCAGCCATTCTCAGCTGTACAGGGCTGAGGCTGCACCCATCTTCCCTTTGTGCTTCCAGCGAGTGCAAGTGCAGCATGCAAAATTAGTGAGACAACATTTCCCAGACGGTTCATTTTCGAGCGCTGCGGCGGCAGGTCTGGCCCACTTACCTAAAAGTGACCTGTTCTTGCTTGCACCAGACTGCCCTCGCCCTGCCACTGTTCAAGCAGAAGGATTTTTCTGTGATAAAGGAATGGGGAGTGAAATGTCGCAGCTGACGAACGTATTACCCCAAGAGAAGAGACGTTCCATACGCCGCTAAATGTAGTAACTAGAAAATTGCTTTATTCAGCTAAATAAACTGTGGGGATGCTTAACATCAGTATCGACAGCAACAGGCAACACAGTTGCCTAATACTACTATTTGTAATGGTTGTTGTGGTTCCTGTCACACCTTTAGCAAAGTTCTGGGCTTTACTGAAAATACTGACGCGAGGCTCTGTCTGCGTGGCTGCCGAGCGACAGAAATAAGCTTTCCTGCCTCACACAATATCTGGGAGGGTGATGAAGGTTTTCAGGGTAGTCTATTAATAACTCGCTGGCGAGCCAGGCTGTCAGGACTGCTTTATTACATTGTCATCATTGTCATCTTTAGTTATTTATTTTTTTTATCGTGACCTTTGCAGGGTTTTTTAATCTGTGGTAACATATCACTGATGAACCATTTTCTCACTAGCTTCTCAGCCCATGGGAACTAGGGAGAATACACCTAGGAGGCTACAGAACAAGATGGAAAGCCTGCAAAACCTGGTGGAATCATTGTAGATAAAAAAAACCCAAAAACCCAAGGTGCTAATATTTACCAAAAGTCTTCCTGTTTTATTTAAAATACACTCCCCAGAAGCTGTTCTTATTACTGGGCAAAGCACTCCCCGTGTTTTTGCACAATGCCAGCTGAGATGTGCCTGTTCTACGAGCAGTCCCTCCTGCTCCTGGGAGAATAATGAGATTAATTCCCCAGTAAACTGTTGCTCAGCCCCTTAACTCTAATAAGCTTCAAGATCCTTACCATTTCAGAGATGGCAGCTGCTCAGGGGTGCCCTCCTTTGCCGTCACGTCCAATTAAATGACAATTTTAACAAGCTGCTGACTGTTTCATGGGAACTGAATGATGCTTTGACAGCAGTAGATCCCCAAACCATCGTTTCCCAGCAGTGGCCTCCGAAGCTTATTCATTCCTTCTCAGCTTCTCTTTAAATCAGAGGTGACCACAGTGATGTCGGAGAGCTTTTCCTTTGGTAACCAAAGAGGTTCCCTTCCTGCTCCCTTGGAAGACACTGGTTACCTGCTGACAAACTCCTCTGGTGGCAGGATGCCGAGCGAGGTGCAATTTCTTTCCCCTGCTTTTTTTATTATTGCACATTGCAGTTGTGTCCCCTTTGAGTCTCAGCACGTGGCTTTCAGCAATTAGTATTTCCTGGTGTTGTACCGCACACAGCCACCCCACTTAGGTAAAACTGGTGAAATTAGTGATCTAAAGTGTAAGTTAAACGTTCTCAGTCTTATTCTTTGTCGTCCGTTACCATCTTCAGTTGGCCTGTTTTCTATATCCACACACCAATAGCTATTCATATCTGTCATGTAGCAAGAGTTACTGTATAGAAGAGGAGGGGGCAAGCCTTTGATGGACACGCTAAATTAAACTGTGTCCGTGAGCGCTGGACCAGGAGTATTAATTTCATACCATCCCAAAAGCAATAGCACTCTGCTCCATCGTTTGGTGCTTTACATTCCCAAAGCAGAGGAGGCGCTGCCTGTTTCTAACTAGGTTGATTTTTTTTCTCTTAAGGCCTTGCATATAAAGAATTGCAAACTAAAGTTGCACTTAGAAGGGCTCGGTAAGTCCGGCGTAACGCGCGGGAGGATATTACAAAGCTTCAGGTGCCTGCACCTGAGGCCTCAATCATTCCAACATACGGTGGTGGTCGGATAATCCCTTCTTGCTGCTATTTTCAGCCGTGTCGTCAACGACCGCACCTCGGGAAATGAAGATAGAGAAAGCAAAGGGAAAGGAGAAGAAGCTGTCAAAGTGAAGAGGCCGTGTAGACGTAGCGAGGAGGCCGGGCCGCGTACATTAGTCGTTGCTCTCACGTAGGTACATTGTGTTTAAAACATGTTACCTTTTTATAGATTAATAATAAAAGTTCTTACAGTTCTGTAAGTCTTCCCTGGGACCACGACGCTCTTTACGGTTTCTACTTTTAAAGCAGGGGGAAGGATGGAGGAATAGAAGTATATCTAACGACAGACTCTTCCACTAGCACACATTTTCCACAGCTGTGTGCTGTGAGGGACGCTGGCCACAGGGCACGGGTGACTGCTTCAGATTCCAGTATTTCTTTCTCCTGGCTCTCACACCATTTCACATCCTGTTATTTGGAAAGTTAGCTTTGAAATGGTTTTGCCTGGCCTCTTTTTTTTTTTTTTTTCCCCTGAAATAAATTGGTTTCCCCTCCCTCCATACTTCACATTACTACAGTAAATTCTGCATCATCTGGGTGTCCCAGAACTGCCAAGTGTTTCCAGTAAAAGCGGGAACCCGTGGCTCCTGCTAATGTTGAGATAAAGTGCTGAACCAGGTACCTAGAGCTGCAAGGCTGTACCACTTTCATCCTCTACCAGGATTCCTTTAAGCAGAATGGACTCGGCAAGGGGTAGTTGTACTGTAATTTTCAGTGGTGGCTGGGATCTTTGGCTTGATTCGTAGTCCACGGGCTGCCTTGGGATTAGCTTTGCAAGCACAGCACTGGTATTTTGATTTACAGCTGAGGGGGTTCCTGGATCAGGACTTTTTGTCCTTCGGTCCCTGCCCCTCTAGAAAAAACTGAAACTGGTGATGTTTAGGCATTAAAAAAAAATGCATTTTGAATCTCTACTAACTTTTTTCTTCTACCAGACTCCACCACCCACACATGTTAAGAAGTTTCCTAACTAGCTGGGCATATTACTTTTCGCTTTCAGGTCTCCAAAATGCTCTTCAGTTGAGTCACCCATACAGACAACCTTCCCTTCCTACGAGTGCTTAGAATAAAGTTTTCAAAGGCCCTTCCTAGTGTCAGATTCAGCAACAAACAGGAAGGCATTTGGCACGCACCTGGCACACGTGAATTCCTTTTAAAACCTCCGTTGTCTCCTGGCCTTTCAGCATTTTGCAGCAGTGGGCAAATGATTTCCTGCACTTAAAAGACTATCCGGCGCTAAAAACAATTTCAAAGCAATAAGATGAGCTGGATCACTGAAGTATCAGATGGATGTTCCAACCCTGATTAGCGTTTGACAGTATCTTGGGGAGCAGGATAGCTGCTGATACAAAGACAGGAGGAAGAGCTTTGTTACTCTTCCCAAAACCGAGTTCTTTTCCAGAACTCGTAGTTGTGTTCAAGGCACCAAGCTAAAAAGAGTTTTGAAAGGCTGCAGCCCCATGAGAATGGAAGGGAGCAGGTGGAGAGGTACAAATAGCCAGAGAGAAGGGAGATCTGCCAAGCAAAAAAGCAGCTTAATATCCTGGTGCTGGGATGCAGCGGGGTTGGGAACCGCTCTGGGCTTCCTCCCTACCCCCGGCAGCAGGCAGAGAACTGGCCTAGGGAGGCACAAGGGTCGTAGCCCGCCGAGCAGCTATAGACATCCCAGACTTTGCAGCACAAATAGCACTGGCACTTTATTCTTCCATGTCACGCAGGTGGATGACGGGAGGACTGTTAGGCAGATCTTGGCCACAGCAGGACACCACAGATGGCAAGCGACCCCCTAGAGAGAAACCCTAATACCGGTGTAATGTTTTGGAAAGGATCACGTGGAGAGACTCCAAACAGTAAGTTCAGCTCCCAGAGAGAAGGGGGGACGGGCAGGGCTTTTGCAAAGGTGCCTGCCGAGGGCATTAGGAAGCAAACGAGTTGCCGTGCAAGTTTCTGCATGTGACTTTAGACTGGTTTGTGCCCAGTACCCAGTCCAGCCCCAGCCTAGCATCCAGGTCCAGCATACCAAACTACTTCACAAATAGAAGCAGATGGCATTTCACCTAAAAGCGGTCAAACTGTCTCATTTGTCAGCGGTTTGTTGCCAGCAGTATGAGCAGGGGAAGGGAAAAGGTAGATCTTTGGTTGCTGTCCCCCTGGCTTTGCCGAGCTGTGAGAGGGACAGTTCACTGTTTGCTTTTAGATATCCTGAGCTGCTGGCTGCTCCAACTGCCTAGTGATGGCAACCAGAACTTGTTTCTCACGTGTAGCTTCGCTAGTGGCGTAGCCAGGACATTGTGTTAGACCCACACGGCCCGTTCTAGCACTATCATTCCCATGCAAGGCAACTTTGTTTAAATCTGCCTTCACACTTGAGTGACTAGATTGTTCAATAATGAGAAATCACCTCTCTAAACTTGGAGAAAATACCAATCAGCTCCTCCAACAACACTGGAACCCCGAGTTCCTTCTTTCACCATCCAAATGACATTTCATTTCCATAGCATAAGCCCTGCCAGGCAAGCAGGGATGTGAATGGCATAGTAATTTAGAGGCTACAGCAATAGCACCGTGCAGGTCATTGTGGAAACATCCAGCAAGGTGATGCAATCAAAGGGCTATATGCATTGCATGTGGGATTAAAATGCAGGGTGCTTCATTAAAAAAACCCCAAATGTTCTCAATTTGAGAGACTTCTCAGCATTAGTCCCTTTGAAACACGTTCATCATTGCATGAGAGAATCTATTCTCGTGTAGGCTAAGTGGCTTTCTAGTGAAAATCTTCCTCTAATGCCCCAGTTAATCTGCTCAGAGGAGTATGTATAAATACACTCCATGGCAGCAGGTGTTGGGCCAGTGCTTCTGAAGTTGACCATACCTCATTATTTGAGGAGCTTGCATTAATGGGGAAAAGAATTGTGAATAGCTTGAAATACCCCATTTTCCTTTGACTTCAAGTGATTTCTGGAGATCAGCTTCCATTTCAGCTGTACCCCTGCGTATCAGGTATATTAGTCACTGAAACTTATCGTTAGAAAAGCTAAGTGCAGAAAGTGTCACTAAGGTACCGAGCCATTAGTCCCAGCACAACTTGACCTGCTTGGTTATCCAACTGCAAGTTACTGACTAAACCCACACAAGGGTTTTGTGCCCTCAGTGGTGGTGCGCGTGGGCAGAACTTCAGAGCCCTCTGTTTATACACAGTAAGCACAGTTGTAATTAAACAGTAAAAATACTTGGTACAGTGGAGCAGTAGCCCTTAGGTGACCCCTAAAAAGGGCTCTTCGAGGAACGTCAATTTATTCACCTGAATCTTCAGGTTGCTCGAGACAAAGAGCAAAGCTGATCCCTGGAGAAGTAACTTACCCACAGAATGAGTAGCTCTGTCACGTAGCAACTGCCGAGAGGGGCTTGTTTTACATGAGAATGTGAAAACTCCAACTTACCGATGCAATTGTTCGCTTGCCTTCATCTCTCTCCCTCTTCCCCCTCCCCTCGATGCCCCCCCAGTCTTTCTTTGGCTAGTTTGTGGCTGTCAGGCAGCCCAGCCCACTCTTAATGGGTTTATTTCACAAAACAGCTGGTACTGAAATCCCAGTAGCAACATCTCAGACACTTGTTCTTCACAGCAGCTCTTGTGTTGTCCCACCAGCTGGGTGGCCGTTAACCATTAGATGAGCTCTGCAGCTCATCTCCCAATCTATCACCAGAATAATTCTGTTCCACATACTCGGACTGCTCCACCGTGCAAAGCAGGAAAGAATTAGCAGAAGCCAGTAGATCAGCAATGTGCTTTTGAAGTCAGTCTTCCCAAACTAAGTGCTAAATTGCACGCTTCCAGAACTCCTCCAAAGCTAAGCTCGTCAGACCCAAGCTCGCTCCAGGGCAGCAGTGTTTCCGAGCTCCAGCTGGGCTGGGAAAGAAGAGCTTGCTGAAGAGGCATCCTGTATTTGTAACCAAAGCCATGAAAAGCAGGCAAGCAGAGCAGCTTTCTGCCTCTGTCACGTATAGAAACAGCAACTGGTTGAAGCTGGAAGCGTTCTGCTTTATCTGGCTTACTAGAAGACCACAACTTAAACTGGGTTGCAAAGCCTAGTCTTGAGAAAAGAATAAAAATACGTACAAGTGTAAGCTAAGTAGGTGCTAACAATCCCACGGTACTGTTCCTAGGTAGGCAGAAGCTGCCACTTCCCTCTGTTTCAGAAAGAACCATATTCCCTGGGCAGCACAGCAGTCTGGGGTTTTTTTTAAAGCCTGCTCCCACCCGACAAAAGTAATTCATTAAGCTCAGACAGTCCTTTCTGACCTTTGCTCTCTTCCCAGCGGGATAATCTGCCTAAAAGGGCCTATGTGCCAAGGCTTGACTGGAGCAGAGGTGCTGCCCAGAGCGCAGGGAGTAGAGTGTGCAGTATTTTGGGGCTACACCTTCGCTACTCCGAGGCGTGCCAGCCGCTTCTCGGGAATCCTTTAGCACAAAGGCCTCAGGAGGTCAAGTAACTCACCTGTATCAAAGTTATTGAAATGAGTCAACTCACTGGTCAGGTTGCAGTGGACTGTCAGTCTGAAAGTGTTTATTGTTCACTGAATACATCACAGAAGCTGGAACGCTTAAGTTCCTATTACAGTGTAGGTAGCCACACTTCCTAGTATGCTTCAGAAGCCCTAAGCAGTCGGTACAAAGACGCATCCCACAGCCCTGCTCAAAGCAACGCGAAGTCAAGTCCAGAGTCCAGATTTACCTGGCCAGGCAGCCGGGTCGAATGCTGCTCCTGCCTTCAGAGCCCACCTTGCACGCCTTCAGAACGTCTTTGAAGTTGGCTTTTCAGGTTGCCAAACCATTTCCTAAAGGGGACAGCAGAGACCTGCTGCTCAGGCAGTTTAACCGGCTTTGGTACGGGATTTACGGAGCTCAGCGCTTTAGAAAGTCTCCTACTGAAGAAAGGGTGAAGTTTAGGGGCTCTGATTAACCTAAGCAGGTCTGCCGGTGGATAAGCAGCTGCCAAAATCCCATTAATGGTACCCCCACCACTGATGAACAAGTTGATCTTCGTGTTCAGTCATTAGGGTCCTATTGCCACATTCTTCCCAACGTCTGACCTTCCCGTCCTCCACCAGGATAAATTTCCACTCCACCTTGGTGTCTACCGGCAGACTGACGGACTGAGACCAGAAGCCGTCTTTGTCGTACTTGAGGGGGACGTAGCTGTGCCACTGGCCGAGGCACTCGTGGTCACCGGTAACGCCGAGCAGCTGAGCATCAGAGTGCGTGAAGTAGTGCACGCGGAAAGTCACGTGGACGTTCTGACACATGGGGGGCACGGCCGCAACTCTCTTCGATTTCGAGTCCCCCTCGGGGCAGTCTCCTTGTTCCCATTCCTTGCCATCCGAGTCTTCCACGCCCCCGTTCTTGCCAGCCTCCCCCCAGGCCAGGTGCTCAGAAACAACCTCCCACTCTTCGTGGTCCAGGTCCCTACTCTCAGCTGGCTGCCTCGGCCGCTCCTCACTTTTGTCCTTGCAGTCATCATCGGAGGCTCCTGCCAAGCTCATCACACACCATCCGTCACCCGCCTGTCCCACCTGGGCTCTCGCGTCTCCTGCCTGGCTGCCGCGCGGGTCACCTGGACGCTCCCCGGGGTCGGCGGCACCCCGCTTCGGGAGCAGCTGCTCCATCTCCAGAGCTCTGCCGCTTGGAACGTGGTTCAGCTCTTCCGTGGGGACAGCCGGCAGGTCCTCCGCTGGCTCCCGAGGGCTGGACAGGGCAGCAGCCTTGGCCTCCAGCGGCACTCGCCCAGTGGGAAGACCCTCTGGAAACGAGAGTTAATAAAACGGGAGCGGTTTAAGCCAGGCGGTTGTGCT